>CM042428.1:4302500-4552500 GCA_023631565.1 Gymnocephalus cernua | reverse complement strand
GGATTAGAGCAGGAAGCTGCATTTTCTGACACAGGACGTTGACGGCATTGCACACTGAATTGGACAATTTCAACCACTTCACTTAGTGTGAATGTTGTATTCAAGGTGTGAGTGTGTGTGATTATGACTTGTGTGTAGTAGTCAAATCTAAGTTCTTGTAGCCATACTTTAAATACAGAAGAATCAAGCCAGAGCTAAAACTAATTGAAAGGACTTCAGAAAGTATTAGGGTATTGTTTGAAATATTCTTCATGTCATGAGTTATTCAACTTTTTTTTTTTAAAAGTAAGGGCTCCTGCACACTGGCTGTGTGGCGTGAGCGTGGCGTTTCTGTTGCGTGTCAGTTGCGTGTCAGTTGCGTGGCGGCTGCGGCTTTGCTATGTCTTTGCACACTGCACACAAAATGAAATAATATATACTGATTTGGCTACAGAATATTTGGTTCTGTATTGACAGGTGCAACATTTGAAAATGGATAATTATTTATTATAATTTTTAAAAATTACATTTTTATCTGCAATTTTGTCCAAACCTAGAGACTTTCAAACATCAAAATGTCATTTATTATTAACATGTATTTGTGTCAAAATTACATATAAACATCTTTTCCTATTCTATTTTGCCTGGAAACTCTTCCAACACGCGTGAAAAATAGTTCTATGATTCTATGTCTAGCATGCACGCGTTTTCGCTGAGACGTGCGTGTCATGCAGGCAGTGTGCAAGCTCTAACCTGTTAACATGGGAGCCGAAATAAAAATGGACACGCCATGCAGCTGACACGCTCACGCCACGCCGCTGACACGCTCACGCCACGCAGCTGACACGCTCACGCCACGCCGCTGACACGCTCACGCCACGCAGCTGACACGCTCACGCCACGCCGCTGACACGCTCACGCCACGCAGCTGACACGCTCACGCCACGCAGCTGACACGCTCACGCCACGCAGCTGACACGCTCACGCCACGCAGCTGACACGCTCACGCCACGCAGCTGACACGCTCACGCCACGCAGCTGACACGCTCACGCCATGCAGCCAGTGTGCAGGAGGCCTAACTTGTGACAGTTTGATTCTGGAGTTGCTAATTTTACAATTTACATCTTCATTCTGGGCTAGACATATACAATAACAAGAAGAAAACCCAATGTGTTCTAGTTTTTTTATGAATTTACTCTGAACGACTATTACTTTTATTTTACCCTATAATCACTAATAACCACTAAATAAATATTCTGCGGCAGGCTTTCATTACATTTTACCTTGGGAGTAAATGTTTCTAATATGCTTGTCACTCAGAAAGACATATTAGATGCAGCAGAATTTCCATTGGTCCGTTTTTGAGCAGCCATATCTGAAAAGCCTCTTTCAGTGACATGTTTCAAGCTGCTTGTGCAAACCTTTGACAAGAAAGGAGGAAAATCATTTTAGTTAGTTACCTAATTTCTGAATGCAGTAAGCCTGTGGCTGACTTGCCCCCCTATGCCTTAGTAGGTGTATTAAGGTCCATGTACTATACTAGTATACTATAAGCAGGGCTCGACATAAGCAATGGCCCGATGGCCCGGGGCCAGTAAAAGAGTATGTCGGGCTAGTTGATTGGCCAGTTACTGGCCCACACGGGCCAGTGACAGTGGCTCTGTCTGCTGCATCAGCAAACGTCATACAGAGTGGCGCGAAGCTTGTGAATGTTAACTAACATTTCACATTTTCACCTCAGGTAATTTATAACGTTAGTTAAAATGTCAAAGAACTAAGCTAATGTGAGAAAGAGGGCATTCTTAGTGGAAAACACAGTAGCTACACCTGGGTGGAGAAAGGCGATCCCGGCATGTAGGCCGACGGTTCGTTTGCCGGCAATTTCCAACAAAAGCTGACCAGCCAAACCAATAAAATGCCACGCAGCTTCAAACACAATTAATTTGGATACAAGCGTTGGATTTTAGAAGATAGACGGGATAGTGAACAGCGATGTCCGCGCTGTGCACACACACTCACACACACTCTCACACAGCAGAGCGAGGTGTGCGCGTTACTTCACACAGCACATGTAACTGACTGGAAACGATACCGAGGATTATTTAGCCTACTGCCGCTGGCACAGATGAACTAACGCTACAGTTGTTACTGTAAGTAGCCTACAATAAAACCTCCATGATTAAAAAGTCAATACTTATCGATACCCACCTACCTGTTCTACAGGTATCAACATGTTTCAGTCTGCTCTGTCCACTCGCTGTGCAAACACAGCTCTACTCTGCTATCAGCGACTTTTTACAAACAAGCTAAAATGAAAGATGTCAGTTTGTAGTCAAACTGTTTATCTTGAACTTTGGACAAACTCTTGTAAACTTAGCTGCTGTCTTAACGAACCGTCCTCTCCGCTGGAGCAGTAACCTGTGGATGTATTATAAGACCAAAACATATACATGTGGCTACTTAATATGCACGTGAATTACGTGATCGTTATGTCCGCGTTCTTCATTCTTGATGATGTTGCCAGTTGTATTCTTTTGCAACAGCATTGTCTTATTTCAAATAAGGCATACAGTATGAATGGTAGCCTGATTATCAGTCCATTCATCATTAAAGCTGCTGTTTAACACATCAACGTTTCGCTTCAGGCTCTTTGACTGTGACATTTTTACCCGACAACAGGCCTTTCTTTCGGCAAGCATTTTCCACCAATCAGGACGCTGCATACTACAACAACGTTTCAGTAATCAAAGACTTTAACCATCACTCAGTGAACTGCCCCCTAATCTGGGAACTGTTTCTAGTTAAGTAGCCAATCTAGTTATTGTTATGGATTGTCCATGTTTTTTTAGGAGTTTGCTTACACTAATAGGCTACATGTAAAAAAATATATAGCATTAATTTAGTAAGAAAGTGAAATATTAAACAAGAATATGCTTATTAGGTATAAATACATTTTATTTTCTTTATTTGAAAGTCCGGCCCCCAGAGTGTCAGCTTAAAAAAATTCTGGCCCTTGTAAAAATGTAGTTGATGACCCCTGGTTGGTCTAGCTTTACTGCTAATGGCACAACATACAGTGACAGTGGCTGGCTGGGTTATAACCATTTTCTGAAGCTTCATGGGAGGTGCGGCATATATTTTCCTGCTTTTTTGTCCTTTGCCAATCACACCTACGATATTTCTTTCGGGGCCAGTAAAAATTTAGAAGGGGCCAGCAAAACTCTGATCTACTGGCCCCGTGGGCCAGTGGGGATTTTTTTTTATGTTGAGCCCTGCTATAAGGTATAGAGCTGAGCTAACAAAATGCTTCCAGTACCAAGGTTGTTTTTAATTTTAAAGGTTATGTAAGTTTCAGATCCTGCATGCATCCAGTACATGGATAAGAACTTGATACAGAGGCGGGGGGGGCGGGGGGGGGGGGGCGGAGCCCTGTTCATTCCTATTAAAGATGCAGTAGGTGAGACTTCTAAAACTACCTTTCTGTCATATTAGCTGAAACTGACCCTATGTTCCAGTAGAACTACATGAAGCAGGTCATTTAAAACAAAATCCGGCTCCTCTGGCTCCACCTACAGCCTGGAGTGAGAAAAATCTGTTCAGATTAGAACCATGCTCCCTCAGCTGAATAGTGAGGGTAACAGATCAAGGCAGCAACATAATCAAAGCCCTGGAACCATACAGGAGACTTTCTGGTCTCGATCACATACTGTCCTTCGCCACGGTCTGCATGCTGACGCACTGGCCGACAACAGCGCTGCAGAGGGGGGAGACACGATGTAGCACAGTTTACCTCTCACTCACGTCAGTGCAGGACATACACCCAGAGCTACGGGAGGAGCTGGAGAGGCAGAGCTTTGTATTAGGAGGCAGAGCCACCCAATTAGGCTACCGTAGTAAAGTAATGATTAAAAAAACACAAATGCTTGATCAAGGACCCGGCCCGAGGATAGCGGCCGAAAATATCGCCCCGAGTCCGGCCCGTGGGCCGTGTCGGGCTCGGGCAGAAAATCTAAACTCTAGTTCAGATGCACCAATCAGGGCCACGGGGGTGTCTAACTGTGTGTCAATCACTGCTCATGCACACGCCTTCATTCTCCCTTGTAGGGGGAGGGGCTTAGGAGACTGTTTTGGGCTTTAGCAGAAAGGGGGGAGGGACTGAGAAGTTGTCGATGTTCAAATGTTTTGGCTATGTCCTGGATCTTCCCAATCCTACCTACAGCACCTTTAAGGTTTGTTCAGTGGCGCATGAAGCCATCACGGAGCCAAAAATCACCTGGATGTGCGGCCTATAGAGCCGGCGCACTAGAGACCTCTGCCGATTTAGCGCTCCGCTAACTTGAATGGTGATTAAATTATTTAATCGTGCGGCTCTTTTAGACTTGACAAATGTTATTGGACCAAATAGATCAAATTCTGATAGTGAAACAAATGTTCCGCAGGGGTTGTGACACTCAAATCAATGTATCTGATTTACAGAAGTGTCTTTCGCCATACAGTATAAGTCTATGGGAAAAAGTTTTTTTGGGCCAGGGGGAATCACCTGATGACCCGGGAGTTGCAATTCCAGTAATCACACTGCATTCCAGACTGCAGCAAAATATCAACTATTTAATGATTGTTTTCTCCTTACTTTTCTTTAAAGCTGCAGTGGGTAGAATGTAAAAAAAAACAGTAGAATTTCAAGTAGAGTGAGACCTCTTCCTGCATCTCTGTCTCTCCCCTCTCATTCGTATGGGCAATGCATCCCCAGAGCAGCCAATAGGAACCCTTGCTCTTTCTAATGAGGCCTGCGAACGGCCAAAGTCTCCCGTCAGGGGCTAGATTTTCTAAAGCCTAAAAAAACCAGGAGGAGTTGCAGAATTCTAGTTTTCTCTCAGACCACTTGAATTACAATATGCTAAAAGGTTATTATGGATGTATTGCCCAACTAAACACTAAAAACAAAGTGTCTACCACAGCTTTAACTATAATGATTGATCAAATTCACACAAATACAAACTTGCTCAAGTGCCCATCAACAGCCATTGTTGTGGTCATTTCCCAGCCTCTTTGGGGATGTGAACCAAAGACAGTCCAGTGGTCTGAAAACCTCTTTGGTGAATGGTCTTTGGAATTTCTCTAGCCGGGTCATTGGCTCTCTGACATGTCTTTCAGTTTGAGTGAATTGAAAGTGAAAGAAACAATCTCCTTTCAATCTACAGGAGCAGAGATGCTCCGACAGAGGGCGAGGCCTCGCTGTGTGATCAAAGGGTACAGCGGGCTATCTTTGACACTTTTGGGATGAATGATGCTGGACTGTATCATCAGGAGAGGGTGGGCTAATGGTGCGTGCATGTGCATCTGTACTTTATCTGTACTATTATTATAAGCATTACTTGCACAATTAATCGCAAAATATCGCAGGGGGGGTGGGCAGCAATGTTTTTTAACGGCATAACGTGTCAAACACAACAACAATAGTGTGGTGCTCCAGCCTACAAATTGTATCCTACAGACTAAAGAAAGAAAATCTTTGTTTTGTATAGATCCTTGAAAAAAAAATCACATTTAAACCATTTAATTTTTTGTTAATTTTAATATTTTTCTAGGAAAATAAGAATAATGATATAAAAAGAAAATTCCCTCCAATATCGTGGATCATATCACAATCGTAATAGCAGTCAAAATAATCGCAATCAGATATTTTCTTCACATCGTGTAGCCTTCAGAGGTCCGTTTCAGGTAGGAGGATTAGCGGAAACTCTGAGTTTGTTAAGCCTGAGATGAGGAAAACTCTGGGTTTTCTGTTTCAGAAAGAGAGGTAACTTAACCTCAGAGTCAGTTACTATGGTAACTGACCCTGTGAACCTAACCTGGTCGGGAGCAGGTTTTCTTCAAGAAACCTCGAGTTTCTTGAAGACTCCTCCCCATGGATGTATGAAGAGAATTAACGCTCCTCCCTCTGACACAGAGCTCTTCATTTCCTCATTCATTCATTCAGTCTGGATCAGGCGCATTTCAGCGCAGTTTGTTATATTGGCATGAATAAAATAAAACATTGTTGGTTAGGCAGACTTTAAAACAGACATTGTTTTTTCTCAAAACATGACATTTCCTTTTGTCGACGATCCCGTTGATAAAGACGCTGTATGGCAGGGAGTTAAACATACGTCGGAAGATGATATTGACGCATTTTAATTTCCAGATAACTTCCTATTTGAGCGGAATGGTTTTTCTTCCCAGTCTATCAGTTATGTAAGCTACATAACCTTATCCGTCCTCATATCACTAACGTCACCCATCGTGGACATGCTCTACATCCCAGCACATTCTTTGTGTTGCATTACAGTTTTCTTTACAACCTTGGTGATGCGGAGCATTTTGATAAAGCGCCGTCAGAAGAGATCGCTCTGAAACGTTGTATGCTTTGTGTTTGGTCTTAATTAAATCCTGACAGTCTAAGCTTTCAACCAATGTGCTGCATGACCATATATTTTGAAGATTTAATGCGTCAAATTTATAACAAAGTTTAAGCAGCGTCCACTTTGAGCGTGAGTGTCCCGTTTACGGGTCAGTGAAAGTAAAGAGTTTAAACGTGTAGTGTTCCCTGGACACAGACCAGTCAGAGCCATTAAAAAGGAGTTCCACAGTATTGCAGGTGAATGATGTAAACCCTTTGAATTAAAAGAATTATGAATTATAATTCTGTTAATGATGGTGCTGCAGCCTCAGAATGGGATTAGTAGCCTAGGACTTTTTTGCCCGCAGTATTGCACCTAAATGAAATAGATCTTCAGTAATATTAGCTATACTTATGATTAAATATGATATACATTATATTGGAATATACCCATTTACTCTAGCAGCAATTTTCTCCAACACAAATTCTCTCTCTTTTGCAGCAGCCGCTGTGTTGCTTTTTTAACTAAATACATGTTCAAACTCGCATATGTGCGCATGAGTATTTCCGCCGACCCGTTTGTTTGTGGTTGTTGCCATGGTGAATCGTAGTATCATGGCCCCATTCATGCTGTCTTTGGTGCACGCGTGTAACCCTGAGTCAACACTCGAATCAGCTGTTGTGAAACCGAAAACTCAGAGTTTCCCATCTCAGGATAAATCAACTCAGAGATCAGGCTTTGACTCAGAGTTTGTTGAACCTCCTACCTGAAACGGACCCCTGGTATCTACATAAGAGTGACATGACACTGTCACGACACAGTCATGACACATGAACCCTAACTCTAACCATAACTGTAACCATAACCATAACCATAACTTGTCATGACAAAAACCGAATGACACTTACTAAAAGAAGCGTTATGTCATAAACATTTATGACTTGTTTATAATGTTTGACATGTTCATGACAGTGTCATGTCACTCTTATGTAGATACCTTCAAGTAAAGTGTAACCATACTTGTTTTATATGACACTTAACTAATGATATAACACAACATATAACATTACTAATAATTAGTAAACATTATAAGCCATCAGTTCATTGTTTTGTAAAATAATTATTAACTAAAGTTGAATTAACTATCAACTTACCATTTATTAGTGATGGTTATTATAAAGTGTCACCGCTGCTTATCGCATCATTTATGATTCAAAACCTAAAACACTAGATGGTAGGGATGGGGCCGATCCGATCCAGTATCGGTATCGGGACCGATACCAGCGAAATTTAGGTATCGGATTTTCCCGATCCAACCTGCGGAGATTTCCGATACCACGAGCCATGTCTGCACTTTAACGTTGTCTGCTGAAATGGCTCCAAAAGTGATTCCTGCCGGTGCCGGCTGGTCTGCTGGCTGGCTGCAAACTGTGGAATAGATTTCCTGAACGGAGGCTCAATGAGACACAGAGTTATGAGACACGCCCCCGCTCAGGAAGTCCATTCCACAGTTTGCAGCCAGCTAGCAGGATAGTAGCGTTGAGCAGCATTGTGGCTAGCTCAATGCTATCCTGTGTGTCCGCTGTTTGGAAATACTTCACAGTGGAAACACCGCAGAGCAAGACAGCAAAATGCAAAAACAAAACAGGACTTTCCCAACCGTCTGTCCCGGTGTTGTCGCTGGCTTGTGGCGTTTCATTTCCCCGTTGTTGCGTCCACCAGAGACCCCGGATCGTCTCCCGGCGGCCGCTATTTCAGAGCAGCCGCTGCGCAGCCGTGAAAACAGAGGTGTGTGTGTGTGTGTGTGTGTGTGTGTGTCTGTGTGTGTGTGTGTGTGTGTGTGTGTGTGTGTGTGTGTGTGTGTAAGATTTTTACACTTGCACTTTTCTTATATTTCAAGACTCAAGTATTTGACATTTTGGGAATATAATAAATATTGACATGACAGTCAATTTGAAACCCTTACAGTTGCATATCTGTTTTCAGAATGGGATTTTTCCTGTTTTTCTGACTTCCTTTTCTGACCTTATACTGACCTCAAGTTGCCTTTTGGGACATACATGCATACGTACGTCCATATCATACTTGCCCGTTGAGGAGTTTATTTCAGCATCATATAAAATCAACAATAATGATAATCATAATATTAAAGCAAACACAGCTCTGGTATCGGAATAGTAGCGGTATCGGCCGATATCCAAATTCAGGTATCAGGATCGGATCGGAAGTGAAAAAATGTGGATCGGTGCATCCCTACTAGATGGAATTGATATTTTAACATTATAATATAACATTATAAAGCACTGAACAATGTGAAGGCCATTCTTAAAAAAATATGAGTTCTGTTGTAACGTTGTTGCTCTCTTGTGAACTACTAAACAGCCTCTCATCCTCTTCTCATGCTGAATCCAGTGTGAAACATGTTAGTGGTGTCGAACTGTGCATCTCGTGCTGCACACCATACCATTGTTTTAGGTTCTCACAAGTTAAAACTGCATAGATCTTGGTGGTAAAGCAAGCAAACTAGTCCAGGGGTCAGTGACCTTTACTATCAAAGGAGCCATTTTTTGCTCGATGGTGTTTTAAACCCCCAACATCGACTTCAAGGCAGCGCTGCGACCGTCGACTTTAAGGCACCCAACCATAACTCTAACCATAACCATTACCTAATCCAAGTGCCTTTCAGGCAGCGCTGCCTGGAAGACTACGTTCGGGGCTTAAAACACCCCATTTTTTAGCCATAAAAAACCCCCCGGAAAAGTCTGTCTGGAGCTGCAAAACCCATTTGAGCCTTGATGGCAACAGCCTATTTATTGAGTCTAAGTTAGTCTATCAACATTACTAATAGTTCTAAATGAGCATTCATTAATTTGGTTATGTTTTTGTTACCATTTTATTGTCCTGTCTTCAAGTCCATTTGCTCTGCTTTCTGCAGCAGTTTGGAGATCGCTCTCTTTCTCTCAGTGTGATTGTTGTGGAAATGGCTTTCATTGGATTTTTGAATACATAGCTAGTCTTTCGAAACTCAAGGCTGCTATTGAGTTTTGGCAAAATTTAGAGGATAAGGTAGGGCTGGGCAATATATCAATATTATATCGATATTGATATGTGAGGCTAGATATCTTAAATGTTGGATATCGTTGGATATGCAATTTTCCGAACACACCAGACTGTTGTAGCTGTTCTATTATTTGCCTTTACCCACTTAGTTATTATATCAACATAACTGATCATTATTTATCAAAAATCTCATTGTGTGCATATTTTATGAAAGCACCAATTGTCAACCCTGCAATATCAATATCAAGGTATTTGGTCAAAAATATTGGGATATTTGATTTTCTCCATATCACCCAGCTCTAGGATAAGGTGCAGAGGCATAGACATAAGTAGGATATGATGCACATTGTAGTTGACTGAAATGTTGTGTAAATGGGGAATGTGAGGATTTCTTTAGGATCCTTACATTATCCAGTGGCTCCTGGAGCCGCAGGTTGCAGACCCCTGAACTAGATCATATATCTTCAGACATTAGCGAATGAACCATTGGGATAGTTATGATGATAGAGCCGCATCATACACACTGTCAGACAAGCTTTCCATTCCATTCAGACAACATCCCGTTCAATCGCGTTCAATGAGGCAGTCTAATCTGACAAGCTCTCGCTGTCACTCAGAATGCTTACGTGCTACGCATCGCTATTTCTGACTCCTTTCATTAATTCTCTCTCCACCCTCTTGCTCTAGAGTTTTTAATTAGTTTCCCAATCAAACTACCAAAGGAGAATATGGCTTTATCCCTCCCGTGTTTAACCCTGCATCATAATCGTCATCAAATGTTTCGTGATTAATCAAGTGAGAGACATTAATTTGCATTGAAATATACTTCTTCTCAGATCAGATAAAAATGTTTTTATTTTTATTTTTTTAAATCTTTTCTTCCTCTTGTGAAAGGAACACAACCACAGCATTTGTTAAAGGTTCCATGGCATGAAAATTTCACTTCATGAGGTTTTTTAACATTAATGTGAGTTCCCCCAGCCTGCCTATTATATGGTCCCCCAGTGGCTAGAAATGGTGATAGGTGTAAACCGAGCCCTGGGTATCCTGCTCTGCTAAATTAAACACCGCAGCGCATATATCTTCAAGTTTAGCCAAACCTCCAGTTTAACTGCCACACGTTGTTCTTCTTGTAATTAAGATCTCATCGAGGTAAAAACATGCTGTATTTTTGTATTTTCATTGCGTTTTTAATTTATAAAAAGTTAAATAAATAATGAATTTTAATATAAAAATATTAATGATTAATCGATAATTGATCATTAATTCTCCCGACGATCGACGAAGAAAATTTAATCGAATGCCCATCCCTAATATATATATATATATATATATAAAGATATATAAAGATATATATATATATATATATATATCTTTTTATATATATATTTTTTTTCCAGTCATATTCATATGATATGCTATTAAGTTGACTACACTGTATTACCATCAAGGACTTGAATTTATTGAGGAAAAGAAAATTTTCCAGGAAAGAAAGAGCTTTATTAGCACACAACAAACACAGCCTACACAACAAATGGGAAGCTCACGGCATTCTGTCTTAATTCAGTCCGTTTTGCAGACGTCTGTATTGCATCGCCTATAAAAAAGCATCCAAAGAGCAACATGTCATGGGACCTTTAAGCAGACATAAATGAACACACAGGAATTCAAAGTGAGAACTTTGCTTTTCAACTACAACAATACCAACGAGTACTAATGAAGACACGGAACGACAGCCTTTTAACCAAAATTAGAAAAAGCTGTAAGGGTCATTCATGCATCGCCAAACCCACTCATGTTCCTGAAACGTGACCTCAACAACAAGCTGATTGCAGCCATCTTGACATCCACACGTCACCCTCATTACCACTGCAACGCCACAAATAACTGCCGGAGAGGCTCAGGAAGCTAGCCTTGTGAGACCATCCTGATTTTGCGAGCTCCAGTTTTCTGCTCGCAGATCAGTCTGGCATCTTGAGGCAGAGAAAATTTGGAGCCAACGACCGACCAATCAGCGTTGGTTTTGAGGCGGGTTTAGGTGTGATGCAACGAGGAGCTGGCGAGATCAGGATTGTCTCACGAGGCTCAGCAAGCAGAAGCAACGCATGCAAATCTGACCTGATCTAGACACATTAGCCTGGCGTCGTCGTTGCTCTGTTGGTATGTCATACACTTTGTTGATCTGATTGGTTGATTTGGTCCGTCTATCACCAACATAGGTGGTGATAGACGGATGGTTTATCCAATCAGCTAACCAGTATTTCCGCCCCTTCCCAAACGTTCTTCAACGGAAAGTTCCCAGATGGATATGCTGAGCAAATGCGAAGCAATCCATCTGGCGGAGTCAAGTTATCAGGAAGCAGGAACAAAAGAAAATCACAATCTATCAATGATGCTAACGATAATGAAAACCGCAAGAGTCTTGATCGTTTGTTTCCAGGGCGGCAGGTCTAGGTGGTAACGAGTTGCAGGGGTGATTGTGAGTTTGCCGTATTGTTGATTGGTGCTTAATGAAGGCCTGCTTGATGGCGCCTGTCAGTGAGAGACGTTTGAGGAGGATGAGTGGAGGGAGAAAAAGAACAAGGGGGCGACAAAAAGAGCATGAAATAGATGAGAGCTATTTAGTTACATGAGAGAGGTGAGGTAGACGGAGAGAGAGGGCGACATGGAGAAAAAAAGAGACCAGGACAGATGACGAGTGAGGGCAGTTGGTACATTGTGCTAAATGAGAAAAGTAACAGCATTACCTTTTAAAGTTTTCTTAAGTTTTCAATTACAATCATAGACCGTACATAAGGATGGACGACGCACAAAAGTGAATCCAAAAATATCCCGATAAGGACAACGCCATCTTGTAATTTTGGAGCCTGGAGTGTGCGCAGTAGTGATTGGGCGGTGGAGCAAAGTCCCGCCCATACACCCGCCCGACCACAATCCAGAGTCAATCTCAACTGTCAATCATTACATTTCACCCTGTTTTTATAGCATCAAATAATTAATAAAAACCAAACTTATCAGAAAACTTAACACTTGAACAAACATCAGCGTCATAAGAACTGGGTACAGATTTCAATCCTTTTTAGGCACCGACCAAATTGTCTCCATAGTATCGAGTATCGAAAAATGGCTCATTATTCAATACCAAATTTCAATACCTAAGGAGTAAATCTCATCAGCGTCAGTGAGCCAATCAGCATGCAGTATGCTTCTACCAAGATCTAATAATGCAGCTGATTGGCTGTCTAACATAACATTACACGTCGTAGAGACATGCAAGAAAAACTCTACGTTACACAGAGATGGCTTATGTAGTAGGAGCTGAAAAATGCATAAAACAGATTTGTGACGTAATGGTAATGCTGTAATTTCATTTTGTTAAAATGGATTTTATAAAAGTGGTATTGTTCAGGAACTGGTATCGAAGTTACAACATTGGTATTGGTACCGGTATCAAACATTTTTGAACGATATCCAGCCCTACAATGACAGAAATCATCTTAGGAAAAATGTATTTGACTGCTAACATTGAGGGGGTTGGGTTCATGACCTATACTGCAGCCAGCCACCAGGACGCAATCCAGATGCTTTGGCTTCGCTAATACACTCTATGCATCAACCCCTGATTACAATTTTCTAAAGGTATGAAATTGTGTGTGTGTGTGTGTGTGTGTGTGTGTGTGTGTGTGTGTGTGCGCGTGCATTTCCATGAAATTTGTAATTACACACACCTACAACATGATTTATCAGAGACGTACCCTAACCTGTTCCACACACACACACACACACACACACACACACACACACACACACACACACACACACACACACACACACACACACACACACACACACACACACACACACACACACACACACACACACACACACACACACACACACACACACAGTAACATCCCTCTTCTCTGATTTGATGAACAGCTCTCCCTCTGCTCTGTGACAGGAAGCCATGTACACAGGGACAGGATGTGATGTATTAGCACCGTGAGATCAGGAATCGTCCGACAGAGAGACGGCTGTCGGCATTAAATCACACTGTGTAAAGATGTGGCCTTCGTGCTGCACGCGCACACACACACACACACACACGCACACACACACACACACACAGCTTTTCTCATCAACCCTCCATTCTGGGGTTCCGGACAGTTCTAAGACACATACTGATGTCATTATTATTTCAAAACATGTCATGAATGCCAAAAACTGGCCAAATGAATCCAGCCGACCCTACTGCAGGTGGAAATATTTTTTTGAGCTTGTCTCATTTGGATCATTCTATCTCCGATACTGCTGGATATATATATATATATATATATATATATATATATATATATATATATATATATATATATATATATTCCATAATTCAATCTAAATGAACGTATCAAACTGGATTATTTTAATTTTGTCTGTATCTTACATGCAGGCTCAGGTAAGATACTCACTGTTTCCAACTGTCCAGCATCAGTACAGACAATTGTACAGGTTGTTGTTTTTTATTTTATTTCATAATTATCATTATGTGAGAAAATAATTGTTATTAATGAATTTCTGTCATTAATAAATATTTCATTTTCTTTTTTGTAATGGTAAAAAGAGCAAGAGACCCACAGACTCCCTGCAGTGATGCTAACTGGCATGTTAATATGTCATTGAACCCAATGTTGCTCACCTTCTTCACTGGGACAGGGAGGGGCCCAGTTAGGGGGAGACTGGGGTGCTGCTGACTCATCTGTTGTTAAGTCTGCTAAAAGGGGCAGGGACAATGATGTAATATGAATATCTTGCTAAACGTTTCCCTGCACTGATTAAATGGTGATTAAATGTAGGCTAACACTAGTCTGTAGCTAGCTACCTTATGTCACTATGGACATGAAGCCAACAGGTTAATACCACTCACAGACTACAGGCTACCACCTTTCTTGGTGAAAAACTGGGTTACAGTTTGACACCCTTTCCTTTGTCTTTCCTCTCTCTCTTTTCTCTCTTTCCTTTTTTGAAAACCAGATTTTGATTTGACATTACTTGGCAACATTGTGGTCACTGTAGTTCTGGCATCTACTGACTGCAACTAAACAAACACCGTGAGCGCGCTAAGGCAGGACCAAACCATTTCATGCAGATACAGGGGGGGGGTCGGTCAATATGGATGTTTACTTTTTGGTCAATGGGGATATTTAACTTTTACTGCCAAAAACAAGTAAAAACAAAGAGATCATTCATTTAATTATTATATTTCAAATATATACTGAATGATGATGGTTTAATCATTTTATTAATTTTTACCTATTTTTTTGGGGCCCCTGTCAGTCATGTAGTCCTTACCTAGCTACTGCGCATGAACAGACGTGAGATGTCTTACTCTGTCACTAAAACAGAGCTGCCTGTACTTCACATTCACTTTTTTTCCCAGCCAGCAATCAGTTAAAATGAAGGGGAAAAATATTATTTGGAAAAACATTGAATACTGAAAAAGTGAATGCCCATCTCGTGCTTCAAGTCAGCATGGACCCTAATATTTAACCAGAACCATAAATACCTGAATTAAATGTGTTGACAGGTAATACTTTCTCCTTATGTCATAACAAAGATAATCCATTTTTTACAAAATGTATTTGCCACTGCAAATAAGTTGTACACTGACCTAAGTTTAAGGAGACAGGGCCTCTTCTCCTCACTCTTATTGCCAGCATAACTGGACATCTCTCGGGTGTCAGCATATCTCTCTCTCTCTTTCATCCCCCATTATAACTTCTCCCTCAGGCCTCTGCTGTGATGGAGAAAAGGAAGAGATCCTAAGTTGACCAGGTTATGGTATTATCGGAAATTTCAAGCTGCTTTAATTTTGTGCTTCCCACATACCAGGCAGTCCACAGCATGTAGACGGTTATTTTTGAACCTCTGTCTCCATCAGCAGTGTGTTCAAGCCGTGGCCGCGGTCACGCTGGGGAGTCCCAGCGGGGGTGCAGGTGGGTCAGTGAACAGAAAAAAAGGAAAAATAGACCGCAGGCTGTTTTATCTTTTTCTGGCCACAGCTGGGTATGCTGTGAGAATCTCAAGCAATATGTCGACGGCAAGACAAACTAACCAAAAGTTTAAAGGTGCTGTAGGTAGGATTGTGAAGATCCAGGACTTAGCCAAAAAATGTGAACATCGACAACTTCTCAGTCCCTGCTCTTTTTCCGCTAAAGCCCAAAACGGTCTCCTAAGCACAAGGGAGAATGAATGCGTGTGCATGAGCAGTGATTAACACGCAGTTAGACACCCCCCTGGCCCTGATTGGTGCATCTGAACAGGGAGCGGTGGATGTTTGCAAATCTCACTCCAGGCTGTAGGTGGAGCCAGAGGAGCTGGGTTTATTTTAAATGACCTGCTTCATGTAGTTCTACTGGAACATAGGGTCAGTTTCAGCAAATATGACAGAAAGGTAGTTTTAGAAGTCTTACCAGCTTACCAGCAACTCACTAATAGCACACACACACACACACACACACACACACACAGACCGAGGTGGAGGTGGCAGGTAGGCTTTTATCTCCAGTGAGAGCAGTCATTACTGCGCAGCAGTTTGGAGCAGTAGAAAAGTTACACACACACACACACACACACACACACACACACACACACACACACACATATACACACACACACACACACACACACACACACACCGTGTGTGGACAAGCTTAGCTGTGTGTGCACTGATCAAAAGTGAAACCAAACGAGAGAGAGAGGAAGGGAGGAATAAAACAAAGACAAAGTTAAGGGATGAAAGGTGATCAAGAGGAAAAGAAAACAGAAATGATGAAAGGAAAGGACAAAAGATGGAGAGATTAGACAGATAGAGATAGAGACATGAAACTGGATTGAGCTCCATTAAAATCAGTTAACTCTGAATCTGGTTTAAGTGGTTTTGGGGCACCCCCCCCCCCTAATTCTAATGAAGAATAATCTTAATGCTACAGCATACACTGATGTTTTGGAAAGGCTAGTCTTCCAACTTACTGTCAAAGGTTTGAGAAAGGCTTGTTCGTATGCCTGTGCCCCGATGCACAAAGCCAGCTCCAAAAACATTTTGAAAAAAACAAACATTTCTTTCATGAAAGAAATGTGTTCTTTTTCCAAAATGTTTTTTCTCTCTCAAGTAACGTTCCAAAATCTTGTGTACAACCTGCTTTTGCAATATACTGCAGTAGTGCCAACACCTTTGGCATCAAGTGTAACATCTGATTTGATTTTGAAAGACAGAAGAATGGAGAGAGTCAAAGGATGAAGGGGGAATGTGATTGTAAAAGAAAGACCTGAAAGACCACTGAGAAAAGACAAAGATCTGAAACAGAGAGGAGAAGAACACATATGACGGGAAGAAACTAAAAAAAGAAGTTAAAAGTTAATGTGTCAGGCAGTTAATGGAGGCACGCACGCACGCACTCACACACACACACACAGAGCTCAGGTAATCTGGCCAACATTAGTAGTGTGCTCCACGCCACGAGTTTACATTTTGTGTGAATATATAGGCATTCGCAGTTTATTGCATTGTTTTTTGTTCCACAAGTTGCCTATAATAAGCGCCAATCACTACCGATATGCCTAACCCCCGGAAAACCGAAAATTCGTCTCAACAGCAGCAAAATGCTAGGGCTACCGCTAGCTCAAAAGCTGCTCACGCCTCTCCTGTATTGCCAGCACGTGAAGATACGGATGAGTCTATCTCCACTGCTAAAATACACGAGCTTCTTCAGAAACTATCAGATGATCAAGCCAAACACTTTGGAGACATCTGCAAGGACGTCTCGGAAACGAGAAGAGCTGTTGAGGCAATTGAGGGTAAGCTAGCCGACATGCTAACCAGGATAACTAGCGCGGAGGCTCGCCTCGATATGCTAGAGGAGGCAGAGAGGCAGCGCTGCGTCTCCCCCCCGGCTTTGGCTTCGGAGGTTGAAAAATTGAACGCCAAACTGACTGAGTACGAGGATTGGGAAAGGCGAGTTAATCTACGCATTTACGGGTTCCCGGAACGTGCTGAGGATAAAGATGCCATATCGTTTCTGAGGGTCACCCTCCCCGAAATCCTCCAAGCTGACTTCCAAGGGGGCTTAGATTTGGAGCGTGCTCATAGGTCGCTACTACCAGCTAAGCCCGGAGCTCCTCCAAGGCCATTCATCGTGCGGTTCCTGAGGTTTCAACAGAAGGAACGGGTGAGACAACTTGCTAGAGAAATTGGGGACGTCCGTTGGCAGAACCATAAGATAAGCTTCTATCAAGACTTCTCTAAGGCAACACTGCAGCGTCGACACTCTTTTCTGGAGTGTAAACGTCTGCTTCACTCAGCCAAGATCCCGTTTGGCATCGGCTATCCGGCAGTGCTGTCATTTACAACGCCAGGTGGGATAAAGCATCGCTTTGAAGATCCTAAGAAAGCCTTGATATGCATTAAAAACATTTGATTGTCTCCGTCCACCCGCGGTGGTGTATCTCTCCCCAATGTTTTTTACTTTATTAAAAAAAATTTAAAAAAATGTGCCGCTATCCATCACTCCTTCTGATATAGATTTAAATGAGCATTTCAGGTTCATATTAATGGAGGTTGGAGATGGGTTTATTTTTCATTTATTTTTTGTAGGTCATGTATATATGTTGTTTGGGGGGGGGAGTATCTGTGGGTGTGGTCTGGTAAGGGTATACTACATTGTTATATGGCAGATGTTTTATTGAATTATTGAAGTTGTTTTGCTTTTTGCTAATTGGTGGTGCCGCTGCCACACTTGAGCAGCCAGAATCTCTTAGTTCGTTGAGTTAGTTATCCAGCGGTGGATTTATCAGGAAGGTTCGACAGTTCTTCGCATCCTCACCTTCCTTTTTCTTTTTGGTGTTTTTGATGGGTTTTTAATTTTTATTTTTATTTTTTCTATATGGATCCAGACTTCTCTCTTACTGTTGTGGGGACAACTCCATTTTTCTCTTTTCTTTTTTCTTTACAATCCTTTTTAGCATATGACAGCTCTTAATCTTATTTCAGTCAACGCCAGGGGTCTTAACATTCCGCACAAAAGGACCACTGTACTAGAGTTTCTTCGCAAGAAAAATGTAGATTTTGCTATGATACAGGAGTCTCATTTATTGTGCAAAGATGTGGGTCGATTAGCCAATAAGTTTTATCACTCTATTGCAACTTCTTCTGCAGCTACAAAATGCAAAGGGGTAATGGTTTTGTGTAAACGCAAACTAAAATTTGATCTGATTGACTCTTGGGCGGATGATGCAGGCCGGATAGCCATTGCAAAGATTTGCATGGATGGGAAAAACATTGCACTTATTTCTGCTTATGCCCCTAATGCATTTGATCGTACTTTTTTTCAGCTATTAACTAAATCTCTGCTTGATATCACAGGGTTTCATTTAGTTCTTGGGGCAGATTTCAATGCGGTGTGGGACAGCAGCATGGACAGAACAGGTGGCAGCGAGACTAGGGACCGACATCTTGCATCTGAGGCGTTGCGCCACTGCGCATCCGATACAGGCGTGGTCGACATTTGGCATTTGTTAAACCCTTCTTTAAAATACTTCTCATTTTACTCAGGGACACATAAATCCTTCTCGAGGCTAGATTTTATCTTTGCCTCAAAAGATTTTTTTCAAAATATTCAATATGCGCATTACATTCCGGTCACCTGGTCTGATCACAAACCCATATATTGTTCAGTCACTGTTCACCCATCTTCCACTAAAGCCCCCAGGTGGCGTTTTAATGCTTCTTTACTGCGAGATGAAGTATTCAAAACTCAGTTTGAAACAAATTTTAGGGAATTTTTGGAATTTAATGTCGGCTCTGTTCTTGATCCAAGGATACTTTGGGAGGCGGTAAAAGGCTTTATAAGGAGTAACACCACTTTATATGCGTCAACTCGAAACAAAGCACGTGCAGACAAATTAGAAGCTTTAGAATTAAAATATGCAACCCTTGATGCTTCCTTGCAACATAATTTTAACGATTACATAGCTCTACAGAAGGAACTGATTAAAAAAGAGATTAACTCGTTTCTGAAGCACCGTTCGGAATTCCTCATGCATAAAACAAGACTAAACGTACTATTTTAACTCCTCAAAACCCAGTCATTTACTGGCATTGAAACTCCGGACGGATGAGCATTTTGCTGATATTTTTTGCATTAAAGACAAAGACAGTAATATACAATGTGACCCAAAGAAAGTAAATGCTTCTTTTGCCTCCTTTTATCAGGAGTTATATAATTCAGAAGGTAATTTTGATAAACATGTCTGCGAAAATTTCCTGAATAATGTTAAACTATCCCGCCTTAATACTGATGACTCCATAAAGCTAGATTGCCCTGTCACATTGCAGGAGTGCGAGGCAGCTGTCAGGGACATGCGTAAGGGCAGATCTCCAGGGCCTGACGGAATTCCACCCGAATTTTATCTTACCTTTTGGTCCCTGATCGGTCCGCTTTTATTGGATATGATCCTTTACTCAATTAGAGTAGGATCATTTTCTAGGGATGTTAATTCTGCATTAATTTCACTGCTTCTTAAAAAAGGAAAGGATCCAGTTGAGTGCTCCAGCTACAGGCCTCTTTCGCTTTTAAATACAGATTTAAAGATTTACGCAAAATTACTGGCCCGACGGCTTCAAGGTCATATGACAGAACTGGTTCATAGTGACCAGACAGGGTTTATAAAGTCTAGACTTGCTACAGATAATGTTAGAAGACTGTTACACGTTATAGATGCTGCTCAAGGCTTAAGTTCCCCTGCTGCTGTCCTTTCTCTAGATGTAATGAAGGCCTTTGACCGCCTGGAGTGGCCATTTCTGTGGTCGGTATTAGAGTTCATGGGGGTCGGTACAGGTTAATATGATTAAGGTCCTGTATAAAAACCCAACAGCTGTAGTACTTACGGGCAAAATTAGTTCTTCTCCCTTTGCTGTCTCTAGAGGATCAAGACAAGGCTGCCCTCTTAGCCCTCTGTTATTCGCCCTTTCTCTTGAACCACTGGCTCAAGCTATCCGCAGCTCACCCACAATCTCTCCAATTTCTATTAGAGGAACACATCATCATGTCTCACTTTATGCTGATGATGTTTTATTGTATATCAACAACCCAGTGCAATGTATCCCACATGTTTTGTTAACCTTTGATCTTTATGGTAAGCTTTCTAAATAAACTGGCAGAAATCAGCTTTGCTACCTTTAAATCAGGCAATGTGTAATGTTCCCATCCCTGCATCTATTCCAGTTACTAAAAACTTCACTTATCTGGGGATAGATATCTCTTCCTCCATACAGACAATTATTAAAAACAATTTTTGTAAAACACTTAACAAAGTTGTGACGGATCTAGACAGGTGGTCTAACCTGCCAAATTCGCTCCGTGGCAGGGTAGCCATAATTAAAATGAACATTCTGCCCAGAGTCAATTTTGTCAGCTCAATGCTCGCCCTTCCCCCGCCCCCTAATTATTGGAGCAAATTACAATCAGCAATAACTAAATTTCTGTGGCATGGCAAACAACCTCGCATTAAGCTCACCACTATGCAGCGAGAAAATCAGGCCGGTGGCTTGTCTCTCCCAAATTTTAAATTCTATGAGTGGGCTTTTATACTTAGACCTCTCCTAACCTGGTTTCATTCTGATGCTCAAGTGTCTTGGCGAACTTTGGAGGAACGGATGATAGCTCCATACTCTTTTACTAACATTCTGCATGCTAAAATCTCACCCCATCACTGCCGTTTGAGATTTGGCCCTATAATTTCATATGTGTTATTGGTATGGAGGAGGGGGGAGAAATTGGCTGGTTGCTCTTCTGTTTGGGACCCATTTTTTCCAATATTTAACAATGAGAGATTGTTGATTGGCGGTCATCCTATTCGATTTCCTGACTGGGAAAAAAAAAACGTATGTACACTTGGTGATATTTATGGGGAGGGGGGGTTACTCACTTTCCAAAACATCTGTATTAAGTATGGTATACCACGTACCTCCTTTTTCTTTTATTTGCAGTTGAGATCGGCTTTAAAAAGCAATGGTGCCCCTTTACAGGCCCCTCTCACACCACATCCACGTTGGAAATTCTTCCACTCTGTTGGGAGTACAAGGGGTTTTGTGTCGAAACTTTACTGGCTCTTACTGCGGTATGCTTATAGACCTCTGGCGTTGGACACGGTGTGTAGGAGAGATGTTGACTGGGATAAAGTGTGGATCAGTTTGTGTTTAGCGTCCAGGAACCCCGATCATCAGCAGATACATTACAATTATGTACATAGGGTGTACCTAACTCCTAGGAAGCTTCATTTGATGAAGGTTATCGGCGATCCTATGTGTACTGCTTAGGTTTTTATTTTTTAATTTTACTTATTTTTTCATGCTTCATTATATACGCTTATGTATAGGTATGTATGTGGATACATATATATGTTTATACTCTATTTTTGTGGCATGTATATACCTGTATATATTGTCTTTCTATATAAAAAAGAAATAAAAATTTGATAAAAAAAGAGAAAGGAAAACAAGCAAAATGTGAAGGGTACGAAGAATGAATAAAAAAGGTTGCAGAGGAAAGACATTGAGAAAAGATAGATGTGAGAAAAAGGAGTCAAAATAAGAGAGCTAAATGCAGAAATACCAAGGAAAAAAACAACACAGAAGAATGACACAGGAATTGAGACAGGGAGAGATAGAGGGATGTTGAGAGAGAGAGAGAGACAGAGGGGGAGACTGACATTATTCCTGCCTCATTGCCATCCCTGCTAGCATGCATTTGCTCATGTTGTGTTTGCTTCGGCAGTAAATGCTTCTTTATTCCTCGCCAATAAAGCACCTTTTGAAATGATCTGAAAGAAAAGAGTGATTCAGTGCTTAAAGTGAAAAGAAATCCTGAGCCTGAAACTTGTTTTTGGAAGGGGGGGTCACAGTGTAATGTTTCAATATGCACCCATTAAAGTTAATTTGTCTGGCAAAACGGTTTAAGTCCTTCTTACATTCATACAATAATAAGTCATAATTTTTAAGGAGTAAAAAGTTTGGGATCAATTTTTACTTCTTACAACCATTCGCTAAATTAAGAGTCAAGTCAATGTAGATTTCCATATTGCAATAATATCATAATCCTACAATGAATCACTGTGAAAACAGAACTTTCTAGATGTGTTGTTACTTTGGCCAGGTCATCATCAAAAAAGCGAATTAGTACATTCATGATTTTGTCCATGTTAACAAGTTGCTTCATGTACATTTATTAAAAACTTGGCATTGTTTATCTTTTCATATAGCTAGACGTCTAAACTCTGGGACAAGTCATGCTGACTCCAAACAGACAGCTTTGTCAAGGCAGTTTGAGCTTCAGAGAGCTTTTACACAGTCAGTGGCCATCGTTAATGACAAGTCGTGTTTCGTCGTGAACGTGCGTATTGTTTGTATCATAAGCACGGTCAGTCAGTGAAGGCGCAGTCGCAGCGGTAGCGGTCGCTGCCGGTAACGTACTCGTATGAGAGTGCACAGACTGAAGCTTTGTGACTATCAAGCCCTTTCTTACGGCTGCTGCCGTCCCGTCTCTTCCTTCAACACGCTGCAGAAGCTGAGGCACCAAGTGCTAACGGCTTCCCGTCTCCACCCGTTTCCTCTTGTCCTCTATTCATGCCCAGCGCCATTTGTTTTCAACTCCTTTCTCAACTAAAGCTGTATCTACATACTCCAAGTTTGATAAACTTTGCCTCCATGTTTTTAGCCACGGAGAAGGTCTCCGGCCCACACCGCACTCTGTTTTTCTGCAAAGACCCGCCCTACTTTGCATCTGATTGGCTAGAACTCGTTTCATCAGTTCAATGATTGGTTAAACCCAGCGCATCAAAAACAAATCCCATGTGGACTTTTTAATTTATTTATTGTTCTAAAATAGTCATACGCCAAAAATCCCACCAGGCCCGAGTACATTAATCCCTTCGTTAGTTACAGCTGCGTTCCTCTCATATGATTGGTAGGTGAAATAATTGACTCGAAAATATTAAATGTGTGTAAGTTCCCAAATATTATTATTTTTTTCTTTTTCCTCATGGCGGCACGCCGGAGATCCGGCACAGTGCCGGAATTCTTTAAGCCCTGGTGATTTTAAAATCTGCCAGGCCAAAACTCAATCTTATATGAGATTTATACACAATAAATTCAGTCTGTCCTTTTCTTTCTGCAGCATGGTGATGGAGCTGGGCCCGACATAAAAGCCACACTGATCACAGCTTTGTTGAGCCTTTATATTATTCATTTATCAGCGGTGAGAATAGAATTAATCATTTGCATGTAGGGTAGAGCGCTTCAAATTTCTTCAATACTTTTAACAACTTTCCTAAACTCTTAACGCACCACCACACGTACAACACACAATTGACAAAACAGTTAATTTCATGCTCAAAATCACACATTAAAAACTAAACTCTAACACTAATTTTCAAAATACAATAATTCACTGTAACGCAACACACTATGTCTCAAAATCAAATAATTCTTCCAAAACACTAACACGTTCTCTTCCTACACGAACATTTAGTCAATCATAGCACAATGTCATACAAAACACTGACATCAGGTGGAATTACAGACACTGCATCATGTTATGTGTCAGATCTGCCCTTATACAATAGACAATAATGATTATATTGATCATAGTTTGTGTTTTGCACTGCAGTTTCTTTTGAAGCCTCTACATTTTTGTTTTGTTGGGTTTAGTAAATGCATGCATTACATTTCTGCATTTTGTTTCTTTTGCTTTAGAAATTCAATACAAAAAGTGAATGAATGAAGGACCCATCTCAGAGGAGCTTTATAGAATGTACGGTTTATGAAAAAAAGGAGACAGAGACAGAGTTGTCCTGGTACTCCTCTCCCTCTCCCTCATGAAGTCATTTTTTTATTTTCTGTGTGTATCTGTATTGTTCAAATAGGTCCTCTTGTACTGTACTACCATATGATCATGTGATTGAAAGAACCTCAACACCTGAGTGTTTTTCCTAGATGGGAATCAGCTGTGATTGATCTATTTGCATAGCTTCAATCAGCTGTTTCTCAATAAATGCATGTATAAAATGCAGGGGATATATTTGCGTTTCAATTTACAATATGAACAGCTGTTCAGCTTTAGCTTATAAGTTAGGTTTAGAACAAGATGTTATCTGCTCTTAGCCTGACCATCCAGACTCACATCCAGATGTTGGGTCTGGGAACTCACCATTGGCAGGGCTCGATCCGAGGGGCGGGATAAACTGTTGTCTTTCAACCTCCCTCTGCATGCAATAGGATAGAGCTACAACCAGGCAGAGCAACGCTAGTTGATAGATTAAACTTTTTTCTCAAAGAATAGCTTAACTCCAAGTCTTCCAGAAGACCGCTGTTCGCCAGCAGCAGCCATAAGCCTGCCCACCGACTCTATACACGATGTGATGGGCCATACAAGAATTTTGTTTTTCCAGCTTGCAAGCCAACGGAGAGTTGCTAGACGACCCTGGCTGCAAATTAAATTTGCTGTCGCTAGGGTGCGTCTAGATTTCTAGGCTAATCTGTTGTGACATACAGTGTGAAAGCATTTGTAAATAAAAATCCATTGTTTTGGTCTTGGTGGAGATTGTGTGTAAAAGAAGTTACATCATTACATTACATTACATTACATGTCATTTAGCTGACACTTTTACCCAAAGCGACTTACAATTAAGTGCTTTCAACTGTGAAGGTACAAACTCCAGACAACAAGTAGTAAGTGCAAGTACATTAACTATAAATAAGTAAAGCTACAAAGAGACATATGGAAGTGCAGGTTCAAGATTTTTTTTTATCTCTTATCCGAGGTGTAGTCAGAAGAGATGTGTTTTTAGCCTTCGGCGAAATGTGTGTAGGCTTCCGGCCATCCTGATATCGGTGGGGAGCTCGTTCCACCATTTGGGAGCCAGGACAGTGAACAGTCGGGATTTCGTTGAGTGATTAGTTCTCCCTCGCTGTGAGGGAGCAGCAAGCAGGTTGGCTGATGCAGAGCGAAGTGGGCGGGTTGGGGTATATGGTTTGACTAGATAGATGACTAGAGCCTGAACCAGAACCTGGGCCGCCTTCTGCGTTAGAAGGGGACGTATCCTTCTGATGTTATGCAGCATGTATCTACAAGATCGGGTGGTTGCAGCAATGTTAGCAGTGAAAGAGAGTTGGTCGTCAAGTGTCACACCCAGGTTTCTAGCAGTCTGGCTGGGGACTACCACAGAGTTGTCAATTGTTATAGTCAGGTCTTGGGTAGGAAAGCCTTTCCCTGGAATGAAAAGGAGCTCAGTCTTGTCAAGGTTGAGTTTCAGATGGTGTGTGGACATCCAAGAGGAGATGTCAGTTAGACAGGCCAAGATACGGTTGAGATATATCATTTAAAATGTGTTAACTGTATGCAATTTGTGTCAAAGCAACAATAAATGTGTTAATTGTATAACCTACACAGATGGATGTTCTAACTGTGTTAAGAGTTTAGGAAAGTTGTTAAAAATATTGAAAAGAATTGTCATAGCAATAAAAAAAAACTGTAATAGTCCGTCCGATCAAGACTTTATCTACAGGACAAAGTTTTCTCTTAGGTTGTTTTTGTTTGTTTCCTCATCACTGTCTCCCTTTTATTCATCCTTCTCTAGACTCTATATAGAGTAGGGGTGGGAAAAAGAATCAATTCTTAGATGCATCGTGATTATCTATAGATCGATTCAATGCTCAATGCAGATAAGTTAATAATCGTTGGGGACTATTTTTATTTAAAAGTTACTGTCTCCAGACGAGTATAAATCAGACAACAGAGTGAGTGAAAGAGGATGGGATAATAGACAACAACTTAGAGTTTAGGCAAGAGTGTATGATCTAATAAGACATACATAAAATAATTAGGCAAAACACATATAGGCTGTTGATCTACTTTATGACATGACATCTGACCACCTCATGTTTCATGTTCTAAGAAGCCAATTGTCCACCATTAAACATGACTGAGCCTCTGACATGGAAGACTACCGGGAGAGAAGGGACTGTTTCAAGCATGTTTAAGGCTTAAGCATGGAATGACTACAAAACAAAAACCTCAGTTGACCAAACATTTCATTAAAACTTGTGTGTGACAAATATATGTCAAAATCTAAGCATTGTCTAGCTGTTTTGTCTAGGAAGTGATTAGTAAACTCTGAGTAGCAAACTCAGATTTTAAAAAAATCACGCATGGAAATGTAGAAAAAAAATTGTTGCATCGAGAATCGGTTTCGAATCGAATTGTTGGCCTCTGAATCGGAATCGAATCGTGACGTGCCAAGAGATTCCCACCCCTTGTATAGAGACCATCTCTCAGTCTCTGCGTCATATTCTCTATACATCTTCTCCCTTTATTTCTCTCCCTGTTTTTTTCTGTTTTTTTATCTACTTTGTCATCTCACCCCTTACACTTCCTGTCCAGACCATTAGATAATTTAACATTCTTGACAGTTTTACGACACCTGGCTTAATGTCATATTAATCTCTATAAACAGATATCTCCATATGTATGCAGAATCTGTAGGCAACGGGAGAAGATTTTGGTATTGGAAGCGGTTTCTGTTTGTAGTCCGAGTAGTATTATTGACCGATCCTGTTTGAGCAGGCTTTGGTTGCATGCAGGTAGGCTGTTGTTGAAAGGGTTGGAACGCATTGGCCAAAATGCAATCTCAGAACCTATCGCTGATATTTATTTTTTGCTTTACTTATTTATCTGCATTCATATGCAGAGAAATAATCCAGCCGCAGGTGTCGTCTCTCAACGGGATTCAAGTGTCTAAAATTGCTAATCTGACTGTAAACAATGACCGGCACACGGAATAAAAAGTCTTGGCTGCATCACAACCCCAGAAACGTTGGCTTTTGCCCTCTGAGGCTAAATCGCTGTCAGGCTGATAGCCAATGGGTGCCGAGTTGCCATATCAGCTCCACAAGTGACCAGCAGCTTTCCGATAAGTAATCGTCATCTCAAGTCATTGAACAATCAGGATTAAAGGGGAGGTTAGTGGTCTGGATTTCAGCTTTGCTGTGGCATTTGCAAGTCAGCTTTCAAAAGCTGATTATGGGATCACAAGCTCTGTTTCATTCTCTCTCCAAACTTGTGCCTCTGTTTTTCTTGAAGACCAGCAGGATTCAATAAATCCCATTGTGCTGCCTGTGTTCCCAATAAAGGGAAGCTATGTCGTGGGACGCCAGTCAATACTCCCCCATTAAGCTGGTGGACAAGACATAAATCACTGACACTTTAACACAGGCGGAAACAAAGACACACACACACACACACACACACACACACACACACACACACACACACCACACTTAGAAGAGAGTCATGCACACAAAGACACAGTAGGTGTATGGCAAGATGCTCGCTCGATGCGGTGGTAGTGTTGTGACATTTGGAAAGAGGCATCTCAGCACAAAGCCAAAAAGTCCTCTCGTCTTGTCTCTTCGATCTGCAGACGGACAAAGAAACAAAATAAATAACTCCTTAAAAGAAAAAGAGAAAAAAAACACAGTGGCCTTAAAGTCTTTTCTCTTCATTTCCCCCCCGCTCAGCTATAGCCAAACATTGAAAGGCAAACCAGCAAATATGGCAGCCAATCCGCCAAAGCTGTCAGTCCTACTAAAAGATAATCATGAACAACAAAGTCAACTGAACGTATGATGAGCCAGCCACAGCTGCTACAGTTTATATTGATTTAAAAGTAACTATTTAATGTGTTGTTGCAGACATCATTGCAATCCCTGGCTGTAGTCTTCACATCAATGCTTAAACAGTGCAAAGTTGTAAAAGTGTTTATTCTTCTGATACGTTGTGACTGGCGTAGTAACTAAAGTATCCACAGCAGAACTCTGGCTGTGGTCCTCCACACTTTAGTGTACATCATGTTGAGTCACGTTGGTCAAATCTATGTTAAAGTGGCTATTTGTAACTTTCAGTTTGTGTTCTAGCAGTTGCTTTAAACAAAAGCGGTAGTGTAAAGCTCTTTTCTATATGGCGCTGTATTGCCCACTGTAGATTACTAAGTTAGCGTTATGGAGAGGTCATACAGTTGTGATGAATGTTTTGCACTGACAGAAAATCATTCATTTACAACAAGAGAATACGTTACAGATGCATCGTTGCATTTCAACTGTTGCATATGCTAAATTAACCTACTTTAGATGTATTGGGAGCTAAACCGGGTGTCACTGTCACTGTGTCACGAGCCAATGCATTAAGAGATTGTTGTAGCAACCAACGTAGTAATAACTTTGATTTATATAGCACATTTCATGAAACTCTTGGAAGCTTTTGGGGACAAGGGAAAAGAAAATAGTAAGCCAACACAAACACGGACTAAAAGAAATAAAACATCCATGCTAAATGGAAGGAGGACGTAATGTAATGTCTGCTACTGGCGTACAACCACATCACGCACTGTAAAGTTATTTAATGAATGAAACAGACACATGGCGTATACCTGAGGGCCAATTCGGGGTAGGTTTTGAATTATTTATAATCCCGTACTTGTCTCCATCTGTTGAAAGCCCGACCAAAGGTGACTCACGTTATCACTGTTGTCTTTCACTTTCACTTTCCAGTTTTCCAGTTTTATTAAAAAAGGCTTATTTTTCTAATATTATGACACTAGCTCCCCAGTTTAGGTTAATTTCAGTGATCATCTCTTCCCCCGTTTTTATCACTGAACCATTTATGACAGAATGTGAAGAATTTCTCTATTTCTTTAAAAGGAAAATGATCTTCAACCTGCTGCCCCTGACCTTACCGTTATTCTTAACATCACCTCACTGAGCCAATTAAAAGTCATCACTTTACCACTCTAGTTAAAACCATTTGTCAAAGGAAATCTACCTGCCTGTTAGATGTTATTACTCTGCCCTACCTTGAAGAGGAGTTTCAAGCAGTTGGTCCAGCTCAAGTCCTTCCTTTATTCAAAATAACAGGCATTGACTCCAATATTCTACTAGTGACGAATTTAACCATATAACCATTTTATCTATGATTTTGGGTTCTCAAATATTAGCAGCAGTTCTGAGACTACTCTCATCAGATCCACTAATAACTTAATTTTGCTAAATGATGCAGGTAATTATTTAGTTATTGCCCTTAGGCTCTGGATTGAGCTATGTCTCCTTATAAATTAGGCCTACATTCCAATACAACTAAACTGCATTGCATTTGATTTTGATGTATCACAAATATATTTCTAATCAAAGTCCATAGGAGATCTGGGTGGATGGATGACTCAAACAAACATGGGACTTTCACCCAGGATACCGCTGTTCGTGTCCCGTGTGAAACCAAAAGTAAATGCGGTAGACTTATTTTAACTTATTTTCAAGGCAGCTTTATTTGTATAGCACTTTTCAGCAACAGGGCAATTCAAAGTGCTTTACATGAAGACAATTAAAATACAAGAATAAAAGTTACAGTGCAGTATAAGAAATGAAACATTAAAGAGCAGTTAAAAACAGTTAAAATATAAAAGCAGATAAAATAAGCAAAAAAAGTATAAGAAATTGACAATTATTTAACGAAAGGCAACATCAAAAAGAAAGGTCTTCAGCCTTGATTTAAAAGAACCGGGAGTTGCAGCGGACCAGCAATTTTCTGGAAGTTGGTTCCAAATATGTGGAGCATAGAAACTAATTGCTGCTTCTCCCTGTTTAGTTCTGACCCTGGGGACAGAAAGCAGACCTGTTCCAGACGACCTGAGAGGTCTGGGTGGTTCGTAGTTTACTAGCAGGTCAGAAATGTATTTTGGACCTAAACCGTTTAATGATTTATAAACTAGAAAAAGTATTTTGAAATCAACTCTCTGAGGCACAGGAAGCCAGTGTAAAGACTTCAGAACTAGAGTGATGTGATCCACTTTCTTGGTCTTAGTGAGAACTCTAGCAGCACCGTTCTGAATCAGCTGCAGCTGTCTGATTGATTTTTTAGGGAGACGTGTAAAGACACCGTTACAGTAGTCCAGTCTACTGAAGATAAAAGCATGGGCAAGTTTTTCCAAGTCCTGCTGAGACATAAGTCCCTTAACCCTTGATATAATCTTAAGGTGGTAATAGGCTGACTTTTTAATTGTCTTAATGTGGCTGTTGAAATTCAGGTCTGAGTCCATAATTACACCAAGATTTCTGGCTTTGTCTGTTGTTTTTAACATTGTCGTTTGAAGCTGAGCGCTGACTTTTAATCGTTCCTCTTTTAACTTACGTAACAAACTTACTCATTATAACCCAAACAATTATCTTTCCTAAAACTAACCAAGTAGTTTTGTTTCCTAAACTTAACCAAGTAGTTTTGTTTCAATTCAAAGCGTTAACCACATATTTCCCTTGAAACAAAATTGAGAATGCACATTTATTGTATGGCAGGGTTGCTAAATTAGATACAGTGGACCATATTATTTTGCTTAATTTCCGGTATGTCTGAGTTTTACTAATATTGAATTGTTGTCTCCTACTTTTTTTAATCTGAACTCAGATGTTATAGTTAATGCCTCTTGTTTTTCTGCCTAGAAAGGGTATGGTGTCTCACAAGAATCAATTCTTGGACCTTCATAGTTGCTTACACTAGGTCTGCAATAGTCTTGAAGACTGACACATGGACTTAAACGTAGACACAGCAGACAGAGGCTATAGTGTGGGGTGCCACGCTGAAAACAGCAACATTTTGTCACATTTAGCTTCAAACAATGTTTAACAAACTGGTATGAATTTTTGAGGGTCACTTTTTTGCACATTTACAACAATATTTGTCAACTTAGAGATATTTAAATAGTTAAATCCAAATATTAAATGTTACACCTAAATGTTAAATCTAAATGTTAAATCTAAATGCTACATCTAAATCTAATTGTTAAATCTAAATGTAATCTAAATGTTACATCTAAATATTAAATCTAATTGCTACATCTAAATCTAATTGTTAAATCTAAATGTTGAATCTAAATCTAAATGTTAAATCTAAATCTAAATGTTAAATAAAAATCTAAATTTAAATGTTAAATCTAAATGTTAAATCTAAATCTAAATCCAAATGTTGAATCTAAATGTTAAATGTGCAAATTCAAAATGCCGGTTAAATATTTAGTTTTACCTGAAACATTTAGATTTAACATTTAACATTAAGATTCAAGATTTAGATTTAACATTTAGATTTAACATTTAGATTTAACATTTAGATTCAACATTTAAATTTTGATTTAGATTTAACATTTAGATTTAGATTTAGCATTTAGGTGTAACATTTAATATTTGGATTTAACTATTTAAATTATCTCTAAGTTGACAAACATTGTTGTAAATGTGCAAAAAAGTGACCCTCAAAAATGTATACCAGTTTTGTAAACATTGTTTGAAGCTAAATGTGACAAAATGTTGCTGTTATTTTCAGCGTGAACCGCTTTACAAACGTCGCCCCATACTATAGGGGTAAAAATGTCTTTACTTGGCTGATATTCTAAATAGTGTCAGGTAAGGAGGTGTAGAATATACTGAGTGGAATGAGATAAGGAGGAGCAGGTTTTTGGGCAAGTGACAAATCAGGTGAAGTGCTGGGGCATAACAGTATGACATGATATGAGAATGTGGCAGGATATTCAGAATTAGAAGATTAATTGGATGCCATGACACATAGTTGCTAACATTTTCTTCCATTCCTACGCTGTCGGCACACAGCTGCAAGTTTCACTTTAAATGTTTCATTTGCCTTACAGATATACAGTGCTGAAGGTCACAGAATACTCTTCAGCGTAAGGAACACAACTCTGAGACTTCCAATTTGCATAATTGTGCCTCCAATTTACAGTAATATGTGGAAGTCTTGGAGCGAATGCTAAATTGGTAGTCATTGTTATTTGATTTCAACATGTGTTTCAATGATCATGTAAAGATGTCCAATCCTGTCCAACTGAAACATCCATGTGTATATACTACTGCTGATCTGACCAATGATGTCAACACCTTTATCCTTTTTAGACTAGGCCAGTATTCAACACAACCCAACCTCAGGCAGAGAGAATGATCAAGAAAATATTAGCATATCACATTGGTTTTAGCTGAACTTCATTGGCTCCCAGTCAGTTTTATCCTGTGTTTTTCTACAGTAAGTGCAGTCTTGCTACACTTTATGCACCATTTTCTTGACAAAGGTGATCAAGATTTTCATTGTGGGTACATTCTTTATTGATTTTAAAGCTTTTTATGGCCTGCCTCTGATTTATTCTCCCGTTTGTGTTTGCTGACACTTTGTGACACTAAAGAAGGAAGACAGTTTATCATTTCATACATCTAACTTTAGATTAGTATAGTTTAGAATACCATTATGACAACACAGTGAATATAAATTGGTAGTTTGAAACAGAACTAAAGATCAACAGGGGACATCATTTTTTTCATCTCTGTAAAAATTAGCAATGGATAGAATTCCAAAAAGTCTTCGAAGTGGTATCAGGACTTACAAATCCATTTGTATTCCTTTCAAACCTCTGAAATGCCCTGCGAGGGATCTTGCTTGAGTGATCTAGAAAAAAAAGCTTTCAAGAAGATCCTCCATCCTTAAAGATAATTCATCATTCAAGACCCACAGGAGGTACCATCACACCAAATGATGAAAATCTCTCGAGGAGTTTTAAGAAAATGGCATTTTCTTTCATGATTTAATCAGACTGTTACGCGTATAATTGGCTGAGTGACATTATTGTAACGAGCAGCTGTATTCATGCTTTTATTCCACACCCTCGAGCATTTCCCATCCTCTTCTCAACGTTCCCGGACGCAATGAAATTTTTTATCTGAAGATGGATACGTTCAGCACCTCCCTCTGTCTCTCCTCTCCTCCATCTCTCTCTCCCTCCAGGTTGCAGCCTATATCTCTCTGTCTGTCACTGTCATTCTCAGCCAATTACTGGCTGGCTTCAGGTGCTTAACCCCGGGCCTCACCATCAATTGGCTCATTATAGCGCTGCTTTAAATCTTTCTCTCTTACCCTCTATTCCTCTCTGTCGCTGCTTTCTGTCTGTCTTTTTTTATTTCCTTCCCTCGTTCCTTCTTATATCAGCCTCGTTTTTTTATGTATGTATTCCCACTGTCATATTTAATTTCATGTTTACGGAGAATCTTCTTCCTCCGTCTTTATGTCTGTTTAGATTCCTTTCTCTCTCCTCTTCTTTCTCTGTGTGTCTTTTTTGCTCGGCCCCCTTTCCTTGCCCTCTTAAATCTGCAAATTGCTACAACTCAATTGTCTCTTCCCTGCCTGTAGGCAGCAATGGTATTAATAAAGCAGAATTTGAAATAGATTTCCTTTCTGCTCCGTTTTGAATAACATTACCGCATGGTTTTGGCTCAGAGCATTCTTCTTCTACTTCTTGCTGCCTATGATATCACACTATATGTTCATAGTATCCATTCTGCTGAAGGACTACATTGCTAACCATGGAAGATTATTCTACACTAGATATGATGCTTTATTGACCCTTGTGGAGACCAGTAAACCATTGTGTTCTCACTTACCCCACTTGAGAAAAGTTAGAGGTCAGGTTTCCTATAGAACAGTGGCTTTAAAGCTGACAGGGTTTCAGTGTCTTACTCAGCAGCATGTTGGCTGCAATGTTTGCATTTCTTTAAACCAATCACAATCATCTTGGGCGGCGCTCAGCTCTGGACGCAGAGACGGTGGCTCTGCTAAATAGTCTCAGGAAGGAACTTGTTTTGGTGGAACATTTACACCCCGCAAAAGAAAACGTCACATACAATAATTAAATGAAGTTAACTGTTGACACAATACAGTAACGTGAGCTATTTAAATTAGCTGATACATGGTTAAACCTCATTTGCTCTTACCAGTGTATCTCTGTGTGTACTTTGTCCGCAGCAATCCCACCAATCAGTCCCAAAACGTCCCAGTTAGAAAGGAAATGGTGTAAACATGTTCTTTTTAAATCTTTACAATTATTCACCGAAAGAACCAAGCAGGCCTGCCTTGTTGCACCGTCCAAATTTTCTTCAGAACTTGCCATTTACAGCGTGCAGCTTGCTAACTCTGAGGTTCTGTTTGTTGTTTCCCGTATGAAATGTAGTTTACAGTTTTTTTTTTCAATTGCTAAACGACAGCGGGTACAACTGGAGTCACATGTGCAAAACTCTAACTCCAGTCTGCACAGCAGCAGTTCATGTGGACCAAACTCTAGTTCGTTTTCATTGCTAGAACACAGTTTTCAAAACTCTACACACTTATCCCATGACTTTAACCACAATGTGCACAACACTGTGGCTTTACAGCACTTTGTTCAAATGCTACTGTCAAAACTGTTAACCACACATTCAAAATAGAATAGAGTTCAGTCTGGTGCATTTCAAACACTGCTGATTGCAATTTTAGCTGAAAGCCTAAGCAGGTGTCTTGTTTTAGACTAGTTAGTGAACATATACGGTATTTATATAGAGAGAGATCAGAAAGCTTTGTTTAGAAACACCAAATAAGAATGAAACAATTATACACTGTACCATTTGAGAGAAACAAGTAAAAGAGCAAAGATACCAACATGTCCAGGTCAGATGTCTGAGGTTACATACACAGCTATAAAAATGTGTGAAAAACACTATATCTTTACTATAGTAAAACGGTGTTCTTACTGTTTTTCAGAAAGTAATGGAGGTGAAAGCAATGGAAACACCACATTCATTAGTATTTAGAGATGACGCAGACATCCAATGTGGTGAAGAAAACTTGCTGCATGATGCTGGAGAGAGGCAGGATTAGTCACACTATTCTTTGTTACTGTTATGCACCTTTAGTTTTTTTTTCTCCAGTAATTCAATAAATTACTAGAGACAAAATACTATATTGAAGCAAACTGCTGATTTTAATTCCTTCTTGTTTACCTTACGTAAAATTGGTATATTACATAAAATCTATATCTAAATCTAAGAAACTATTGAGTAGTGTGAAGTCACTGAAATTGTTCAAACTGTAAAGACTAAAAGTGTTAGTAATTTCTGTATTGGTGTTTGATAGTGTTTGTCCTCTCAGTGTGTTCTGAGTGACAGTGTGTGTTATCTCAGTGAGGCTTGTTCTGAGTGTTTGGCTGCACTGAGTCTGTTCTGAGAGTGTGTGAAGAGTTGTGTTGCTTGGAATGAGTTTTGCAGGTGATGTGAACTGTTTAGCTCAGGTGACTGTTGGTAGTGCAGACTGTAGTTAGAGTTTTGCACATGCAGCTCCAGTTGTGCCCGCTGTTGTTTAGCAATCGAAAAAACCTGTAAGAACAGAAACACACACAGAGCGGAAGGTGAGGGACAAATGAACTGTTGTTGATCCAGACTACTATATCACTTTGTTTTTAAAGACGTGGTATCTCATAGAAAATAATATGCAGTGTTGTTGTTGTCTTTATGTTTATTTTTTGGAATAAGAATCAAGAAATCAGGTGGTTAGCATGAACACGCTTCAAACGGTTCTACGGCATATTCGACAAAAAGCCCCAGCAAAATAAACTATCTTAAAGGTTTTCTTAAAGCAATGTTGGGTGACGTCACTTCTTGTTGACGCTCAAAGTATTGTCATACAAAACTGAGGCTAGCTCGCCCCTCCCTCCTCCTCATCCCATCCCCTCCCCCTCCCTTCCGCGCACTAACCCCCCAACCCTCACCCCCAAATCCCAACTCCCTCTTGTCGGTTATTGGCTGGAACACTGTTTGTCATGTTTGTTGGTGCAGGTTGGCACAGTTTGTTTTTGTTGGTGTTTGTGGAGCCTGGGCTGTCTACAGAGACCGTGTTTTTTACAGTGTGTTCAGTGGACAGGCAGCTAGCAGATAGTGAGGAGATGTTTTTTACAGTGTGTTCAGGGGACAGGCAGCTAGCAGATAGTGAGGAGATGTTTTTTACAGTGTGTTCAGGGGACAGGCAGCTAGCAGATAGTGAGGAGATGTTTTTTACAGTGTGTTCAGGGGACAGGCAGCTAGCAGATAGTGAGGAGATGTTTGCTGTATGTGACAAAACATGTTGTAGCCTAAAACAACGCACAACACAGCTTAGAGCACCTTTTAAGAACACCCAAAGAAAAAGATGCCACAATAATGCTTACTTTATTTTAATGACAGACAATGTTCATGAAGTACAGGGTCAAAACCGCAGCACAAAGAAACACATAGAATAACCTACGTATGTGGATTTTTAACATGCAAGTTTATAACAAAAGGAAAAAGACCTTAATATATAATTATATACATACAATTTCCTTAAATTCATTGTCCCGATAATGTTATTTTTCTCTCTCTTAAAGGTTACAAGTTACTTTTGAGGGCTGAAAATCTTGATGAGAGATGGGCTTTAGTTGGGCTCCAAAGTTAAAGGAATTCTGCCGTTAAGTCAGATGTTGTGAGTTGTGGCTTAACTTTCAGTCGTTGGTTCCATGCAGGGAGACATAATTAAAATCCACTAAAAGGCATCTGGTACTAGTCGATTTAATCCAATTTATCCAAGTCACGAAGCTACAGGGCGTCGCCTTGTCTGCTGCTGCTGCGTGTGTGTGTGTGTGTGTGTGTGTGTGTGTGTGTGTGTGTTGTGAATGAGTATTTGTATCTATATTTTAGGTTATTTGTTTCTGTGCATTTCATTTTTTACATCTGTTTGTACGTGTAGGTTAAGGCGAACATTATTGCCTTGTCTGAAAAGAATAAAGTAGCATAAAACTTCTGTGTGTGTGTGTGTGTGTGTGTGTGTGTGTGTGTGTGTGTGTGTGTGTGTGTGTGTGTGTGTGTGTGTGTGTGTGTGTGTGTGTGTGTGGAGGTAATGATCCAATTTAATGACATTCTTAGAGCTGTCATGATTAAGATGCTGGTAATTTGATGAGGGTACTATTGAGGTACTTCAGTGAAGAAATGTTACACACTTCACTTATATTTTTATTAATGAGGTGAATCTAAGAATGTCCTTAAGTGCTTTGATGAAGATGGGAATGTGTGCGTGTTGCTGTGTTTCTATAACCTGACTCCGCCAGATGGATTGCTTCGCATTTGCTCAGCATATCCATCTGGGAACTTTCCATTGGAGAACGTTTGGGAAGGGGCGAAAATACTGGTTAGCTGATTGGATAAACCATCCGTCTATCACCAACATAGCTGGTGATAGACGCACCAAATCAACCAATCAGATCAACGAAGTGTATGACGTACCAACAGAGCGACGACGACGCCAGGCTCCCCCTGCTGCTGCAGGCAAAGCATAGCTCGTTAGCTCAGCAAGCAACATGTCGGTAAAGGATATTTGCCGTTTGTGTAACGCGAATTTACCGATAAAAGGCCCCGTTTCAGGTTCCCGGTCCATATTCCAAAAGAAGGATCCAAGAGAAAAAAAGCATTAGCGAGCGGCTAACAGAATCAGGGCTAGCGCTGTCTGAACATATGTCTAGATCAGGTCAGTATATAAACATGCGTTGCTTCTGCTGGCTGAGCCTCGTGAGATAATCCTGATCTCGCCAGCTCGTCGTTGCATCACACAAACCCGCCTCAAAACAAACGCTGATTGGTCGGTCGTTTGGTGAACGGCTCCAAATTTTCTCTGCCTCAAGATGCCAGACTGATCTGCGAGCAGAAAACTGGAGCTCGCGAAATCAGGATGGTCTCACGAGGCTAGTGTTTCTATATGTGGACACATACATGCTATTGATATGAAAGGGATAATAAGTACTTCAGTTTGGAAAGTGCAGTAAAACCCTTTACATAAACATGCACTTACACACACACGCATGCACGCACACACGCACGCACGCACGCACGCACGCACACACACACACTTTTGTTGAATCCAAGGAGGGCCAAAGCCTCCATGAGGGCTTTCGTCTGATCTTGCTTGTTTGCCTCGGAGGGTCATCGTCACGGGAGAGCTTGCATCTGTGTGCGTGTTAGGTAGAGGTTAGGCTGTTATTTCTTAGCTTTGAGGATGCAGTTTAAAGTGCAACCTCTGCAACATATCAACAGTCACACAGCTAATGCTGAAGCTACAGGAGCCTCAGGGGTGTCTGTGTGTGTGTGTGTGTGTGTGTGTGTGTGTGTGTGTGTGTGTGTGTGTGTGTGTGTGTGTGTGTGTGTGTGTGTGTGTGTGTGTGTGTGTGTGTGTGTGTTGTTGTAGTGGTGGGAGCTGTTGGGATCTGGCCAGTGTAGCTTTGGTAATATGTAATTTCCCTACACACACACACACACACACACACACAAACAGAGAGAGAGAGAGAGAGAGAGAGAGAGAGAGAGAGAGAGAGAGAGAGCCCGGAACAGAAAGTTGTCCCTGCCGTGTTTCTCCCAGAGGGATGCTCCCTGTGTGTTCTCTCTGACTCCGACTCTTCCCTCACTCTCGTTTTTCATGTTTTTACCTTTTAGGCCTTTGTGAATACAGAAAAGAGAAATAATCAAAGACACAGAAACACAGAAAGAGGGAGCAGCAGAGGCATCAGAGGCCATGGAGAGAGAATGAGACACAGGACTTTATTTTGACGGCACAATTGTAAAGGCCAGCATGAATGGTCAGGGTCATGTGGGCAAGGCCAATGACAGCGTATTGAAGTGCACTGCTATTTTTGCTCACCCTGGAGTGGAGTGCAATTATAGCTTTGGAGTACATAAGCTTGCAATGCTCCATACATCTACAGTTCTTCACCCTGTCATAATGTTATGCATATTTTCCTTTTTCAGCAACCTTGAAATAGCCCTTTCATTTCTTCTTGCTACAAATTCCCGCTCTTTGCCTTTTGAGGGGGGGGATGTAGATATTAAGGAGACAATGTAGGAAGACCAATTAGGAGTAACTAATGCTGCATGGGGCTAAGCCTTTAGCAATGCTGCCGAGCCCGGTATCCTGAGAATTACCCTCACATACTGTAGTTGTTTACCTTCGTAGTTATTCGTATTATATGTGATTTATCTAGTTCATTCCTACTGTTGGAATTTCTTTTTGCTTGTAGGCCAGGGTGGTGCATGTAGTCTGACGTGGTTGCAGGAGAATGGAGTCTAGTCACAGACCTGAAATTAACGTTCGTCTTCTTCTAATCCCTCAACTCAGGGCATCTGCTGATTCAGTGTACTGACCCAGGACTCTTTTGCACAAATTTAAAATAAAAACACCTCATTGCATGGAAGTCATTAGAATCATTTTTTCTAAGGTAGCATTAAGCCAGGGATTGCTGTTAGGTGACCTGCTGAGTCTTACTGAAGGTAACTGATAGCAGGAACTCAGAATTGTATATGACATTAACAAAAACACAGTATTCAATGTAGATTGGTCATATCATATTCTTTATTTCATATTAATGTTTACTGTTTGGTTGTTTGCTTATGTATGCACCATTCACCAAGGGAAATTCCACATTAAGTGTAACTTATTGTGGCAATAAACCCTTTTCTGATTGTTGTTCATATAATGATACCTGATCCGCATAACAAGGTCAGTATCGGCACCAATAATGATCCAGCCTATCCTTAGTCTTAACCCTAGCTATACCTTGAACATAATTCACATTTAATATATGGTTTAAGTTTAAGACAGATGCAGCATGCTGCTGTATACGTAAATGGTTTGCTCGAAGTGAAGTATAAATCATTATCATTCCACATTCACACTTACAAAGGCACTTTACATCTCATAACTTTTGTAACAACTGTGCCATTCACAGTGGCGCATGATTAAAATGGCTTACCACATGGAGATAAGATTGCAGAACAGCGTCTCCAAGGGAAATGTTAGCTTTTTCCTTGGTTACACACAACTATTCTTCCAGAGGTCCACCAAACTGTATAGAGGTTCTCTAATCATCATGACATTTTGAAAATATTTTAGACGAGGAAAATCTCTGGTAAGCAAGGGATTGTCAAGAAAGTTTTCAAATGCCAGAAGGCTTTTTTCAAACTTGTTTGACACAGCAAACAGATTCCATCTTCACCACATGCCAAATGTTAACCTTAATGTGTCTTAGAATAGCATGCATTTAAGATGAAAGGCCATGCAAGGGTTGTAATGTAGAATTTAAGAGCAAAGACAGTGCAAAAGTGGGACATCAAATGAGGGGTAAGTGAGTGATTGAGATACCGATATGGGAGAAAGAGCAGAAGAAGCAGATGGGGAAAGGGCAAGGAGGGATGATGGAGAGCTGATGAGAGGAAAGAATAAATGAATAGACAAAGAAGACAAATATATCATGGCAAAATAACACGTAAAAATGAGAAGATTGGGAAAGAATAAGACCCAAACAGATGGAACAGAAGAGCAACATAGAGGAGGTTGGGGTGCATAGGGAGGCAGCAAGATTAATTTCCACTCCTCCTTTTCCTCCCCTCCTCTCTTCTCCCTGGAACGGCCCCCTGAAGTCTTTGGATTAATGGCTCCATTTCTGCTGCTCATTCATCAGATTCAGGAAGGCATCCCAAAACACAATGCTTCACTAGACTCTCGTCTGAACTAGATATCTACCTGCCAAAACATCCAATAGGCCCTTAAGTACTTTCAAAAGCAGGCAAAACAAGTTTATCTCTACCTCAGGTCAAATCAGCAGGGAACAGATACTATCCACCAGTATATGTGCTTTTTAGCTGGCATTGTGTAGATGATTACAGGCAGTTCAGCTTACAGTTGTCAATCCCAGTGCTAAAAGACCTGGATTGTGTTATTATACATTTAACCATGATTATTATCTTATTCTAGATATGTTGTGGGGGATTACCTCCATTTCCATCTTCAGCTAAACACAACTCTTAAGGGGTTAAGGGGTTCATTTCCCCAAGTGTCCAAAGATGCAAGTGTCCTTTATCCAGTACTTTTAAGTATTTCAACTGATATGTCCATAGCACAGCAATAACACATACAGACCAGAGAAACAGTGTGGTATAATATGCAGTCAAGCAGTGATGTAGTACTCAAGATTGATCTTGGTCTTAAGACTGGTCTCAAGACCACCTTTTCAAGTTCTCGTTTTGGAATCGTCCTCATTTTCATTCAGTCTTGTCTGTCTCAGATAAAGAGGACTGGATTTTTATTCAAGATCACACCTGCCTTTTGATTATTTTATCAAGTTATTATGCGTGATACACTTATGGCAATAAAAGAGGTGAATGAAGAAGAATCTTCATTTGTTTTCTGTTTTTTTTTTTAAATGGGAATGTTGATCTTTCAGATCAATTTGAGGAGTGCATATGGTTAGCATTGTCTAACATTTGATCGTGTCACACAGTGTAGGACTCACACTGGTCTGGTCTTGACTCGGTTTCAACCCCTCAAAGTCTTGGTCTTTCTCGGTCTCGATACACTCTGGGTTTGGTGATGACTTGGTCTTGATTTAGGTGGTCTTACCTAGAACACTGCAGTCAAGTGGTATTTGAAGTCCATGTTGTTTTGTAGTGACAGGCTAGCAAGCCATTGGCCAGCTGAAGCCTCTGTTGTCCTTTTAATGGGCATGTCAAAGGCCACTTGTATCCCCTGGTCCACCACAGGGAGACGGAGGCCACGTCTGGCTGCAACATGCCTCATGGTTTGGCCTTGTCACATTGTGCGCCAGCAGTGCCATCTAAACTGCCCTTTCACAGTGTGTGATAGCTAACATGGCAACCCTTGACCCATCCTGATTAATGAGGGTGGATGCCTCGCCCAGCACCAGGCTATGTCCTCTGGAGGTATGACTGTTCTTCCTTCATGCATATACAGTATAACTGACCTTTTGTTTCCATCCCTCCATTGGTGGATTTATCCATTCACTGGTCAATCTATCAGTCACTCATCCATGCCCCCCATCCAGCTTGTTAGTTTTGTATAACTCACACTTCAACCCACTTCTGCTGAGCTTTTCTTTCTGTTATAGTTTTTTACATCTTACTGTATGTTAGTCTCTTCATCTCCATGTCATTATCCATCTTTGATGTGCTAGTGGGTTAAGAGAGGCCTAGAATGAATGCAAATAAGAGGTTGAAATGGATGGAGGAAAGATGAATTCAGGAGGCATGTGGATGGAGGGAAGGAGAGGAGGAAGAGAGAATTAATCAGATGGATGATGTGGCAAATCTGGCATTTGTCACGATCAAGGGCAGCCCAGGAGACACCATAATCGACCTAACGATGTAAACACAGATATAATTCACAAAACCTCTCCTGCTCTCTTCCTCCCAATTTCTCTCTCTCAGCATCTCTCACTCCATTCACCTACAATTCTCTTCTTTCTTTCTCTGTCGTTCCCTTCATCTGCAGTTCTCAGGGACACATTTATAAGTTTGATCTACAGCAATGTGAATGGCTGTATTTAACACAACATGATACTTGTTAAAGCTTTTAAACATAATGTTTAAAGTGACTAGTGGACTCTTTGCTTTCTCCGTCTCTTGTTCGTTTGTTGACTCTACCTCCCCCACCCCCGCCACCAGTGTTTACTCAAACAGAAATGAGCAATCTGTTTAGAGGGCTTCCAACCGAGCCCCAGCCAGATTATCTGAAAGATTAGCATCTATCATACCCAACTGATAGACCACTGGATTAAGTGGGTGGTAGCGGTAGTGGATGGTTGGCGAGGGGGATTTGGTTGGCTGCTATTTGTTGTCTTTGGCATGTTCCTCTCCAGACCTCTGAGCATAAATCTGATTTCGCTAACATGGTTTGAGTCTTTGCAGAAACTAGTCGTTGCAGTGAGAGGAGCTTTGATTTATTGCTATTCTTGGGGAAAACTGCTAATTTCATTCTCTCTCTCCGGCTCAGTGATGAGTGATTATGTCTCCGTAATTGAGGAATTACAGTGTGTGTGTGTGTGTGTTCATTACAGGTACATCACTTGATCTGCTTAAGCATGCATAATTACAGGTTAGTTCACATTTGTTCTCCAGAGGAGTTTGACTCTGAACAAGGTCTTTCTCAGTGTTTGTTTCCCACTGGAGCGTCCGTTGTTAAAATGTTTGCACTTCTGATCGGGCCAGTATTGTTACAGTTTTTCTCAATTGTTTACACACAATTACTGGTACTTGAGACACAATGACCACAACATGTAACTAATGCACCAACCCGCTGAACCAATTCTGCTAAACTACAAGCACAATTCCTGCTTTACACTCACATTGCAGTTCTAAAACACACTCTTTTCAAATCACTAAACACAATTCTCTGCATTTGGCACAATTTACATGAAGAAAACCTCTTGTTTTCACGAGGAACACACTGCCATTCAAATATGCACACTGACTCATCACATGGGCAAACACCTGTCACACAGTTTTACAATTAGCAATCAGAGGTTTAGCATGAAAGGGCAACAGGTGAGCTCTTCTGTGTAGTTTCTGATTGGCCAGAGGAAACATTGCTTGTGATGTGGATGAGGTGCTGTGGTCAGACCCAAACAGAAGAGAAGATGCAGCAAATGTTTTTTTTAGTAGCCTATTTGTTTTTTACTGTAACTGTATATAGTAAATGTTTCTGTTGTTTTGTATGTAGACCACTGTAGGTGCAATTTTGTGTTGGTTGGGATGTACAGAGCAGGGGGAATGAGAGGGGGAAACGTGACGGGAAAAATAAAATATATTTGTTGTATTTGTGTGTTCTGAGTATAATAATAATAATAATAATAATAATAATATTCTCAAATATTTTACAACACACTTGTGTATGTACTGTCTGTAGTAAGTGTACCACTGAATAAAAAAGGCCTAGGTCATTATGATGAATGGAGAAGAAGTGTTTTCCATTGAGTACATCAGTGTTCAGCTGGTTCTTATAAATGTCTAGTCATATGATGGTCTGTGTGTGTCATTTGAAAACAAAATACCATTTTGAGAAGAAATAACATTGTTTTGAATGTAAAGTTTCATTTTGCAGGAGAGTTGAGGGGTTTTGCCCGTTGTGTGTGTGTGTGTGTGTTTTGTGTGTAGAGTTCTGAGAGTATGAGGCATGCTTTAAGAAAATGTGTGTAAACAATCAAGAAAAACTGTAAGACAATTCATTCATTTTCAAACCACCAGGGTGAGGGGTTGTGGGGGCTGGAGCTTTCCCAGCATGCACTGAGTTACAACAAAGGTATACCCTGGACTCCTAACTTCATACTAGACTTTGTAATCAAGTCTCTGCATGGTTCCATCCTCAACTGATGGAAATCTAACATCACATAACACTCACATTAGTGGTTCATAGGCTCAAGATTAATCTGCCCACCACATTTTAGGAAAATCCATTACAAAGTTTGGGAAATGTCCTGCTGCCTGCCAGACAAGTAATTATATCACCTAATTGGATGTCTTAAGAATTGTTTGTCAGAATGGGTAGTTTGGCGACATGCACCGCTTTCTTTAATAAAACGGAATGACAACAAGCTGAGTCCGTCGGCCCATCTGCACCAGTCTCAGTCAGATGTTGTTAAGTCCTAATTTCTGGGGATAGTATGTGGGCTCTGTGAAACATATTGCCTGCTGTGCTGACCTGAGGATTGGGTCATATGTTGGTTATGTCACCTCCCTCTTGCAGCTTTCCTGGCTGCCAAATGTCAGTCTGCTCCAGTCTTATCCAGCAAGGGTAGACTACTTTATAAGCTTTGGTCTTTTAAGTACAAACACAGACTCTTTAAACCATAAAGCACCACAGGGAGCCTAAAGTCGGCACACAAACTCACAAATGCATAAATCTCTCAATGCATTACACCCACACATACACAAACACACACACTGGCAAGCGAAACACTTGTCTCCTGTCTCAGATGGCCTCTAAAATGACTTATCCATGGTGCCGTGGTCTAATCTTGTCTCATTAGGCTGATCTTACATTTACAGTAAGTAGCTTATATCTTATCATACACTCAACTGCTTTCATACAGAATGTTGTGGGGTTAAAGCAAGGGTTAATTTTCCTTTTAACTCTATAAGGTTGATTATTTTACTTTAGCGGGCATCAATCAGTTTGGCTTTTCCGAAATTTAAAATGATAACTACGTTAATAGGGACTTATTGAATTGATTTTGGACAATTTATAGAGACTGAAAAAGTGAAAAATTATGTTAAATATTTCTGATGCACACATTTTGCCTCATTTTAAAATGTATTTCACTGAAATTTAATGTCCATTTTATTATTTGAGAAGCAAAATGTTTGCCATGGTTTAGATGTTACACACAAAGCATTCATGTGACAAAGCTTTACTATGAAATTGAGACATTTTATAAAAAAGCTCAAAAGGTCATCCCACTAGCTGGAATAAATTGTTCAAGGACTCTTCAGCAGGGCAATTTGTTGCATTTCCCATAAACAACCGAGAAATAAGGTTATGTATCTTCGGAGTTTGACTGTAAAGGTTTAATGAGTTCAAAAACTTCTACATCTTCAAACTTTGAGGGTAAAATCCTGCCTGAGGATCAGTGTTAAGAACAGCAGAATCTTCTCAAATGTCAGTATTTCATTCGCTAAGTTGTTCTTCCAACAACCATCAGACATAATTAATGAGTTTTTACTTCAATGCCAAAACCCCGTTTTCCTGTGTAAGTGTCTGTTCTCTCCAGATTTTGATGTTCACACACATTGTGAGTAAAGTAAAGAAGTACAGCTAATATAGCTTCTCTAATTATGCGGTGATCTGTTTTTGTTGCCATTGGTAGCTGATAGAAACTAATTAGGGAGACAGGAAGATTGAATTGAACAAGCTTGTTAGTGTGCAGTCAGCCGTGGTACACAAACCTGGGGATGGGAGCCCAACATATGGCCGGAACAATGCTGTGTGTGTGCATGTGTCTCTGTGTGTGTGGGCGGGTTTGAGCTGCTGTTTATGTGTGTGTGTGTGTGTGTGTGTGTGTGTGTGTGTGTGTGTGTGTGTGTGTGTGTGTGTGTGTGTGTGTGTGTGTGTGTGTGTGTGTGTGTGTGTGTGTGAGACGTGGCGAAGGCAGTAATAACCACTCCAAAAGTCTGCAGATCAATACAGGGACTTCTGTGGTAATCTCTGGCTTGTGAATATGCACTTTCCTGTAATTACATAGCATGGTCTAGTGGTCACACAGACTTTCCAGTTAGTAATAGATAGGTCAGGGACCTGTGGACAGCCTTCATGTCCCATCAAAGCGGGCTTGAGCAAGGTACTGAACCAAAATACTGACAGTGAGTTTCAATTAATACACCAACCGATTCCGCTGAATGTTAAAAGTTATGCTGCTGTAAGATATACAAACATTTTGTTTCTGTTCAACTGGCTGATGTAGCCAGAAATCTCAAACATTAGGGAAGGAAATGATTGTAGGTTACAAATAAATAGTGAAAGATTGCTGCGTACATATCAAATCAAGCTTTAGTTTGGTATTTCAAAGAACCATTCTGGGGCAACTGGGTGGCCTGGGTGAGAGGGTAGAAAGATTGTCCTGTACTTTAAATTAGAGACGTTTAAAGCCCCAGTGTGTAAGACTTTCTCCCATGTAGCGGTGAAATTGTATATGACAACCAACTGAATTTCACTTTGTAATCCCCCCCCCCCCCCACCATTCCGAGTGCGTTATAACTCCTACGGTGGCCGAACCTGAAATTAGTGACAATCGTCCGTGAGTGTTCCTTCCAGTGTAATAATAGTTTGTTATTTTGGTAGCATTTCATTGCTAACATCAGCTATCAGGTTCCCAAACATATGCAAGCTAATGTTAGTAAAGTATCAGTGCTATCGTTATTCTGTATATTGTACCAGATTAATAGTGTAAGGCGATGTTTACAGCGTAGGAGAGAAGCAACGGAGGTTTGTGTTTTTAATATATTTCTCTGAGCAGCATGAACAATGTCAATGAAACTGAAATGATCTCTTAGTGTCTCCATCGTTTCCACACAGCTGTTCTAGTAGCTAGTCTGTGTTACAGATCCATGACGTGAGTTGTCTGCCAGGGAAATCACGGCACATATGATTACGTTTATGTTACAAGGTAGACAATCCTTTTTCATCATTGACGTGAGGAAAAGTATCCTAGACGTTGTTCTAACGTTATACACAACCATGCTATAGTTAGCCAAGCAAGTAGACCCTATAAAACTTTTACACAAATAGGCAGAATTACCTGTTGAGAAGAAAGCAGCAACTTCGGCGTCCCTTTTAAATTCTTGCTCCTCATCAGCTCTTTCCATCTTGGAAAAGCCACAACAATATTAACTTTGGTCGCGTTGCTTTGCCTGTCACGTTGTCGTTTTAATTTCCTCGGCGACTCAGTTACATGTCCTCGATAATAGACGCAACAGGCTTTCAAATCTGCACGTAATCTTCTCCCCCCTCCCTCCCTCCCTGGCATACGTCACAGTCAGTGCCACTGAGTGAAAAGCGCGAAATGCAGAGCAGTATAGCCTGTATGTCCTTACGGGCTACCGTAGTTCAAGATGGCACATGGCTATGGAGCGTCTACCCCAGTTCACGTAAGCACAAATGTAAAATTCCAAGCCAATAGGAATACTTGGAATTGATGGTTGTGGTCAATATTCATAAAAAAGGACAAGTTTGTGAAGGGCAATACAGATTTTGATAATAAACAACTACAAATGTTACACAGTGGGGCTTTAAGCCTTGAAATCTGATGATAATTTGGTCCCTTGTCAAAGAGTATAGCCACATGAGATGGGACTGTGGCTCAGTGAAATCAGTGGCTCAACAGTCTCTCCTTGTATCAACCTACTGTTCCTGCTCAGCCGAAGCAATGACTTTTGTTTCTGTCCATCTCTCCTTCAGATCCAGTCCAAGGGCCCCAAAATGTCAATGTGGTGGATGTCAGAGCCCGTCAGCTGACTATACAGTGGGAGACGTTTGGGTATGCTGTGACACGCTGCCACAGCTACAATCTGACGGTATGCACAGCTGGCTACAATTTGTGCTGTAACTACAAACTCAGATATGCGAGTTACAGTTTGTGGACATGAAAGCATTATGTGACAGGTGTAAGAATCGGTGGCACAATTGACCTGTTTTATATAAAAGGTCAAGTAACATTTTGGCAAGTGCATTATTTAAAAAAGTTCGCTGAAATTTAAAACCTTACTCACAACATTGAACATTGTGTTACTAGGAACAGATTATGTCTTGTAACCAGTAGGCAGTACAGGGGGTTCAGACCTGGTTTGCTTTGTTCACCCCCGTGACTAGCAAATCGCCACATGAACAACTCTGTTGGTTCAGTGATTTTTAATACCCCCTTAGCTTTATAGTTAAAAAAATAGTATACATCCAAGACAAAACTGACAGGAGGGCGGGGCTTAGAGAAAAAGTCGCAATTGCAAATCTGTCTGCTACTTTAGCACTACGGACTGCGATATGTATTTATCAATACATAGTTAGGTTACTGATATTTCAGAGCCATGGTCAGGGCCATAGATTCTAACTTGCACAAACCTCAGTCAGATAAAGGATCAATGAGTCAGGCAGACTAGACTAACATATTCAACTAAACAACCCCTCTGCTCCTGCACTCTCTGCTACTAGGGGATGGAGAGAAGGGATGAAAGGTTAACAAGGGGCATGCATTTTGGTCATTTTGCCAACTACGGGATAGTAGTCCCCTTCAGTCCCCTCAAATCACCTACTGGTTGTATTCTATGAGAATAATGGGGAGGAAAGAGTACAAGCCCATACAAAGACGAGCAAGCAGTCAGGAAACAAGCGGAAAAAAGTACTGCAGATTCTCAACACCCTGTCTTCCTGAATATGAACTTTTGCCATCAGTGACAATATTCCGTGTGCCAAGATGTAAAACAAATAAACATATCTAGTTATCGTTTATCCCAACCTCTATCAAGCTGCTGAACTCCAATGGTAAATCTTAGCACAACAGAGCAGATTGCAATACATTCACCAGCACTTTTTGCCACGAAGCACTTTAATTCTCAGTCACTTTTTACGAGGTAGTATTGTCTGTCCATCATGTTTCCTTCCTTTTTGTCCTAAGATGTTTTTTGTTGATCTTATGCTGATTTTATGTTGATTTCATGTTGATTTTAGAATGATTTCTCTATTACAAGTTTGTATTGTGATGAAACAGATCGTAGAACTAAGACAAATTTCCCCTCGGGGAAAATGAAGTATATTCTATTTCATAACTAATAAAGGTGGATGTTCACATCTTCTTCTTACTTGCAAATTCAGCAACAGCGCTGCTTCAAGATCATTCGTGATTTGTAACATTCACAGTGTCAACCTGCACAGTGAAGTCAAGTTCTTTACTTGGCAATTCTGTCAAAGCATTGCCCGGTTAAGTGCATCACATAAGAACAGCTCTGCATTGGTAATCCTTGTTCTTAACCAAATTACAGTGGAATAAATGTCATGTCCTCTGTTTTCCAGGTGCAGTACCAGTATGTGTTCAACCAGCAGGAGTTTGCAGCAGAGGAGTTGATCCAGACCTCATCACATTACACCCTGAGGGGCCTGAGGCCCTTTGTCACAGTCAGACTGCGGCTGGTCCTGGCCAACCCTGAGGGCAGCAAAGAGAGCGAGGAGATAGTCAAACAGACAGAGGAGGATGGTGAGTGAAAAAAACACCATTTGTAGAGGAGAGGATTAGGGCCACGTGAAAAAATGTATTTTATTTTAAAATTTCAAGCCAGAGCTAAAAGTAGACTAAATATTGGACATGCATTTGTCAGGTACCCAGAAAGATGACTCCAGATGAATAATAATGTTGCTCTTGGGCATAAAAGTAAGTCATTGTTTATTTACACAACAGAAAACATTTCAAAGCAAATGGTATGGTGTTTGATGTGTATCATGTTTTGATATTTGTCTACCCTCTGGTGTTGAGAAAATTGAATAATTCAACTTTAACTGAGCTCCAGCCACACTGCCTTAAAGGAGAACTCCGGCCAATTTTTACGTTAAAAGAGACCTGTCTATAGCAAAAACAGTTAGCGCAACAGCAGCTACATAGACGGAGCTGCTGCAGCTAATGCCCACCGCTCCACTTAGCTAAACGGCAGTTATGGGGGCATAAATGAAATAGTGCCTTTGTGTATCTTAACTGGACACAAAATGCAATTAAAATGTCTGTGTAACGTGAACAGGGCCCTTACATGACAACAAGATGCATTTTCAACATTCACCTACCCTGTTAGCTGCTAGCTAGCTAGCTGTCGTCTGGGACGAGAGAGTGTTCAGTCAGGCTTCAGTAATAATCATCATGCAGGGAATGCTCGGAAGTCAAATCGATTTGTGTGTGTGATGTGTTGATTTTGCCGTGTGCTGCGCACCACACACTGTACGACCAAAACTGTTAGACCCGTGATTTTTTATTGCCATGTGTGGGATCTCTCACGATTGGAAAATCGGCCGACAATTTTAAAATTGTCCCGTGTGAACCAGGCTTTAAGAGAACAGGATAGCATTCAGAGGCACATTTGATCTATAATCCCTGGACCACAGGTTTGATGCTTGCAACATTCAAAACTGCACCAATCAACAGCCGTGTCTTATCACTGTGCCCTTCAGCAGGAAAAACTACACAGGATGTACTGACATACTTTATTAATGCCTCAAACACAAATGTACCCTAAGAGTTAGAATTATTTCAAAACAACATTTTAAACTGTTTCCCTTCCAGAGGGCTTCCATGTTCTTCTAATTCAGAACAGTGTGTTTTGCCCCAGTCACTATGACTAATAATTCACTGATGCTTCACATTTTTTGTTTCCAACAACATGCCTGTGATAAGCTGGAATAGCTCAAATCCATTAGAGCAATGCCTGATAAGCAGGATAAAAAAACATTGTTCTAATGATCCCAAATCTCTCATCTCTTTCCCATCCTCCTCAGGGCTCGCTGTTCTTCTCCTGATCTCATAACTAATATCCTCTGAATTTAGCTTCTGGGGAACATCACATCTCAGCCTGCAATTCCTACCGTTGCTAGCTGAACACACAGATGCGGAAAGTTGTCTGAAGCCTTTAAGAAAAGACTTATTATGACTGGGGAGAAGCAATCGCTCTGGGGGAAGGAAGAAAAAAGGCCTTAATTGTTTTGTTCTTAATTGTTTTTTATTTAACCATCGTTAATCTCCTGGTTGTAATTCAGTAATTAGGGAACGGAACAGCAATTGTTCACACGGAGGCTAATTGCTGTTTGTACGGTAATGGCTTTACAGCTTTGGCTTTGCAGCTCCTGCAACGCACGCACGCACGCATGCACGCACGCACGCACGCACGCACGCACGCACGCACGCACGCACGCACGCACACGCCCGTGGTTTTCCTCTTACTTTTTAATGTTGCTAAAGAAATTTACTTTAACCTATGTGAAAGGGCAAAATGAAGGATTTGCAATTAAGATTATTATTTTATTATATATTTTCTCTCACACACAGGACTAATCTTCCCTAGATTATAACAGTAATCTCAGAAAGAGAGCTTCTCGTGTTTCAATCATACCCTTTAATCATAAATTGTTGTACCTACTGGCAGCTGCCCATTCAACATTTACAACATATGAACACACACACACACACTCATACGCACGTGCACGCACACACACACACACACACACACACACACACACACACAGTCACACGCACGCACACACACACACACACAGTCACACACATGTCACGTTAAGTCACTAACGCTTTGACTGTCTCACTGCGTGACATCCAGTATTGTTAATTTGTCACGTCCATTATTGTAGAAGTATTATTGTTATTATTATTGTATATAGTATTAAGAGCGACAGCGGTAGTGAGTAGTACGAAGGACTGAAAAATCTGCATAAGGAGGTAGGTTGGGATGGTGGATGGGTCAAACAACACAGGACTTCCACCCAGGAGACCGGGGTTCATGTCAGTTCTTGTCCCGTGTGTCACTGAAACTTACATTTTGTAACCCCACCCACCATCTTTTCCTAAACCTAACTAAGTGGTTATACCCTGCTCATTTAAAAAATGACGTCAAATCGATCCCAAACCAGAGCGTCAAAACATGACGCCAAGGGGGTCCCACCCCAGCGTGTTAAAAAATTTACCAGAGCGCCACTGATAGAATTAGGGCTGCACGATATGAGGAAAATATCTAATTGAGATTATTTTGACTGATATTACGATATGATTCACAATATTGGAGGGAATGATCGTTTTTGTATCATTATTCTCATTTTCATTGAAAATTGTTGTTATAAGAAATTAAAATGATTATAGTGTGATTTTTGCGAGGATCTGTACCAAACAAAGACTTTTTTTCTTCAGTCTGGAGGATACGGTTTGTAGGCCAGAACATGCAGCACCACCATGCTTAATTCAGAATGGCTTGACACATATTTTGCCTTTAACAAATATTGCCGCCCCCTCCCCCTGCGATTTGGATATTGCACTAGTCCATATTGCGATTTCGATAAAATTGCGATTAATTGTGCAGCCCTAGAATTGGAATTAGTTGAAAGCCCCCTGAGTCTGACTGAGACGTTTTGCGTCAGTAACTAACACCAAAGCCCCCTGACCAAGCGTCGGTTTTTGACTCGCTGGGATTGAGACTGTGTTGCAACAGCACAAAGATTTTCAAATGCTTACACAAATACTTGGGAATTAAGTTAGTTAGTCTGTTAAATTTAAAGGCTTAATACTTTGAGGTTGGTGTTTTGTCTGAGTACTGAAGAGACCAGTTACCTAAAATACATGTGTGGTGTGGGTCTGTTGTGTGTTAGTGTATAGTGCATTTGCAGCCAGAAAACATGCATGCATGCACACACACACACACACACACACACACACACACACACACACACACACACACACACACATACACACACACACACACACAAAGCGACTTGCCTCAGAGACAAATGTCATGTCCACTCACTGTACACACCAGCCTATTAACCTAACCATGAAACACCTATTTGTCAGGTTGCTGTCAGGCCTCTTATTTATCAAACATTAGCTAGAGGAAGTCAGTGTAGCTGTCTAAGCTCTTCAGTACACACCTCAGCCAACCTTTTCCCTCTAAGAATGATGTTACACAACTCTTTTGCTCTAGCAAATTGTGTTCTAAGGGCAACACAATGCCCTTCTAGCTTCCTTTTTAGTTTTTTTTTAAATCAATCAACAATCAACAAATCAACAAACCATTATCGAAATAACCCCCACACGAAAGTTTCTAGTTAAACTGATCATCCACTCAGTGAATACGAGGGTATGCTGGCTCACAGGGATGGCTTACAAAGCAACTCACAGTCATCAATATTTTTAGTTGTTAAATTGTCACGAGTAATCCAATACAACCGTTCTCTAGTGGCAATATTTGTGGGCAGGAATTGCTGAAAACCTGAACAAATGCCCCAAGGCTGCCTCTAGACTCATAATGTATCACTATTTAATCCACAAGTATTTAGCATGATCACTATTTGATAGTGTCATCAAAAAGTGATTCTATCTTTATGGTGCCCTGTGGCGTTTAAACTAGTGGTGTGGTGTGTGATACTGCAATATTTGGTATCGATCCGATACCGATACTTTTTAATAATTAAGGAGGATTTTTGTGATTTTACCTTTGGATATGAATAAGTTAAAACCCAGGACAGGATTTTTATATGCTTGCATAAATGTGTTGTGTTACCACCGTATCTTACAGGACCACGCACCTCGCCGCAGTACAATCTTGAATATCTGTGGCTGCATGCTTAAATTAACTTATCAAAATTAACCAAAGACAAATTATCAGTAGTGGCCCATAGGGGTCCAAAGGGGGGCGGCCCTTCTGGCATTTGCCCAAATTTCAGATGGCCAGTCCGTCAGTGTGTGTGTGTGTGTGTGTGTGTGTGTGTGTGTGTGTGTGTGTGTGTGTGTGTGTGTGTGTGTGTGTGTGTGTGTGTGTGTGTGTGTGTGTGTGTGTGTGTTCTGCTGGCCGCCACCGGGCCTGGCTGCTTGCTTGCTTGTTTGCCTGGCGCCACTGAGTCACATGACAGTACAACATCAAATCACAAGAGGGGGGAGGAGGAGCAAAGTGTGCCTTGCTCCGCTGCTGTGACAGGAGCACTTTAAAGCAGCAGCACAGACACAGACACGGACAGCCAGGTCGCCTCTTTGATGAAACCGCAGCGGTCGATCGATACCAACATTGGTATCAATATTATTGATATTTGGACAAAGTATATTTAAGTTTGCATTTAGGGTAATTCACCAAAAAACATTGTGTCAATCGAACAAATATGTTGAATGTATTTGTTCTTATAAAAAAATTTAAGACCCAGGAGTAGCTAGCAGCACAGAGTGGTGACCTCAATATTGTTCAATATTATGCCTTTGCATTTTACAGCTGGCACACAGTGCCTGTCATTCTCTTACATTTCTATACATCCTCTATTTAGTGAATAGGGAATGATAAATTAGTTTGTGCTTGGATATAATATTAGCATTTTTTTATTTTTATTTAACCATTATTTATCCAGGTAAGTCGATTGAGAACAAATTGTCATTTGCAACGACGACCTGTCACATTCACACAGTTCCACATTCATACCTGGAAGCTGCCCAGTCCAACCACAGTGCTGCCACTGGAGCGGTTGAAGGTTAAGGGCCTTGCTCAAGGGTAATGAGGAAATGCTGCTACCCACCCAGATTTTATCCTGCCAGTCTGGGGATTGAACCAGCAACCTCCTGGTCCCAAGCTGGCTTCTTTAACCTTGCTTCTTTACCTGTATTTCCACTGCCCCATGGCAGTCCCATTCAACTATTAATGGGAGACACTACATGATACACGACACTACACAAAACATGATATTTTAAAATGTTGAGGTTGTGGGCTATTTTGTTTCCATGACGTGTCTTCTTTCAGGCTACTATAAACAAAACATATAAAATACACTTTTATACACTACTACTATTTGCCTGTAGATTTTATCTAAATTCACCAAATGTTAGCATTAGATAATGCCTCATTTGCATATTTCAACATTAGAATTTCAGAAAACTTGTAGTACAAACTTTCATGGTGAAACCTGTTAGTTAAAAAGTTTGAGCCTATTTACCTGTAGTGTCTTGCAAAATGTATGGGATTTTAGAATCCATATCTTTACAGAATGTTTTCTTAAAAAGAGTTTGTTCTAATACTGAGCCAGAAACCTCCACTTAGTAGCACAGTTTCATCCCTATCTAACCTTAACCCTAACTTGTAAATGTGGAGTGTTGTCAGTAGCGAGAAAATCTAAACCAATGTGTGCTGCCTCCACCGTGTTCTCCTCCTGCTAGAGTTAGCACCCAGGCTGAAACAGGGCAGGTTGTAAACGTGCTTTTAGCCTCGAAACATGTTAGAGATGTCATTACAAGGTCCTACCAATTATCCCATAGTATTTTTCATATAGAGCAGGTCTACACCACACTCTTATTAATTCTTATAATGTTCAGTCAATGAGCAACGCTACCTGCCCAAACTGGAGTCATGGGCTCATATAGACTGGCTCTTCATCACTGTTAGCAGCAAACTGGACTAGTAGCTGCTGCTGCGGAGCTACAAGAAAAAGTTTGATTCATAAACATAAACGCTGGTTTGCAGGCCACGTTGTATTGTTTTGCAAGACCGCTAGCATCCTGCACTTCTCCTAACTAGCTTAGCTTACCCATCTCATCGTCTTCATTTGGCGTTTTAGTTCAAATTAATCTGGTCGCGTCACTTTCTAGAGCTCTCCTTTTTTAAATCGCTTTTTCAGTTTAGCGCTGACTGAAGTGTATGTGGACAGTTTGTTAGTTTGTTTTAGCAAGGTGCCGCCTTCGGAGGACTCAAAACTCAAAACATAAATACGTCATCATTAACCAGGCTGCACTGTGCGAGTGGGCTGCATGAATGTAGAGAACGGTGGGCTGCAAGAAAAAATAAATACTGTACAAAGAGTGGGCTGTGAGTGCAGGCAGCTTAGGGACAGCATCTATGATATTCAACTATGACTTCAACCCGGCCCTCACAACCAAAAAACCAAACCGGCCCACCGGTAGTTCTCCCCGTGCTCCCGATTAGCCAATCCGGGCCTGGATGCTACAACACTAAAATGGAACTATTACAAATTGGTATTACATACAATAAAGTAAAGAAGAAAAAACAAAGAAAGGTGACTGTCCTGCAGATCGGGGTTTGGATTTAAAAAATGATCCCCTTAAAACAAAAAACGTCCAGGGTGCTCAGGAAGTTTACTTCTTCAAAATTATTTAAAAATACTTTATTTTGCTGGCTAAATAAAGGCTTTTTAAATCATTTTGAAGAAGAGTGCCTTGGTTTTCCCCTTTTTCTTCTACAGATCCCCTTAAGTAGTACTCCCGGGACACAAACACCCGTTTCCTGGGTAAATGTCTTGTGTTTTCCCCTTGACTTCTCTGGGACATGAACTCTGCTCCCCCACTTGAAAGCCCTGTGTTTTAGGACCCAGACCTCTTTGTGCTCTTATACAGCAGCAGTCATTGTAGTGCATACGGTAATAAATACGTTGTACAGATACGAATTAACGTGCATTTCTTTCCGTATCTATACGTACGAATGGTTCATGAGAGAACAGCCTGGTTGTGGCTACCACTTCTGATAATAATGACTCTATTCTAGTGCTGTCAAACGATTACAATATTTAATCGTGATTAATCGCATTATTGTCATAGTTAACTCACAATTAATCGCAATTAATCGCACATTTTTTTCTATTCTAAATGTCCCTTGATTTCTTTTTGTGTCATATTTTTTCATTTTAATTATTTTATTAACATGGAAAAGTAGATCAGCTGCTTTGTGCAAAATGTTTTTTTTAATTGAAAACATTGACATATACGTAGTGTTCAATTTCACACTAACATTCACACTTGGAACTAATAATCTGTCACATAATGTAACACTGTTACCTCGATTTTCCATTGCAGATAGTACTGCCTCATGCCTGAGGCGAGCATGGCTCGTTGTCATAGCGACTATGGTTTCCCCCGACTCATTTCCTGGTTGTCCTTCTCCATAAACAACGTAAAATCAAAGAGAGGGTTAACTTCTCCTGCTCCAGTTTTCCCACCGTGGTCAGAAAGAACAGAGGAGACACTTTGTTTCTCTCACTGACTGTAGAGTCACTACTCGCTCGCTCTGAAGATAATCGCCGTCACGAGCCTACAAGCTACGCGGCTCGCAAGCCCAAACCGTCCGCGGCTTGTGTCTGTTTTGTTTCCGGTCTGCGACCCGCCCTTCAATCACTACTATTGGCCAGGCGTCCAAGGTAACGTAACCCCATTTGTTCAGGTCCTATCCCCTGACCAATCCACTATCCTAACCACTCGAGGTGAAATGCCTAAACCAAACCAATCGAGTTGCTTCGTAGGGCGGGACATGGCGTGGCCATAGACAGTTAAAGAAATGGACTAACAGATCCAACAGATCCCATTGTTCTCTCTATGTGTTAATCATGCCGTTAAAATGGGTTTGCGGTAACGCCGTTAATAGCGCGTTAAACTGGCAGCCCTACTCTAGTCATGTTGTTTTCATCAGGTCAGATATCCTTGCAGTGGTTAAGCACTTTTCAAAGTCAAAGAGCAGATATTAAGCATTGAAATACTGATCTAAAATCCCCATGTTTGTGACATGTTTATATTCTTATGAATACCCCCATTCCCATTAAAGAGAGTCTCCTCACTCAAAGGACAATCACAGTCATTGAGATTTAATCTTCTTTTTATCTTCAGAGGACTGTGTCTTTTTTAAGATCACAGTAGAAGAGAAACAACAATCAGAGCCATCAGCTTTTGTTATTTGTCTGTTTTTCTTAATCCACAGTTGTAACTTTACAAAAAGGGAATTCATCAAAGTGCATTCAGTTGTAAAAGGGCACTTATTATTTATGTCCTTTTAATTACTTTAACCGTGTATTTGGTATATCAACGATTGTAGAATGCTTTCAATATATAAAAGGACCAAGTTATGCTTTATCTGAAGAAAATAAAAAAATGAAAAAGATTCAGCGACATGAAACAAGCCTTGTTCGTACTGCTCTGTGGTCTGCTGCTCATGGAATCTGGTTCAGGGTAACGGCTTCAAAAGAGCTTTTCATCCTAACATTTCAAAGAATGTGCACGTGTGACTTTTACAAGCCTGTTATATAGCAACACCATGTTTGTTGTCGCGTACTGTTTTATGGAGATGACACCGTGATATTGTAACGTTAAAAGAAAGATTTGTAAGGCATTTCACTCACATACCATCTGCTTTTTGGAAAAAAAGAACTATTTCCTTACAAAACACCAGCTCACACTGTTGAGAGCAAACATCCCCTCTTTCCTTTAAAAACAAGGTAAATACAGTCTGGTCTGTAATCATAATAACTAATACATATCTGCCATGTAATCCTTACATCACAAAGTGTAATTTAATCGTAATCCAGTCCAGCCTCTGCTTGTAATTCCTGTCCGCTTGCTTTTCATCAAGATGTGTTTATTTGTTCCGCGGGAGGATTAACCTCTACAGAGATGAAATCTTGAACAACATGAAGACTGGGAACAGATTGATATAGCGTGGATTACTCCATGTTTTCATGTGAACATGAGACTTAATGAGCTGTTCCATCCCAAAGAAAAGAAATGTCATTTTTACAAGATGACTGATGACACTAAATTAAAGTCAATGATGGGGCTTTTTTTAATTTATTTTTTTATAGACAATGGCAAATATACTGACAAACTTTAGATTGTTTTTCAGACAGGGTCTTTTTCTACGTTAACATACAGCACTTTCAAGCCAGGGAGCGGAGTTCGCTTCCTGGGGAAAATTAAAGCCTTTCTCCCAGGAAATGTGTGTTGCTTAGGAGTGTTTTAATCCAAAACACAATCTTTGTGCCCAATCTGTGCCTAATCTTAACTTTCGTCACGGCAAAACGCTCATATTTTGTGGACTAAATTTAACCGTAATGTCCGCCGAAACGACTGCCAACTCGCGGTGCTCTGTACCCGGCTCAAAGTCACCTATTTTCGGGTAACTGAACCACCAAGTACCGCTGATACTATCAAGCACAAAATGGATCCACGGAAGCATGACTCAAAAATAGTAAAATACAATAGTTTATTTTTGTTTAAATAAACTCAGCAACAGTGTCCAGTAACAGTAGGCAAAAGGTAAAATCCAGAAAACAGGCTAAGGTCAAAAATCCAAGGAAATCCAAAAACACTCAGGCAACAGGAGCACGGGGAAACAGACGATCTGGCACTGGGGAGTGGGGAAGACAGAACTTAATTACACAAGGCAGGTGAGTCAATGAGAAACAGGTGCAGCAAATTAGGGTGGGGACAAATAATCACATAAGCAGGAAAACTATACAACAGGAGGTAAAACTAGAAAACACCAGGGAGAACAGGGGTCCGTTTCAGGTAGGAGGTTTAGTGGAAACTCTGAGTTTGTTAACCCTGAGATGAGGGAAACTCTGGGTTTTCTGTTTCAGAAAGAGAGGTAACTTAACCTCAGAGTCAGTTACTATGGTAACTGAGCCTATGAACCTAACCTGGTCGGGAGCAGGTTTTCTTCAAGAAACCTCGAGTTTCTCTCAGACTCCTCCCCATGGATGTATGAAGAGAATTAACGCTCCTCCCTCTGACACAGAGCTCTTCATTTCCTCATTCATTCATTCAGTCTGGATCAGGAGCATTTCAGCGCAGTTTGTTATATTGGCGTGAATAAAATAAAACATTGTTGGTTTATTAACTGTTAGGCAGACTTTAAAACATTGTTTTTTCTCAAAACATGACATTTCCTTTTGTCGACGATCCCGTTGATAAAGACGCTGTATGGCAGGGAGTTAAACATATGTCGGAAGATGATATTGACGCATTTTAATTTCCAGATAACTTCCTATTTGAGCGCTATGGTTTTTCTTCCCAGTCTATCAGTTATGTAAGCTACATAACCTTATCCGTCCTCATATCACTAACGTCACCCATCGTGGACATGCTCTACATCCCAGCACATTCTTTGTGTTGCATTACAGTTTTCTCTACAACCTTGGTGATGCAGAGCATTTTGATAAAGCGCCGTCAGAAGAGATCGCTCTGAAACGTTGTATAACTGCTATAAATCATCGTATGCTTTGTGTTTGGTCTTAATTAAATCCTGACAGTCTAAGCTTTCAACCGATGTGCTGCATGACCATATATTTTGAAGATTTAATGCGTCAAATTTAAAACAAAGTTTAAGCAGCGTCCACTTTGAGCGTGAGTGTCCCGTATATGGGTCAGTGAAAGTAAAGAGTTTAAACATGTGTAGTGTTCCCTGGACACAGACCAGTCAGAGACATTAAAAAGGAGTTCCACAGTATTGCAGGTGAATGATGTAAACCCTTTGAAATGAAAGATTATGAATTATAATTCTGTTAATGATGGTGCTGCAGCCTCAGAATGGGATTAGTAGCCTAGGACTTTTTTGCCCGCAGTATTGCACCTAACTGAAATAGATTTTCAGTAATATTAGCTATACTATGATTAAATATGATATACATTATATTGGAATATACGCATTTACTCTAGCAGCAATTTTCTCCAACACAAATTCTCTCTCTTTTGCAGCAGCCGCTGTGTTGCTTTTTTAATGAAATACATGTTCAAACTCGCTGTATGTGCGCATGAGTATTTCCGCCGACCCGTTTGTTTGTGGTTGTTGCTATGGTGAATCGTAGTATCATGGCTCCATTCATGCTGTCTTTGGTGCACGCACGTAACCCTGAGTCAACATACTCCGAGTTGATTGAACCAACTCGAATCAGCCGTTGTGAAACCGAAAACTCAGAGTTTCCCATCTCAGGATAAATCAACTCAGAGATCAGGCTTAGACTCAGAGTTTGTTGAACCTCCTACCTGAAACGGACCCCAGGTAACCTTCAACATAAAACAGGAAGTGGAAAAAGTAAACAGAAAATGTGAGTGAAACTCAAAACGGTAACTTGACCATAAACGAGACATGACAGATACGATGGAGGTCTGAAGCCGGCGTCACGAAGCTCTGTAGCGGCTTAAACAACTAGCAACTGCCGCTCGGCATCACATGACCAGCCAGCAGTCTCCTAATTTCGTAGGATATCATACGTTTTGGTATGCGTACATTTTTGTACGATATCATAAGGACCCGTTCATGAGAATGTGTTCGAGAGCAAAGTCGAAGGTTATGTTAAGAGCTCTAACCCCTAACCCAACGCAACGTTCAGTGTAACCAGACCTTAGGTAACTTCTGATTTTAACCGAAACAACAATGTTTTTCTAAACTTATGTACAACCCCAAATCAGAAAAAGTTGGGACAGTATGGAAAACACAAATAAAAAAAGAAAGTAGTGATTTCTAAATGTACTTTGACTTGTATTTCATTGCAGACAATGTGAAGCACTCTCGTTGATGCAGGGACTAGCACAAATTTGTATTTTGCTGAACTACCATCAAGCTGCTGCTGGGTATTCACTTCTATCTTGATTACATGCAGTGCAATGATCCCCAACATCACTAACAAGCAACACTTTTAAATTAGCATTTTGCTCGCAAGTAGCTGCTACAAATCTCTAAACACTTACAAAGAATAAAAGTCAGAATTTCCATATAAACAACCAGGTTTGTTGCTTATTATAACAAAAAAAAACATGGATAGGGGCTGATAGACCGAGCCAGAGAAATGAAAGCCAGGGAGGAATTGCAGAGCTTCATTTCATGCCAGCGAAGACAATTTGAATTCAACTGAGGATTGCAAGAGAGTGAGAGAGAGGGGTTAAGAGAAAATGTATTTATTTATTTCAGGTTTATTTAACAGGGACAATGCACAGTAATAATATATATAAACATGTAAAATGTGCCAGAATTAGCTAAAAGGCTATTTTACATCTGACAGACACATATAGGTGTGAGAGAGAGAGAGAGAGAGAGAGAGAGAGAGAGAGAGAGAGAGAGCAGGCCGTTCATTGTGCTGCACAGTGGAAGTTAATTAAGTTATGATTAATGTGTTACAGCTGCCGCTATCTTTTCAATGAAGCCTGTTTTCTTGTGTCTCGGCCCCCAGGGTGCACAGGAAAACACACACATACGCAGGGAGAGAGACACTCATACACACACATACCCTCAGTGAAGGCACAGGTACATTGTGTGAGTCAGTCATGATGCACGCGGTCACGTCCATGCTGGAAAGCAGCATGCAGATGTCGAGGTGCACACTGTGAGTCATAGAAGGATTCCGCACATGCATTTGCACATGCAGCCCCACACAAAGGCAGCACCCAGATATCCAGGTAGACATTGTGCATCATAAAAGATGATAGTACACACACAAACGTGAGTGATAAGGTTTTGAATAAAAATGACAGCGTCTAATTGCGTTTCTTTGTTAGGGTAATTTGATACGCTCCACAGGCTGGGGCCTTAATCAACACCTTGGAATTACTAATCTAAATATTCTTCTGTCAGACTTCTCTGACACTCTGCTGCTATTGTGTGTGCACGCACAAATTATATGACTCACACACAAGTTTTGCAGTTGACAAGCTTCTTCAAAAAAAAAAAAATATGTTTTCGTACGGTTGGATGGTATTGATTACTCTGAGAATGTTGTCAGACACAAAATATGTTAACTCATGAAAATAGCAACAATTAATTTAGAAATTATTTTTAAGTTTTTAAAGGGGGTTTTGAGGCTGGAATCTTGTTGTTTGCAAAACCCAAGGCGAGTGATTTGTTAGCAACAATGCAGTTTTCCAATTAAAGCCTGTGCTATCCAAAATAACTAGTCCCTCCTGAGTGTGATGCTGTGAAACTTAAAGTGCTCATATTCTGCTCATTTTCAGGTTCATAATTGTATTTAGAGGTTATATTAGAATAGGTTTACATAGTTTAATTTTCAGAAAACACCATATTTTTGTTGTACTGCACATTGTTGCAGCTCCTCTTTTCACCCTGTGTGTTGAGCTCTCTGTTTTAGCTACAGAGTGAGACATCTCACTTCTGTTCCATCTTTGTTGGGAGTCGCACATGCTCAGTACCTAGGTAAGGACTACTAGCCAGTCAGAAGCAGAGTATGAGGGCGTGTCCTGACAGTACCTAGGTAAGGACTACTAGCCAGTCAGAAGCAGAGTATGAGGGCGTGTCCTGACAGTACCTAGGTAAGGACTACTAGCCAGTCAGAAGCAGAGTATGAGGGCGTGTCCTGACAGTACCTAGGTAAGGACTACTAGCCAGTCAGAAGCAGAGTATGAGGGCGTGTCCTGACAGTACCTAGGTAAGGACTACTAGCCAGTCAGAAGCAGAGTATGAGGGCGTGTCCTGACAGTACCTAGGTAAGGACTACTAGCCAGTCAGAAGCAGAGTATGAGGGCGTGCCCTGACAGTAGCTAGGTAAGGACTACTAGCCAGTCAGAAGCAGAGTATGAGGGCGTGTCCTGACAGTACCTAGGTAAGGACTACTAGCCAGTCAGAAGCAGAGTTTGAGGGCGTGCCATGCTAGCAGCTAGGCGAGCATTATAACGTGTGTTCCAAAGTGACCACGTGTGTCTCTGAAGTAAAGTCTGGACTACAACAGAGCTGTTTGGAGCAGTTGGTGAACAGTGTTTTCTGGTGGAGATGGTAAGTCCCTTTGGGGGGGACGTTGGGCTTTTTCACTTTGTAAACCTATAACGTGCACAAAAAAGATATTTAACACAATAAAGGAAAGGGAAAAAGCCAAAACACATAATATGAGCACTTTAAGCCAGGCAATGTCACAGTTCCATTGCTTGAAAAATGGCAGGAGGGCTCTGAAAGTCCCCACAGTGGAGACCGTCCTAAACCTCCTTGATGTTTTGAAGAAAGATGGATAATGACACCCAGTTCTCAAGTGTAAACGGAAATGCTGTGGTGCATCCATCTTTTTTTGGTATATTCAATTTGTGGCTGTAAAACATTCAGGATGTTTATTTCGAAAAGCTTTTCTCACTTGATGTGCATCAGACAATGAGCATTGAAAGCTTCCTGCCTCTGTCAGACTCATTTCTGTGTTACATTGCCCACATTTAGTTGACCCTCTCATCCACAATGACTTACACTGAGTGCAGAATAAACTTCCTACATCACCATAGCAAACAGATTAAAGGTCAGAGATCACGGCGTGGTAGAAAATATCCCTGAGAGAGCCGAATGATCATGAAGAGTAGGAGTAAAGTGAGGAACAAAAATAAGAAGTGAGAGGGAGAGGCACACAAAGCACACACAAAAACTCACATTCATTTTAACACATTGCTGTCAGGTGTCCCTCCTGGCGCTGTCTGTCTCCTTCTCCCTAACATTTACAACAATTCACACTTGTATCTCAGTAAGCACTATTGTGTTCTTGGGTCTAGTGTTTTATGCGCATGTGTTTGCGAATATGTCTGTGTGTAACTGTGTGTGGGTTTGTTTTTGTGTGTAACACAACATGGTGTTTGACAGCATCGTTCCCTGACAAGGTGTCAGACACCTCTTCAAAAAAATGTGTGAAAGCTTGTCTCCTCCTAAAATCACACACAAACACATGCACACTGTTGTTACTAGGTAGATTTTACTGTAATGAGTCAAGCTTCTGTAGTAAACATGTGCGCACCTCGCTGTGTAGCTGACAGGAGAGATGTGCTGCACTCTGACTGCTCAGTATTACCCTACAGGCAAGAGTTTGCCTGCCAGTGGTTTGCGAAGTGATGTCTTCAGGATGCTGTACAGTAAACATCTACAAACATGGACAGCTGCTTTTCATAGGTTTTGACACAGTGACACTTATTTTCCTTTTTTTATTCCAACACATTGGACAAAAAATGTGAAAAATGTGCTTTCCAACCCATTCTCACTCCCAAGTCGTTAAAGGTCCCATGCTGCTTTTTGAATGCTTTTATATAGACCTTAGTGGTCTCCTAATACTGTATCTGAAGTCTCTTTTATATAGACCTTAGTGGTCCCCTAATACTGTATCTGAAGTCTCTTTTATATAGACCTTAGTGGTCCCCTAATACTGTATCTGAAGTCTCTTTTATATAGACCTTAGTGGTCCCCTAATACTGTATCTGAAGTCTCTTTTATATAGACCTTAGTGGTCCCCTAATACTGTATCTGAAGTCTCTTTTATATAGACCTTAGTGGTCCCCTAATACTGTATCTGAAGTCTCTTTTATATAGACCTCAGTGGTCCCCTAATACTGTATCTGAAGTCTCTTTTATATAGACCTTAGTGGTCCCCTAATACTGGATCTGAAGTCTCTTTTATATAGACCTTAGTGGTCCCCTAATACTGTATCTGAAGTCTCTTTTATATAGACCTTAGTGGTCCCCTAATACTGTATCTGAAGTCTCTTTTATATAGACCTTAGTGGTCCCCTAATACTGTATCTGAAGTCTCTTTTATATAGACCTTAGTGGTCCCCTAATACTGTATCTGAAGTCTCTTTTATATAGACCTTAGTGGTCCCCTAATACTGTATCTGAAGTCTCTTTTATATAGACCTTAGTGGTCCCCTAATACTGTATCTGAAGTCTCTTTTATATAGACCTTAGTGGTCCCCTAATACTGTATCTGAAGTCTCTTTTATATAGACCTTAGTGGTCCCCTAATACTGTATCTGAAGTCTCTTTTATATAGACCTTAGTGGTCCCCTAATACTGTATCTGAAGTCTCTTTTATATAGACCTCAGTGGTCCCCTAATACTGTATCTGAAGTCTCTTTTATATAGACCTTAGTGGTCCCCTAATACTGGATCTGAAGTCTCTTTTATATAGACCTTAGTGGTCCCCTAATACTGTATCTGAAGTCTCTTTTATATAGACCTTAGTGGTCCCCTAATACTGTATTTGAAGTCTCTTTTATATAGACCTCAGTGGTCCCCTAATACTGTATCTGAAGTCTCTTTTATATAGACCTCAGTGGTCCTCTAATACTGTATCTGAACCCAGAACCTTCCTGCTGTGAGGCCACAGTGCTCAGTCACCTAACTTCAAGGTGGAGGGTGGGGGTGTGGCCTTGACCAACTGCCATGCTTCGCTCGTTTGCAAGTCATGATGTCTCTTTCTCATGGGTTGGTCAAATTCTCTGGGTGGGCAAAGCAGAGAAAGGGGAGGTAATCTTTCCCCTTATGACGTCATAAAGGGAAGATTCCTGATTGGCTCATCTGAGCTTTCATTTTCTCAAAGGCAGAGCAGCATACCCAAGGCTTGGTTTAGGGCTCTGACAGAGTCAACGCATTGGTACGCATACGCGTCCGCGGCCTCCATTATGCATCGATGCGTAGCAAAATGTGTCGTCCCAGGTTTTGTTACGCAACGCACCGATACGCACAATACTATGCGTTGTCGTTGGGGCGATACTGCAAGTATTGTACATTATCACCCAAAAATATTGAATCAACATAGCTGAGCAAATTCATCAAGCATAGGACTGCTGAGTAAATGTTTCGGTATGTAGTCAACGGTGTGTGTGTGTGTGTGTGTGTGTACGTAGCCTATATAGAAGTCAATGCTGTGTGCAAGATGCTGAAATAGCCTACGGCAGGAGAGAGATAGAGAGACCTAAATGTATTTACATCTTCATAAAACCTGTTTAAGCGACCATTTATCAATGTATTGGTCAGTGCTACCCTATCGTAGCACACTGTACTGGTGGAGATGCACGCCAGCATCTGATAAGAAGAAGACAGCCAGCTGCCCCCTGACATGTGGCGCTCTCCCGGGAGGGTCTGACTCTCTGACCCTGCCTCTGCCGACCGAACACCGTGGAACACTCTGCTACCCACTGTTGCATGGGTGGTGCATTGCATTTCACGCATCGCCCATGATGCCTGTGTCCGCTTGCGTCTGCTGTGTAGACTATGAAAGGGAGCGCGTCGCACACGTTGCTTGCTCGCGTTGACTCTGCCAGAGCCCTTACACCTATCGCCATTTCTAGCCACTGGGGACCATAGGCAGGCTGGGGGAACTCATATTAATGTTAAAAAAAAAAAAATTCTGACGCTTGGTCAGTGTCTCTCAGCGTCAGATACCGGCGCATAAATCAAACTTTAGCGTCTGTATGCAACGCCCCGGGCAGAGCAGCAGCTCGACCCCGGCGCTGTAAGATGACGTAGTATAAAGAGTGAAACAGTAGTGAGTAGTATGAAAGATTGAATATCTGCATACGGAGGCAGGCTGGAGTGGTGGATGGGTCAAACAATACAGGACTTTCACCCAGGAGACCGGGGTTCATGTCCCATTTTTGTCCCGCGTGTCACTGAAACGTACATTTTTTAAACCCACCAACAATCGTTCCCTAACCATAACTAAGTGGTTTTACCCTGCACGTTGAAAAATTATGCCAAATTGGTCCAGACCCAGAGTGTCAAAAAGCCCCCTGCGTCTGACTGAGACGCTAAAGGAGACTTTTTGCGGCAGTACCTAACGCCAAAGGCACCTGACCAAGCGTCACTTTTTAAAATGCCCACGGAGTGAGACTGTGATGTGTCTTTAGCTCATTTTGGAGTGTTGATTGTAGGTGGAACATCGGTGCATTGGAGGCTCTTACCACATGTACCAAATCATTGTCAGTGACACTAAAGAAGGCCATCTTGAGACTGAAAAATCTGAATGAATCACATGCTCCTGACATGTTCTTTAGTGCCAATTCAGTCACCTAACTTCAGTCCAACTGATCTGCTTGTGTTTCAGTGCTGAAGATGGCTGCATTACAGGCCATGAACAGGAAGGGTACCAAATGACTGTCGGTGGGAGACACATATATTATATACATATATTTTGGAAAATGGCTGCCATGGTCATAATAATGCTAATCTGCAGTAGCCCAATATCCAGATCTTGTCTAAATATATTGAGCTAAACATTTACCAGTTTTGGTGCTTTTATCACAAAATTAACAATAGGTTAACTATGCCCACTATTAAAGGTCCAGGGTGTAACGTGTGTAGTTGTTCATTATCAAAATCTGTGTTGCCTGTTCACAAACCTTCATGAATATTGACCACCACCATCAATTCCAAGTATTTCTTTTGGCTTGAAATGTTACATTTGCATTTGCATGAACTGGGGTAGACGCTCCATATTCATGCTCTATCTTGAAATACATTAGCCAGTAAGGGACATACCGGACATACTGCTCCACCTTTCACGTTTTCTCTGTCACATGATAAACTCACAGTTGCTGCTAATGCTGCTAACGGGTATCGTAACTTCCCGGCCCCGGCAAGTTTGAAGAAGGAAACATGGAAGACCACACGTATTCAAGATCCAAATTTCAGGAACAGGAGTCTTCTTCTTCTTCGGCCAGAAAAAGAAAAAGGATATTGAAAAGAGCAAGAGACCGGCTTTTTGAAGCGTGAAGGCTACCGTAGCTGTAATACGTACTTTGAACTGCGTGGGATGAGAGAGTTGATTGCGATAAATGATCTCAACGCTAGATGGGAGAAATTCCCACATATTGGACCGTTAAGGTTTGATGTTGACACTTTAATCTCAAAGTCATTGTTTCATTCCCAGTCTAATGTGCTTGATTACAACAGAAACAAAGTGGTCACCGTTCACAGTGATTACAACATGCACTGAGCCTCCCTAAAATGGAAATCTGAGCATCTAGACATCAGGTGAAAGTTTTCCCCTGACAGGAGACAGTTGGTCCATTGACATTGAAGTAGTAATTGACTTTGGGAGCTAATAGACATTTTGTTTGAGGTATTCCATCCAAATGAGATGATTGAGGTGATTTAAAGGTAGAGTTCCCAGCGGTGCGTTTTTTTTTTTTTGCCCATAGCCCAAGAAAATCACCATGGCTGCTGTCATTTTAGTTTCCGTAGTTGTTGCATTATTCAAAGCCTACAAGATTTGTCTCTACATGACATCATTACAGGTCGTCTGTCTCCTGTTTGACAAATCACCGCTGAGCTGCTCAATATTCCAGCAATACCTGCAAGTCAAACTCACAGCTAAACTAAAACATGGTCTTCAAAACGCTGATTATGAACCCAGCAGAGGCTCTGATCAATTTCTCACTTTGACATTGAGATTGACATTAAGCACACACCAATTATCCACAACATTTTCATGTAATCGAATAACTGATGAACACAGCATCAGCTAAACTAAAAGTGTGTTCACGATAAAAGAGAAGTACAATATTAAGTGTCACAATAAATATCTGTTTTCTCAGCTACATTTCTTATAACCAACAGTCTTTGTTTGATGAAAATCTTTGTTCAACTTTTTGTCAGAAAGTAGCCTGATATATCTAAAAGAGCCTTTGGCTTTCAGAATAGAAGAAATATAATGGAATACCCTATCATACTTAATTATTGAGAACATCCTTCATAGTAAAAATAATTTTGGAGCGAGCAGCAGGTTTCATTCTGTCTCATAGGGAAAATCCCAAAAATTAGATTTTCAGCAACTTAATATTTCTGATGAGTAGGTTCCCTGATATTTTTTCTTCCAAACTAAGTAACAGAATTAAGTGATAAAAAACTCCTCTCTTCGTTTTTTTTTTCGCACTCTCCTTTCATACTGAACTCAACTCAGTATTTTGCTTCTGTGTCCACATGCACACTCCTTTTTTATCAGAAGTAATATGTTTATGGATGTTTTTGACTGTATGACTCTCTCTCTCTCTCTCTCTCTCTATATATATATATATATATATATATATGTATATATATATATATATATATATGCATGTTTATATAAATCATTGTTGTACGTTGATAGTATTGTAATGGGAGCAAATCAGTAAGTTCCCAATGAATGTGTTTGTGTTGAGATGTTTCACAGCTTCCTCTGGCACTTTGTACCACTGACTTAGATTTGGTAGGAAGTCTGCTTTACACCATGAAGGGAAATTGATCGTTATCACCAGAGATGGGAAGTAACGAAGTACAAATACTTCGTTACTGTACTTAAGTAGATTTTTCAGGTATTTTTACTTTACTTTACTATTTATTTTTGTGCCGACTTTTTACTTTTACTCCTTACATTTTTAACACAAATACCGGTACTTTCTACTCCTTACGTTTTACAAAAGTGGCTCGTTACTTACCCACTTACAAAAGCGCGATGATACGTAACAACATTGTTTGTGACAGAACGTTCTCATTTTCATTCATAAATTCACCCCGTCTGTGTTGGGAAGCTCTGACATTTGGACTGTGGGGGCTTCCGTGGCTCTGGATCTGACGGGAGGTCACTTAACGTTACTAAGCAACAACAAGTTGCATTCTTTGCGCGGTCTTTCCTTTCTCGCAACTAGTTAGTTATCTAGAGTTTGAACTAAGTTTTATAAGTAACGAGATATGAAACGTTACTAAACAGACCTAATAACACTACGTCAGTGTTTTCTGAAGTCTGTCCCTGAAGCTGCTGCCACGTCGGGTGATACTGCAGCTGCCACCAACGTTAGCCGGCTAGTACTGTTACCTGGTAAGTGAGAGTAGCTTATATGATACCGCGTGCGCGCGCGTGTGTGTGTACGTGCGTGTGTGTGTGCATGCCTGTGTGTGTGTCTGTGTGTCTATGTGTGTGTGTACCTGTGTGTCTGAGTACAGCAGTAAACAGAATACAATGTTTATATGTCCTTGTTTCAGATGATGAGAGAGACAGTGAGACTGGCCTTCATTAGGTCAATGCAATATGCAACTATGCAATATTAGAGTAAATTCTTAAATCTTAAATATGCATTGCTTTACACAATTAAATGACTATATGGTAATGTTAGTTAGCAATGGTCAGATAATTAACTAAACTAAAAGTGGAGCTTTTTTCTCCTTCGTCTACTTTTTATGCATTTGTTAGCCATGGTGCTGAAGATTGTAAACAGTTTATTAAATACTTTTGAGTAAATGTAGGCCCTTATCAGCAGATTTTACTGCTAATCGATACAAAAGTTGTATGATGATGCTAATTATTAGTCATGGTATTGTGTGGCAGTGGGGGGGGTGTCGGTTAAACGGCTTATTTGTGTGATGTGATGTCCTGTTGCGTTCAGGTTCGGTTGCGTTTCTCAAAAGTTAAATCTGTCTCATCTTTTCTCAACTCTAAGTGTTGTTTTTCCAGGACTTTAAATTAATGCCATCAATACTTAAACGTCTGTTGCCCGTGTACAGTTGGTATTCAGAAACGTCACAGTACCGACTGTCTGGGGTGTCGCTCTGGGACAGTAATCACAGTATACTCACTACAAAAAAAACAGATACACCACTGGTTAGTTTTACTCTAAAAGTATGCAGAACTTACATGTAGATTCCTTTAAATGTTGATTAAAAATGGAACTGGATCTGTGAATTATTACAGAATCACAACTGAATTCATATCTTGCTACTCAGTCAGAATCTTATTAACCTGGAGTCCCAGTCTCTGTCACAATAATCATATATGGGATGTTTTAGGCCTTTTGGCAGACATACATTTAAAATGTAGACATGGCATATATACATAAAGAGCCTCGTCTCCATGGCTACTGAAGTTTCTCAGCTTGCACTCTAGTAACATTTGTGGTCCAGGTAGCTTTGCATAAAAAATGGTTGTCATTCGCAAGGCTACTTTTACTTTTATACTTTAAGTACATTTCCAAGCCTGTACTTTGTTACTTTTACTTGAGTAAATAAGTTAAATCAGTAGTTCTACTTTTACCAGAGTATTTTTTCACACAAGTATCTGTACTTCTACTTAAGTATGAGAAGTGAGTACTTTTCCCATCTCTGGTTATCACACATCAAAATGGTCATTTTATTTCAAACTTTATAGTATTCAGTGCAGTTGTTGCCAAGGCTTTAGTTGCATTCAATGCAGACCTACAGCTTAAATATACTCATTCATGTCGAATTGTCTTCCAATGTTGTGTGTGCTCTCTGTCTCTGCAGTGCCTGGCTCAGTGCCGACGGAGTCCCTGCAGAATACGCCCTATGAAGAGAAGATCTTCATGCAATGGAAAGCTCCAAACGAGACCAACGGGGCCATCACACTGTACGAGGTCAGTAAAAGACTTCTCACAATGATCACACTCAGTGGCAACTTTCCAAGGTCCCTGGTACAGGTTATTGGTTTAAAACCATACTGGAAAGCTTCAAAGTGTGAAAATGTGGAACTAAAATATAGTGAGTGCCAGTTCATGGGGTACACCTGTGCAATTTGTTAAAGGTCCTATCTTGTAAAAAGTGAGATTTCCATGTCTTTTTTTATTATAAGCAGGTCGTGGTGCAGTATAAATGCTGTGAAAGTATCATACAATCCAAAATCCATGCCTTTAAACGAGCCGTCAGTACTTCTGTATGGTTGTGATGTCACAATTATACTATATGTAGGTAGAAAGTACCTCTATAGTGGCGTTGCAGTCATTCCCCGGCTGCAATGACGGCTCAGAGACACAGAGAGCGCAGATTCGGAGGACTCAGAAACGCTGACCAATCAGAGCAGACCGGTCTTTTTCAGGAGGGGGGCTTAAAGGTGCAATATGTAATACTGACAGCTAGTGTTTAAAATAGTTACTGAAGTTCAAATTCCAAATACTGGAGAGAGTCGTCTCCCCCGCCCCTCCTTCCCAGACTTGAAGTTCACGTTGGTTGCCAGGCTGAGACCGCAGCATCAAACAATGTTGCAAGAATCTTGTCTCACATAGCCAGACATACTTCACAGCACAGCCGAGTAGATACCGTTAGATGCTGGCTATATTGACAGACATAGAAGCCCGTGCTCACGCTGAACTCTGTACCCAACTGACAGACACACTTTTTCGGCTTAAAATTACAGTAGGAACCGCTAAAAAAATACCACTGCCTTGCACTCCTAGCACTCCACCCGACTGAAATGCACACTTTATTGGCCTTAGAATTACAGCAACAATCGCTAAACACACTGCAAACTCAAGTCCCCCCCCTTCAAATAACTCACCGTTGTCAGCTGAACAGCCTACACGGTGTAACGTTAGCAGTTAGCAGGGTTAGCATGGCGGCGTTAGCCAGGATCAGTCAGGATCACTTTACTGGCTGTGTCTGAATTGTTTTTGCGAGTAACCAACTCGGCTACTCTAGCTATATAATTCAATGGGAGTAGCTACACAAATGTTGAAATAACATAAAATGCCCGTCCCTAGTAGCTGTGATAAATTAGCCTGAAGCTAATGCTTACCTGTTAAGGAGGAAATTAGCCAACCCAGCATCCTTTTGGGCTGTAAGCTGTCTCCATTTTTCAAAGACATCTCCAATATTAACCCAGGGTTGGTTACGTCTCTGGTCAAGCAACTGTTAGAAACATTTTGTTTTTTAATGTCAGGTATAATCTATGTCCGTTGATCCCATTAGTTTGTTTGCTGCAGTGCATTCCTGGCTGTACTAACGTTCCAGCTGTAGCGCGCTGGTTTACGTGTTTACAGGCTGTCAAACTGGACAGTTGATACCAACACACAGACCAAAACATAAACATAAATTCTGTCACGGATCGTAAATTTCCAAAAGAAAAAATACTGACTTTAGCATTGCTGTCAGAAAAGATAGTATTTCAGCTTAACATGTTTCCTTAATATCTGATGAGGCATTGGTGTCATTTTTGGATTTATTACAGTACATATATTACATATTGGACCTTTAAAGAGAAAGGCGCTAAAACAGAGTTTCAGACAGACAGTATGAGGAAAATAATGTGCTTTTCAACATTACAGCATGTAAACATATTCTAGTACAAACCTAAAATAGAGGGTGTCTGGGTAGCTCACCTGGTTGAGCGTGCACCCGATGTACAAAGGCTCAGTCCTTACCGCAGTGGCCGGGGGTTCGATTCTGTATATAAGTACAAGCATAATATGGGACCTTTAATTTTTACCACGGGTGGCAGGTCACTTTGTTCACCCCCAACTAGCAAACCTCCCATGAACACCTCTTTTGGTTTTGCATATATAGATGTAGATAGGTGGGCAAATGCATTTTTTGTCTCAGTCCGACGGAGCCGCCGTTAGCATAGCTTAGCGTAGTGAATGGAATCCTTTGTTGCCGTTAGCATGTCGTGAGTAAAAGTGAGCCAACAACAAAACAACCTAATTACTTCTTGTGGCAAGTACAAATAGCAACGCAAAATAAGACTAGACGGTTTCCTAGGCATATATTGATTTGGGACTATATTGGGTGTAGCCTACAGCTGAAGCACTGCTACATTGGCGCAGAGATCACGCATCTGTTACGGCCGAGGCTCTGACCCAAAACACAGAGAATCACAGGCAGACACAGTGGGTGAAGCACCAGGAAATACAGGAAAGCACTGACGTGAAGAAACAAGGTAGCTATCACACTGGGAGACAAGTTACCACATTGGTAGCTGTAAGGATCTGGCGCTGAAGATGAGTTCCGCTCGGGTCTAAATACTGCAGCAGTCCTTCGTTGAATCAACTACAGCTGTGCAGGCAGGTAGATCGCCCAGCCACGCCCCTTGACCTACTTTCAGGCCGCACCAGCAACACACACAGGACAGAGATTAGCTGCCCCCATAACAGCAGCACCTGAAACCCCCCAACTTCCGTCAACATACCGGCGTGAATATAGCGGGCTATTTTTTCCTACAGTAGACAGTGAATGACTATGAACATGGCGGATTTTGTGAGAGATGAAGAAGATGACTTCTCAGACAGTCAAGACCCAGAAGCATACCTCTACGAACCAGAGTTTTCAGAAGAGGAGCTGCGTGCTTTGGAAATAGAACGACAGGAGGAGGAGGAGGTAGCCATTGCTGAACAGCCTGAGGACGTGAGGATGAAAGCCAACAGATCTGGTGGTGGGAGTGTGCGGGGATATGCCGACTGAAATAGAGTGTCTGTGATGTGGAGAGTGGGACAACGTACTGCCGGACAAGATGAGCGTGTCACAGCTACCGAGGATTTCTCAGCGTTGATCCATCCTGCAGTCCTCGACTTTTTTTCCGGTGTGATAAAACAACACAGGACTTCCACCCAGGAGACCGGGGTCCGTGTCTCGTTCTTGTCTCGTGTGTCACTGAAACATACACTTTGTAACCCCACCCACCATCTTTTCCTAAACCTACCTGTCCCCTTCTCGTGCCGCATGTCAGTTAAACGTACGTCCCGACCCAGAGCGTCAAAAAGTGACGCCAAAGGGCTAGACGCTAAAGGAGACTTTTTTGCGTCTGCAACAAACGCCAAAGGCACCTGACGAAGCGCCGCTTTTTGACTCGCTGGGAGTGAGAATGGGTTGGTGACGCAGAGGGCTGCAGGTGTGATCCCAGGTTTGATGCTGATCTCTAACTAAAACTATGTAAAAAAAACACAGGTAGGCTACAGAAACAATAGTTCTGTACCTGTTTTTCTGCATAACACTCACTTCCAGCAGGGTGTGCAAAAACAGGTACAGAAACTCTATATCTGTTTCTAAAATTAGATTTTTTTTTTAATTATTTAGATATGAGCACCAATTAAGAAGTGAGTTTCAATTCGTGGAAAGAAATAAGAAAAATAGGGCTTGGAAAATGAAGAGAAAGTGGAAAGGAGACTTATCCCATGACAGTCTTTGAGACAATGTTTGGGAGTGAGAGATAGATTGCGATTGTGACTGTGTGTGTGTGTGTGTGTGTGTGTGTGTGTGTGTGTGTGAATGTGTGTGTGTGTGTGTGTGTGTGTGTGTGTGTGTGTGTGTGTGTGTGTGTGTGTGTGTGTGCGTGCATTTGTGTGTGTGGTTATAGACGGCTTATTCGGGTTGAAGTTGAGTTGAGCCCTCTATCTAATGAATTATTGACCCGTTCTGTCCCTCCTGTCTGCCTCTTATATCACTGCATCAAGGATCTACCTCACACTAAGACCTGGCAGGGCTATTAGTGAGTGTGTGTGTGTGTGTGTGTGTGTGTGTGTGTGTGTGTGTGTGTGTGTGTGTGTGTGTGTGTGTGTGTGTGTGTGTGTGTGTGTGTGTGTGTGTGTGTGTGTGTGTGTGTGTAGTGAAAGAGGGTGAAGTACCAAGCAAAGGAATGTGTTCTTAAATCAGTTGGTGAGTTTCTGAGTGATTGTGTGAGCAAGTGTGTGTGTGTGTGTGGGGGGGGGTAGTGAAGTTGTCAGTGATGGAGTATGTTCTGAAGTTTTTGAATGTGTGTGTGAGAGAGAATGTGTGAAGTCGGGAGTGGAGGTAGAGAAAATGCGTTAGCTGGAAAGTGATATAAGTCCATCGGTAAAGTGTTTGTGTGTGTGTGTGTGTGTGTATGTGTATGCATACAATGCATGCAAAAAACCTCCATGTGTGTAAGCCTCGGTTATTCAGAGTTTTTTTTTTTTTCACTTTCACAGTTAAAGAGTAAATGTCATAAACACATTCTTTGTAAATCTTTACAGTCATTCCCCTGAAAGAACCAGGCAGGCCTGCCTTGTTGCACGATTCAAATGTACTTCAAAACTTGCCATTTTCAGTGTGTAGCTCGCTAGCACGAAGATCGTTGTTGTTTCCTGAATCAAACGGTGGCCATCATGTTGAATGTAAACAAAAAGCTGCTTGCCGTCGCTGCACTATTTAATTGAGAATATATGTGAGTATGTATTTTAGCTGCCTGCATTTAAGTCATCTAACACATCTTCCAACACAAGCACACTTTTTACTGACAGCATCTTCCTCCCATGACATTGCCCAAACCCTCTGTACGTCCCAACATCAATATCCAGGCCCCTCTCTTTCTGGGCAGTAACAAGACCGCTCAGTACCATCTCTGAGATTTCCATTTGACCTGGACCAAGAGCTTGAAAAACACTCGCCGCAGTTCATAAACGTCCTGGCAACATCATCGATTCCGCATTGTTTTTTGTCCCTTTCATTAACGTGAACCTAAGCTCCCTGCCCTCTAAGCCCGGCGAAAGCGACACGACTCGGCATCATCTTTTAAACATATCAGAGCCTCGACATAATGCGCTGCTATTAGAGATAATTACTATAATTGCAGCTATTGACAGGATTAAAGGCATCATCTGCACCATCTAAAGGGGCTCTTGTTATATCCTATCCTGCTCTGTTGTCTCTTGTGTTTTCTTTTTTTCCCATTCTGTTTCACTAGCTTTTCAGGATGGAAACCAGATGAATCACACATAGGACAATTCAAGGGCGGTGTTGGGGGGGGGGGGGGGGGGGTTAAGGAGAATGACATGAAACATGTATCAAGGGAGCAAGTGGAAATGTGTCCGAAAGAAACATTATTCACCACATAGCATGATTACATGAATTAATTCTGTGTGCAAATATGATCACTTCATCTCTCTTGCTCCTATTACTATAATTGCAGCTAATTACAGGATTAAAGGATACATCTGGGTGAGATCTAAAGGGACCAACCCACGCCCCCGCTCACTCTCTCTCTTGTTCTGTTCATCTGAGAAAGGATAAATGGTGTCTGGGGAAAATGTGGATGGAGGTGTGGGTGGGAGAGAGGAAAACGGAGATGATAATTTCAACAAAAAAATCTTCAAGAACAAAACCATTACTTTCTTTTCCATGGATGTAGGAGGGAAGAGTGATGATTTTAAAACGGCATTTTTATTCTAAAATCTGCAGCAAACTACTTGAGCAATTCTGTTATTTCTATTTTTTTCTACTTTGCAGTCACAGAATTGCAGAAGTGTATAAGAACTTGTATTGATTATCATCTCTGAAATACAGACAATCCAGTCTGTAGAATTTGGATTCTTCAAGCACTGCAATCTGTTCTGATTTCTTTAGTTCCAAGGTTCCCATTTTGGAGTTAAAGTTTAAGGAATACATTGCTATACTAAACAAGGCTGTTCTCATGAACCATTTGCACATTACATTACAGTAACTCTTCTTCTCGGCTAAATGTAACCGTAAAGACCACTAAACTCAGGAGGGTGGCTGGCGTCTCCCTTAGAGATAGGGTGAGAAGCTCAGTCATCTGTGAGGAGCTCGGAGTACAGCCGCTGCTCCTTCACGTCGAAAGGAGCCAGTTGAGGTGGTTCGGGCATCTGGTAAGGATGCCCCCTGGGCGCCTCCCTAGGGAGGTGTTCCAGGCTTATCCAGCTGGGGGGAGGCCTCGGGGAAGACCCAGGACTAGGTGGAGGGATTATATCTCCAACCTGGCCTGGGAACGCCTCGGGATCCCCCAGTCAGAGCTGGTTATTGTGGCTCGGGAAAGGGAAGTTTGGGGTCCCATGCTGGAGCTGCTCCCCCCGCAACCCGACACCGGATAAGTGGACGAAGATGGATGGATGGACCACTAAACTTAACTGTCCTGTGACCAGTCGTCAGGTGATCGGCCAGCGATCGGCTTCATTTCACAGGATATCATATGAACCCATTTACAAGAATGGGTTGGATAAACATACACTTTAAGTACCAGAAACCTTTGGAGATTGCCTGATTTCCAAAAGTTTAGACCAATTTAATGCCAGATTCTACTGTGATCTTCTTATATTTGCATGCCACATTTAATTGGCACTTAAAGGGATACTTCACCGATTTAGCATTCAGCTTTGTATCAGTAGAAACCCGGTAGTATTTCTGAATGACCGTGCGTCCCTCCCTCATATCCCCCTGAGACCGGAGATATCTGCATTGGGGGTTCTGGAAAAAATCTTCCGATGACGTAAAATGACGATGTTTGCGTCATCGGAAGATTTTTTGGCCAGAGCAAAAGACTACAGCCAGTAGTAGGACCTACTTCCGCATGTTTTCAACCCGCCCATCATCCGAAGCGAGGCGATCTCAGCCGGAAAAAAAACGAAATGTCAGCCATCTTGAATCCTCACTAAACAGGCCTCTGCTCTATCTTCTTAGCAGCAAACTTTTACAACAATTATGTGCATTCAAACTAAAGCACGTGTACCACCAGGATACATCGGTACAGAGCAGAGAATATGCAGGGAACGTTATTACAGACGGAATAATCGGCCCACTACGAGAGCTTCGCCTGCACGGAGACCAGCACGGAGACCAGCACGGAGACCAGCACGGAGACCAGCACGGAGACCAGCACGGAGACCAGCGGTCTCGCTCGTACCCCGAGCCGGGTAGAGGACATCCACGTCGGCTAGGTGGGAAGCTAACGCTAGCCGGCCACCTGTCCCATCAATCCTGCTTGCAAGTGTCCGTTCATTAAACAACAAACTGGACTACATCCAACTTCAACGATGCTCCCAACGCGAGTTCAGAGACTGTGTTTTTTGCTTTCGTGGAAACATGGCTGAACAACAGTGAACCGGACTGTCCAGCTACCAGGACTGCTAGCCCTCCGACGATCCGAGCTAGAGATGCTCTGTATGAAGGTGGGCTGTGTTAACTGGTGCAGAAATGTGGTGATTTGTATCCAACTAACTGCTAACCGCTGGAGTTTGTGACTGTTACATGGCGACCATTCGACATTCCACGCTAATTCACGGCTGTGTTTATACTCGGTGTTTACAGCCCACCAAGCCTAATGCCTAACTTTACGGAGCTTATAATGTGTGTGTGCACTAAAGGTAGCCTGTTTCGTATGTCGTTATTATATAATTTAGTTTATATATATATTTTAAATGTGTAACGCCACTTGAGCCACGATGAAACGTTGTTTCGTGTATATGGTTGAAATAACAATAAACCACATTGAGTCGAATGCCTCACTGTCTGTCTGTCAAGTGGTAGGCGTGGCTTGGGAGTGGACTCAAAGCAGCGAAGCGAAGTGCATTCTGGGATTTGGTGTCTTTCATCCATATGAGCCAAAAACACATTTTCTGGCTTTTCTCGGCCTAGAAGGCACCAATTTAAATTTTTTTTTTCACATTTCTGCTACATAAGTGACCCAATTTAAAGATATATTCAGCTTTCCAGCGGTGAAGTATCCCTTTAAGCTGATCAGTATGTGATTCTTTGCTGACATTTAGCCCCGGTCAGAGTAGACCTTTCCACTAGCCATAACACAATCCTTGATAAATGAGTCAATTCCACCCTTCCTCCCATTCCGGGTGGTCACTGCCAATCAGATGGCGTATTTGTCATGCTGTAGACTTCTAATCCACAGTAATGAACGTGACTGGTGAATGAACCGGACATCAGGGCAAGTAGACAAAACGGTTAATTTCAAGTCTTTCCTGCACAGAGTGGATTGGACCAAATTTGATACAGGATTTTCACCCTGATCTTCTTAAACTGGCATGGTGCAGTTTAATTGGCATTCAAGCTGGGCAGAAGATCTAGGTGTTGGATGCAGGAATTTACAATGGCTGGTTTAAAAACCAGAGGCAGAGATGCCTCATGATTGAATACAAAATAACTGTGCTCTTTTATTAGCATTTTAATTCGAAATGTCAAGCTATAATAAACTATCAATAGTAAAACCAATAGGTTTCCCTCCCATGTAAGACTCCCTGCAACCTGCCCTCTATGACCCCTCAGATAATACACATGTATTGGCAGGTACTGTACTGAGAGGAGAAAAGCAATCAATAGCACACTGGTCATAACCTTGTCAATCCCTTCTTTGAATGCCTCATCAGACCATCCAAGCATCGCAGGTCCTCTCTGTTAGCCAACTCGCCTCCGTGCTGGTCTCTGCGGACTTATTCTTGAACCCCTGCAAGTCTAACAGATGCTGCTGCTAACATTGATTAAAATGAAGCAGTGAGGCAAATCATGAGATCAGAGCTTTTCCGATTTGGTTTGACATCAAGTCAATGATTTTCATGTTTCAACCCAACCTGGAAAACCCCACATCCCAGCTCTAAAGGTTGTAATGCTTTTGTTTTCAAATCTACTTTGTTTAGAAGAATTACCCTTCTTTATTTTGTGTAGATAAATGGAGTTTAGGTAAAATCTGGAAATCCAAAGCAGTTAAATTGATCGGACAAATCCTTCTGTCAGTTGTACTGTCTTGTGTGTATGGGTGAGTGTAGAGTAGAGAGAGTGTAGCCTCCTTTGTGGAGGCCTAAGGTCTACAGATTTCGAAAAGCTGCACTTTGTTATGCGAAAAAGTCTGCATATATATATATATATATATATATATATATATATATATATATATATATTAGGGCTATCAATTGATTTAAATATTTAATTGGGATTAATGGCATGAGTGTTCTAGTTAACTTGCTATTAATTGCAAATTGATCATACATTTTTTATGTTCTAAATGTACTTTAAAAGGGATATTTTTCAAGTTTTCAATGCGCAAGTGGTATTTGAGACTGGACTTATCAGGTGGTAACTCGACAGTACATGCAAATAACTTCAGTCTTGTAGAGAAAACCATGTGGAAGGGCTCTGAAACTCAACTTTCCATTCAAAAGACCATTTACTTTATCCATTTCTGCTCAAAGAGCTTTGTTTCTGCTAGCTATCCACTCCCGTTCATGGATGTATTATAAGACCCGTAAGACCTGCTCCCGTCTCCACCATCTCATCCCCAAGAAGCCCCTCACCTACTGACTGCCTGCACAGTGGACAGAGTGGGGGGCGGCTGCGTTGTTATGAGTTTAACCGATGATCTGTGGACTGCATGCATGGGAATGAATTACAATAGAAATATATTTGAATATATTTATAAGTCATTAAGAGGCTAAATCTAGCAAGAAAGTCACCAGGTTGGCAACCCTGTCCCCAACTACGGAGCAAAATCACAGAATGTGCGTTAATCGCACGTTACAAAAATGAATGGTGTTAAATAGAATTTGCGTTATAATAATAATATAATAATAAGTCGTTATTATGACAGCCCTAACATACAGTATATGGGCTATATTGAAAATGTTCTTAATACTGTATGGTAAAATTGAGGGGTCTTTACATTGAAGTAAGGGAGAACATGACCAGGACAATTCAACTTTAACCTTAATGATAATAACTTAAATTGAATTCAGTACTGTCTTTTTAACAAAAGTTGTAGTTTCATAAATGTAACCGCATTTTGAATGACCTGTTTTGTCATTTAGAAGACTTCAAAGTGGTCATCTCTCCAGCTGCTGAATATCCAGCAGCGAGACTGAGGGAAAATATCAGAATGTTTTGCTTGCTGTTTAATTCAACACACTAAAGAGATAGGCTACTAGTACGTATTATTCTGTTCTTGTGTGTGAATAACTTTACTCTCCAATTCTTCTCTTTTCAAGTAGGGGCCTTTAATCAATCACACAAATCAATACTGGCAAGCAGTCTGACATTTATTTCAGTGAGTTACTGTATTCCAAGCTGTTGATTTCTGTAGAAACAGCAGACATATAGTTGTTACATTGTCTTCCCTTATCGCTGGTTTCTGAACAAAAAATGATTGATTCTCATTAGGGGAGCAGCAGTCGCCTGAGGTGGTGTCGCTTCTGTTTAGTGTTTATGGAACAATAGCAGCGGTGCAAAATAGGAAGTTAAAGGCCCCGCAGAAATCCAACAGGGCATGCGACGACTCAAAAATGGAAAGACGAAGGTCATCAGATTTCCATACAATCTCGAGCATTTGAAGTATCACTTAGGCATATCAGTGCTTTTATGAGAAACTGGGATGGCATAAAAAATACCCGGAATTTAAGGTTTGTGCATTTGAAGTTATCTGTATATTTGTAATACAACATGAAAGTAATCCATATTTTCACAGATTTCAAAGCTGTAAATGACCAATCTGTAATCTTTCCCAACTAAATGAATTGCAATTATAGTCACATAATAATTGTGGTGGAATTTCCAGAAACGCCATGTTGTGATTAGATGAAAGAAAGGAAAACTTAGATAACATCAGGTCATTTCTAGATCACAGGTCAGGTAGTCTATATCCACGACGTTCCACTTCCGTGATTGCTCTGTTGTCTCTGACGGAAGTTCTGCCGGATGTCCCTCATTTTGTCCAGATGTCCGTTACCTTCCGCTTTCTTTGTGTTGGCGTTCTAAACTCCGGTGTGTGTAAGTCATCAAAGTGTCCCGAACCTTCATGTATCCAGAAGTCAAGTATCCTGAGTTTTTCTTCAACAGTAATGAGAGTTTGGCTCACTGATGAAAATAAGCATTTCAGTTGTGTTTTTACCTGATGATCAGTGGCAATATTGGCCACCATTTTACTGATGTAAAGAACAAGACATAATCAAATGTCATGGTTGTCTAGTGTGTTAGTGGGTGACCAATCAGTTTTGGAGATTCAATTTATGTTTTCTCACTCTTGAAAGGTCAGCCAAACCCTTAGTTTACACGTGGAGCACAGAATTGGCCTTTAACACTGTTTTACTGAGTAGTAGTAGCTTGTTTGTGGATTTGACCTCAGCTGGCTTCTTACGCCAGACTCAAAGCTTATAACGTCTCCTACTGAAAGTTCACGCACGCACGCACGCACGCACGCACGCACACACACACACACACACACACACACACACACACACACACAGCTAAATTAGATTGTGCGATAAGATCTCTGCAGAGCACTGGCCTGCGGTGTGTTTGTGAGTGTGTGTTTACTACAGTATTGTTTAACAGGAGATGAAAAGACAAGGCACTCAGTTAACACACACACACACACGCGCACACACACACACGCACACACACACACACACGCACATAGAGGCCTTTTTCTGTTTCTAGAAGATCAAAAAGAGAGAGAAAATAAAGAAGCAGGAATAACGAAATCAAAATATTGCTCCGGTCTGTGTAGAAAGAATGCGGATCAGAAATAATTGCCACTTTTTAACAACTTATATACAAAAATAGAGCATAGTGAAGACACTGATTCTAATGAGTGAGAAGCATTCTAATCCATAACTTTTGTCTTCTGTCTCTTCGCCTCCTCTTTCCTCTCTTCCTCTGTATTGTTTTTCATTTCCGTCAATAATGGGCTATATTACGTGTGGCTTCCAAGTCCTTGAGCTGCTGACCCCATTTACTCTGTCACACTGCCTGTCTGGCCTGCAGGGGAATGGCCTAGTATCACTTACACCTGTGTGTACTTGTGTGTAATGCAGCCCTGTTTTCCTTCTTTAATATTTATAACAGCCTTCCCCCCTAACGTCACAAGCCAAGACCAGGGTCAACTTGGACTCTCATAATTATAATCAACAGTTGAGCAGGAGATCAGCCAGACTCGTCCTCCTCTCCGCTTACAATCAGCAGACTAATCTTATGAAGTGGCGTATGTATGACACGCTAATTTGTATGCCATTTTGGCGTGTTATCAAGACACATAATCGCTTTTTAGCGTGTTTATCAACGCCGTTTGGTCTCTCTTGACTTACATTACCTTGCAATTGCGTGTCAATTTACGATTTAGCGAGTAGTATGAAAGGGCCGCATAGGGAGCTTGGTTGGGGGGTGGATGGGACTTTCACCCAGGAGACCGGGGATCATGTCCCGCGCGTCACGTTTCCTAAAGCCAACCATCCCATTCTTATTATCCTAAACCCAACCCTGTTATTGTTTTCCTAAACCCAACCATCCGAAAAGCGATTATGTCTGCGTCTTGATAACACGCCAAAATGCCATACGAACTGGCGTGTCATACATACGCCACTTATTGAGATCAGTCTGCAACCCGTCCGCTGTATACGGCGTAGACATGAACGTGGATAGCTCAAAATGCGTACAGATAACACACTACTTGGCTTTAGAAAGTGGTGTGTATGTTTACGTGAAGTCATGATGTCACGTTGCAATCAGTGAAGTCCCCTGCTGTGGGAGAGTCTTTAACCACTTCTTTTCAACAGCATTGCACAGCAATGCTCATTTCTTTGATGCATTTAACCGGAGTGTTGTTGTGTTTTTAAAAGATGTAAAAGATGTTCACCTTCAGAAACAGTTTATTAAAAACAGCTTGAATGGCGTTGATGTGAACATAAGCGCATTAACAATAGGAGGGGTGGTTGTGCTTCAAAGGCGCTTGAATAATTTTTATCATCACGTCAAAACAACATGCCTGGGAGGAAATGAGCCAAGAGACTGTCCTCGCTCTAACAATACGACTAAGTGAGCAAAACAACACATTGGTATCAGGAAACACAGCCACACAGGCCTGATGGCTATAGGGATGTCCCTCCTCCCTGGGCTTTTCATTTGAGGTTTTGTTAGTTAATGGTGGTGGTGGTGGGGGGGGGGGGGGGGGGGGTCACCAGAGACCCCACGGCACAATATCAATACGGTACCTGCGATACATTTTGCAATTTATTACCTTGTTACACTTGCAAATTATGTCCCCAATGGAAAACTTTGCCAATATCTGTTTTATCTGAACATATAAACTTCTCTAAAAAAACTCACCAGTGAACTAAATGAGACAGCCGCAATATATATATATATATATATATATATATATATATATATATATATATATATATATATATATATATATATATATAAATTCTAAAGAAAGAAATGAGCAGCAATGAGGACAGGTCTCTTAAAACACGTCTGAATACAGTGAAGCAAATCTGTCTGCTGGTAGTCAAAGAGAAGAGGATTATACATCTAGGCGCGCACACACACACACACACACACACACACACACACACACACACACACACACACACACACACACACACATAAATACTTTTATTTGGATCTGAAAGGCATCACAAGAGAAACAATAAGTTCCAAATACTGTGGGAAGAGTCATTGACATGGTGACAGGTCTACATGGCTCACATACTTTTACAGGTCTTTCCATTTATAATACTCAACACATTAAGGATAGACAAAGCATCTCCTTCTCCATATTTGCATGCTCCCCCCCCCCACCCCCCCCTAGCTGCATCCCCCTGACCACATTCTTATGGACATGGCCTAAGCTTCCAGCGTTATTAGCTTACAGTTGTATCCAAGCTGGTGGATGAGATCTACCAGTGGTTGATATTTCAATAGTTTGGAATGGTAGCAGATGTCCATATACAGATCAAAACAGCCGGCTACCTCAGAGATACACACATATTCCATAGCCTCATTTACAATTACAATGTCAGGAGTGTTTGGGATGGTTTTGAAGTAGTCACTGTTAGATGTGTTATGATGGAACCAGTTGAATTTGACAGTGCTGTGCTTGTAAATCTTGCTATCATGTCCATAGTTTATCTTTTGCAAGTCCTTTGCAACCAGATCAACCAGACGGTCATGTCTGGCCACATACAGTGTGGGAATAGACGACTTTATAATTGTAGCATCCATTTAGTATGTGTGCAACTGTTTGATTGTCCTGTTGAGTTGAGTGTAATATGCAGTATGGTTCGTACTTTGATGGGTACCATGTTGCCAGATTGTACCTGGTTGGGAGACACTGTATTCTTGCTTTAATCATGAATATTAGGATGTCATCTGAGATTGAGGGGTTTGTCAGGACACAGTGAGATACTGAGTGGTCGGCAAACTGGAGTAATGCGAGTTTTCCTTGCATTCTGAGGCCCGTCCCGTGCTGTCCGTTTTGGGTCTGTCTAAGGTGAAGAATTGAGGCTCTTGAGTGTTTAATCTGTAACTGGTGAGATGAGTTGTCTTTATTAAGGATTGCCAGGGTAGAAACCAGCAGGTCGGTGATTATGTTGTCGTTGAGAGTGACTATACTGCTCCGTTGGGTCCCAGCCAGGACAGCTGTAGTCCTGTGCGGTGGCAGAGATCATTTAAATCCAGCCAGTCGGAGCGCATTCCGAATCCGGTTGTTCTGCTGTCTAGTTTTCCGTTTTGCTTTAGTTTGAATCCAAGAAACTGGGACTCGTTTGTGGAAGCAGCAGGTATTTTGCGACGCTGTAGATGTAAAAACAGTGATTCGCGTGATAGCTCTCAAACAGTTGTATCGTCATTGTTGAACATGTTGAGAAGATGCCCGGTTCTGGAAGCAGTGTAAAGCCATTCAATGTTTGGGACGCCGAGGCCCCCGTCTCTGCGCGGCTGGAAAATGATGTCCCGAGATGTGCGACTACTGAGACAGAGCCATTTCAATCAGGAGAGACTTCCTTGATAAAATGAAAAACATTTATTGTACAAGACAAATTATGCAACGTGCAAAGTCTCTGGAGATTAGACTCCATCAAATCCATAAATGCAGGGGGGGGGGGGGGGGTGTAACCCATCCATATCCCGCGATGGAGTCTAGACACTGCTGGTGGTGATAAAGTGGACAGGAACCAATCAAGAGTGCCAAGAGGAAGCCAGTCGACAAAACCCGAAGTACCAGCTGATACTACGAGGGTTGAAAAGGAAGGAGACGGGACGCACTCTAATCCTGAAATGACAACTGACAACCGGAAAGGAGAGAGGAGATTTAAACAAGATGTCATGCTGTGATTGGCTTGCAATACAATAATTTACGCTGAGCTCCATTTCCTCACTAGCGTCACCGTTTCGTTATTCATCGCCAACAATGTGTGTTGTGGAATGTGTACGTTCGGGAACAGGTGTTGGATTTTAGCTGCTGCGATCAGCCTGATGGCCTCGATTTTCATCATTATGCGGAGGGGGGCAGAATCAATCAGTCCAAGTCTTTGTTTGGGTGTACTCGTGACAGCTCTGTGATCTGTTCCTCCCAATCGCCGCCGACATTAAATTTCTGGCCCAGGTAAGGATATGTTTCGTGACGTTCATAGAGTCAAATAGGTTTCTGCATTAATGAGAAAGCAGGAGGTTTGTCAGACTTTTCTTTATACCATCTGTTTCCTCCGCTGCGTCGTTCATAAAATGCAGCACAATTTGTATGTTTGATGTCCAAACCTGACCACCTTATAAACTCATCTGTACGGCGGAGCATGTTGGAAATTACACTTTCATCTCTTGAGGAGATTTCCACATCGTCCACAAAGCCTTGCACTGGGTTTGGGGATCGCACACCTACTGGCACGCACTGGTACATCCGATTCATCCAGGAGTTAATCGCCAGTATGAAATTGATGGCGCTCCACGGGCACCCCGTTTTGATGCCGATTTTGAGTGGTATGGGATCGGTTAGGGCGCTTCCACATATGACTTGGATGTAGGAGTTCTTATAAACATCTTTAATTACATCCACATACAGCTGTGGTAGTCTTATTTCATCTAATGCGTGAGACATTATGGGGCAATCTGCCAAATGCAAAAACACAGTGAAGAACTTGGTAGATGAGTGTTTGAGTGTATGAGTCGTCTATTCCCATTTTAAGACAGAAGATGTGTTCATTCACTGCAACTTCCTGCCCTGTAGCCAATCAGGGCTCCACGTCAATCTCACTAGCCAATTACATGACCTGAGAGCACCACCGGCCAAAAACAAAAACAAAAAATCTAGTTTTTCACCAGGCATTATGCCTCCCCTGACATCTTTAGCTCTCAGATCTTCATTTTCTAATGTTTATTCTTGTTGTGTCTCTCTTATTGCCTCAGTGCTGAGGCCTGGCACACCACTCACTGCTCTGCTTATTTATTGGTTTCTCTCCTTTATTGCCCCAGTTGTACATTCAGTTTTTCCTCCGTTAATTCATACATCTTTCTATTATATTTCTGTTTTACTAAACACTTTGGGACGTAAGTCTGAACAAACATGAAAATTAGAGAATTTTTCTCCCCTATTAACTCATCTTTTTAGCAGCACTGTTACAGGAACATATCAAAGATCTGTGGCTTTGGACTTTTGACCTATTACTATTGGTTACAGTGTGGTTACAGGCTGTAAGTAGTGTAACTGTAACTTCCAGCCACTATAAGAGTTTAAACATACCCTTAATTAAGCTCTGCATTTAACTGTTAATGCAAAAGAGTAAAAAAAACAAGACTGCACAGCAGAAAAAAGACGATCAAAAACTGAGGATTGGGTCTATTTTTCATCACTGTAACTTGCTGATAGGTGAAAAACCGCCACAAAACACACCAAACGCATTTCACAGTGCACCCGTAGATCACTGCCGATCTGCGGCGAGTAGCTTGTCAGCAGATGAGTTTTAATGTGGGAGTGAGAGCAGAGGAAGCATATGTGGCCCACATTAACATCTAGAGGGAGAGTGTTCCTTCTGTCACTCGTCTTAACTCAGCTGGCAGGAAGTTGCGGCTCAGCTGTCAAACAAGCGTCACTCGGATGTGCATTCGGCCCGTTTTCCCGTCAAACTGTCACCACCGGCGGATTTTTTTCGCAGTGATTTTAATGCTCCATCTCTGATCACCTCTTCCAGGGTGGACTGGGTTTCTACACTTTGATACTTTCTTCTTTTTTGCAGTGGAGGGGGAATGATTTTGATGTGAACTTGTGGTCGCAGCGGGCTGCCATAGCAGACAACTGACAGGATACAAGAGCTTCTCTTGTATCCTGTCAGTTGCTGAATGTCATTCCCGAGGCTCCACGCTGCTCTGCTTCTCGACTGCCGATTGAACAGCCTGATTTAGCGATTTGAGGCCTTTTGTTAGTGATTAACAGCCCGGCTATTTATGAAGCCAGATTATTGTCGGCCTGCTGCTCATCACTCCTTTTCCCTCTTTGTCCTCTTCCATCTCTCTCTTGTGTATATTTATCTCAGCGAGAACAATACTACGGTCTGGAAATTCTATCAGGCTATGTTTAGTCCTCATCTCGCTCCGTCCTGTCTTTCTCTCTTTTTCACTTGCTTATCAAGAGTCGATGAGAACAATAGAAGCAGCGCGGGCACGAAATATTATCAGACTATTGTCTGTTGCTATTTCTTTCCCCTCGCTAGCTTATCTCGTTGGAAACAATAGGAAAGTGGGATGAGGAAAACACCAAAGATCCCATTTGTGTTTTTATGTATGTATGAATAAGCACCACATGTGCATCTGCATGCCTGTTTGCATTTATTTGCATGTACATACATCTTTTGATTCATACTGTATGCTTTTTGTGTGGTGCGTGCATCTCGGTATTAGCGTGTGTGTGTGTGTGTGTGTGTGCGTGTGTGTGTGTGTTTGCCTTGCTATTGGTAGTGACCCAGAATCTCTTGACATTTTAAAGCCGGGAAGCAGGAGAACAGTCTGTCCCAAATGGAGACTTCTAAAAACAGAAATGATGGAACTTAAAACAATAGGTGCCTACTAAGTTACAGGGTGAGGCAAAAGACGCCTCATGGTGAGGGAAGGAGAAGAAGAAGAGAGAGAGAGAGAGAGAGAGAGAGAGAGAGAGAGAGAGAGAGAGAGAGAGAAGTTTTATTCTGGTTTAATATATTGTAACTATAAGAACATGTTACAGAAAGACAAATAATTCATGCTCCTGTTATCCATTGGGTCAATTCGACCCCAGATTGTTAAAGTTCTCTAAAACAAAGTGCTCGTCATCATTTCCGTTGCTTCGTATTGAATGACTTTTTCTCATTTAATGGGGACAACTAGGAAAACATAAACTTAATATGATGATATATGTTCAATGTCCTGTGTGCATTTTCAATCTATCAGTGTTACTTGGGGTCAATTTGATGAACTTTTTCGTCCACCAGCCAAATTGCTAGTGAATGTCCAGCCGCCCAATAGAGTACCACTGTTTGTTTTTTTTAGCTGGTGAGTGAAGCAAATCTACCAGCCAGTTGCATATTGTACCAGCATTTAGCTGGTAAACGGTGCTAACTTTAATCCCTATTGGTGCCTCCTCCCTTTCCAACGTATAGTTATCGTAAACGTAAAAATGATCATCTTGGGGTTGGTTTGTGTGTTTTAAGACAAAACACACACGCTTTGTTATGCTTTAGGCGCTTTTTAAAATGTTTTTATCCCTCTTTTCTTTTTTTTCATGGTCAATAAACCTAATAAAATGTTTGGTCGGGATGCTGTTTTGAAACCATTTTCAAACATTTACAAACATTTTCTTTTTCAAAATCCATGAAATTAAATAAAACAACCAAAATTCAATGGAAGTAATCAATAATTTTACCTGTGAAGAATATGGAAGCATGAATGTATATGTTGTATGGGTTCCATACAACATACATGCATGCATCCAAGTTATTTTGGGACAATAAGGTTGTTAAGAAACCCATATTTCTGATATAAAAACGGGTGAAATTTGACCCGAGGACAACACAAGGGTTAAGTAATATGTAGTATTTCCACTTTAAACAATGGATTCTCATAAAGAACAGAGCAAAGGAAACAAAGGTTAGATGAGAGTGAGAGCGAGACAGAACAAAGGGCGAGACAAAGTGAGTGTGCTGCCCATGAAGATTCAGAGTTCGGAACCATCACTGATGATATAGATAATGATGAAAGAGATAATACAGTCCCAGCCCCTGTGACCATTAAGAGCACAACACAAAGTTACAGGAAGTAAGTGAGACCAACTTTATTAATGTATGCTGCTTTCATCTGCTTTGCAGAACATTTACTAAATGTTTAAAAAGTAGAGAGTTGTTAAGCCATTTGAAACGCCACTCAAGTGAATGGTAGCAAAAGAAAACGGAGCAGAAATAATAAGATACCTCACACACTTCCTACTTAATTCAACACGACAGAGAACAGCAACCCTGAGATAGTGAGGAATGAAGCTACTGCATACTTACTAATAAAACAAACAGGAGCACCGAGGATAAAACATGGAAAATGACAAAAAACTCAATTGAAATAGCATTTCTACAACGGCGATCCCACGACAGCACCTCGTAAACATTGTTTATTTCCATGAAACTTGGCTGTTGCTCAAAATGCTGCTACACACACACACACACACACACACACACACACACACACACACACTGCAACTGTGGTGTGTTTGATGAAGAGGGCCATTAGGTAAAAGCTACGGCTTCTAACCCTCACCAGCATTAATCTCCTGCATGTTTAAACACAGTGCATGTGGGCCACTAAACTGGCAGAAGCACCTCAATAGTTCTTCTGTTAAAAGAACTGTCAATGTCTGTCGTAATGTTGCTACTGGCATGTTTCCACAGTGCTGTCAATGACCACACACACACACACACACACACACACACACACACACACACACACACACACACACACACACACACACACACACACACACACACACACACACACACACACACACACACACACACACACACCTGCAATATTTCTTCCATTTATTTCCTATACATCACACTTAATAATGGGTTTATATGTTTTTTTCATAATTGTTTTGTAAAAGGTTGTAAAAATATCTTAGCCTAGTGAAAAAATAATTACTAATGATAGAAAAATAATAATAATAATAAAGGTTTGTACAATAGTACATCAAATCTGGGGTTGTACATGATTATGGTCAAACATTTTCTAACTATTAACACTCTCAGTTACAACTTATGAACGTGAATATTCTAGGTGTGGTACCCTGCTTCAGTCTTTGGATGCGCTTTGATGCTTTTCGGTCTTTGCATCCCTCTCTCCTTTTCTCTCTTTCTCTCTCTTCAGATTCTTTCTCTCTCTTTTCATTCCTCATCTACCTCTCTCACTTTCTCCATCCTACATGCAAATTGAATCACACACACCCACACACACACACACACACACACACACACACCCTCCCTCCGGTGAGTTATCTCTCACAGACTCACACTCTATTACCCAAGATGCACTGGCCCGCTGCGCGCCTGCCTTTTCATTGACCAATAAAACAACCTGAGCTTTATGGCTCTACCGATTCCAAGTACATTAACTATAGAGAGAGAGTGAGAGAGGAGGGGTACACAAATGTAGACGGGGTTGAAAGGAGAGTGTTCACCTGAGGTTTATGACCCAAACTCCTCCTTTTTAAAGAGAAATGGGTGAGTGGATCACGGAAAGTTTGGAAATAGAAAAAGGGTGTGCAGAAAATACTTGACTCAATGGAATGAGTGATAATACAGAGAAAGAGAGTTGACCATGTAATATGGAAAGAGGGGAAAAGAGAGAGCGCGTGAAGCCCATAAAAGTATAGAGAGCCATTGATGACTTATAAAATAACAGCCATCAATGTGCAAACCAAAACTGCAGCGTAGATGAAATAGATTATATTTTATTGTTCCAGCCCATATGTCCCAGACTGTATAAATAGCTATTGATTTAACTTGTTTTATTCAGCCAGCCGGGCCACCTTTCAGGCCTGAGAGATGTCAGCTGCTTGTGGAAGGCGAGGCTGCGGCTCTGTCGAGAGCTCCCTGCTCCGTTTTAGACCACCGTCTTCTATTTGCTGAAGTTTTTGTCCCAAAGTCCTAAATCTGAGGGGCGTTCAGTTGTCCGTCGTGTTGTACCCTGGGAGGTAAGGGCTGGGAAAGTGGAGAACTTCTCACTTTGTCAGTGCACAGGCAACAAAACAAAAGAACAGAATGAGAATAGAGGGAAACTAACTGTGTGTTCATGTTGGTAGGACTCCATGTTACCGTCTGAGGCCCACATGGACCCATGTTTGTTTGTTTGGGAGGGACAGGGGATCTTTAGGGGGAGATAGCAGGTTTTAAAGTATAAGGAAAGATTCCAATGTGAAGAGTTTTCTTGATGCATGAAGGTAATTTTATTGCCTATTATTTTGCAATTCTAAGTTGCGCGGGGAAAGGGGATTGGGAACAAAGGCAGTATGGAATCTGTTTGTGCGCGCCCGCGTTACGTGTCTGTGGTTCCTTTATCCTGGGGAAACCCAATGGGCCATGGCCACTTCGATGGGTAGGCCCATATATGGAAATTTGTGTCACACTGTAGAATCAACCCGTTACTGGCAGGGGGGACGTCTCCATTGGTAGAGCTAAATCAGCTGCAACGACAATTGTTAGGGACATGCAGTATAGCCCCATCACAGGTCAACAGTGTATGCTGTATATAATTGTTATACATCATCTGAAAGCTGGCAACCTGAGGAGTAAAATTTCTCTAGTCTTTTTTTAAATTTTGAAAGTTTAAGTATATGTATAAGTACATGATGCCCACCCCCATGCTCTTTTATATCTCATAAGTTGTTGCAGCAATTTCTAGGTGGATACCATTTGGTTCACATATTTGGTGCAACATTTAACCATTTTTTGGCCCTAGTTCGCTAGTTTGTGATTGTAAAGTTTCATGAGGCTGGGATTCTCACAATGGGTATTGTATACAGTGAGGTCAAGTTTAAAAACATGGCCTCATTACAGTAAAACGGATACTATGGGTGCTAACATCATCCCAACTGAATAGACTTGAGCTCATTTAATCCAGTCAGACCCAGTTTGTACAATTCCAAGACTGTTTAGGGACCCCATGCAAATACACTATTTTACAATAGGTGAAAATAACACATTAGTACTGCTTGAAAAAAACTGCATGGTTTTTGCCCCAGACTTCATGGGATTAGCATGAAGTTGGCATGTCTGAAAAGGTACCAGGACCCATATAAGCCTTTCTCACTCAGATATCTTGAGGCGACATGTCAAGGGACCCCTATGAAAATGGCCATGCTGAGGATTTTCCATCACCAAAATGTAGCCTTAGCGTTATTTAGCCCCCATCCTAAAACCCTAGCTGTAGAACCCAACCCGCTACAGCCTCTCAAAGATAGCAATGTTGTGCCGACGCTCCCGCAGGTCTCAGAGGGTTGAACTCTAGAGCGCTTACTCTCTGAGTTTGGCCAGATGAGAACATTGCTATTCAGACACTTAGAAGAAGGACAATGCAACAATTCATTTTGAGTCCGACCTTCTGCCCATCACTGGCCTTAGAAACAAGTCATAACATTTATGACATAACACTTCTTTTAGTAAGTGTCATTCGGTTTTTGTTATGACAAGTTATTGTTATGGGTTAGGGTTCATGTGTCATGACTGTGTCATGACATTGTCATGTTTTTTGACTCCTTTATTTTATTTCTCCTACCCAGCGTAGATCTACATGTCCGTGTGCGAATGGGGGCTTCAATCAATCATCATAGATTTAGTTCACAACCTTGAGAAAGTAGAAGAGCCATTTTTACCAAGTCCTTTACCAAGACAGTGATTGCTTGGAAGTTAGAACATGTAATCCAGACCAACTACAGGAGACACCCCAGAAAGCAAGGGCTTATGAGTATCAGGCTATTGGAAGCAGTTACACCAACATCAAATACCTGATGCAATAAAAATGAACTGAAAGCAAACCATAGTCTGGATTGATGGTCATTGAGCTGTTTCGTTATGTGTTTTTTAATCAATGCCATGGCACATATTACATCAAAGAGTGCGGAAAAGTGGTGAAAAACGTGAATGTAGCCCCCATGACATCACACATCCAGGCCTAGAATTTGTATTTACTGCACACTACCATCCTTGCAGGTATCTGGAGTCAGAAAATCCACCTTTGGTGAATAGAGACATCCGTATCTGACTCCAGTTTTAGCCAAAAGTCCTATTTGCACTGGACTAGTATTGGCTGTAGACCTCTATAATATGTAATAATTGCAGTGCTCTTCTGTAATCTTAATCCCATGCAAATCTGCCATGTCCATCCACAAGTCTGTTATTTGTCGCTAAAAAATTCTGCCAAGAATTACCCATCATATTATGCCAAACACAAAGGTTGTGCGATAATATTAGTCCCGTGCAGATTGGTATCTGTGTGATTTGTATCGGCTGCATTGGCAATTATGAAGGAAAGCCTTGACATCACATGTGGAGGAGGATATCATTACATTTAACCCCGTCAAATACAGACTTTGCTTATCCCGTGTGAATGACGTGCGCATAACAATGTTGGGGCTGGAGGGGGTGTCATTTATAAATCGCACGAGGTCCCCCGGTAATAATAGTCCCATGCGAATAGGGCTTTTATTTGTTTCTTTATCCTCCGCTTTCAACCTTGAATTTCCCTATCTCTCCATCTTTCTCTCTCTCACACGCACACATTCACATATTCACACATCAGCCCTCCAGCCTGCAGGCCTAGTCGAAGTTTGGCACCCAGCTGTCAGTGCTTTGGATTTGAGTACGCTAATGGAGCGGCGAGGGCCCACCCAACGTCCACGAGTACGAAGTGCCGAGATCCCCTTCCCACTGCCTCACCCTTCAATCTCTCGCACTTACACACACACATCACCTCCAGCCCCGAGGTTACCATTTCACACAAACATCCATCTACATCACTTGTTATCACTCTCTTCCTTTTTTGCCCTCTTGCTCGCTCTTCCTCGTTCCCTCTTGTTCAGTCTTCACCTCAGCTTTTTATTCCTCTTTCTCTTTCGTTCATTCTCGGCCTTCATGTTCTCTTTTCACTTTGACTTACTCACCGTTTTTCATCACTTTCTTTCTACCCTGTCTGTTACAATTCAGTTTTTTATTCCTTTCAATTAAATATGCTTTCTATGGGGCACCCTGGTAGCTCACCTGGTTGAGCATGCACCCCATATACTGAGGCTCAGTCCTTACCGTAGCGGCCCAGGTTTGAGTCCACACTATTCTAACGCCATTTGGTGGCACAACAATGCCACATGGTAACACATGTAAAGATAATCATGAAGATGATCAGTTCGTACATTAAATTAAATCTCTCTCTGGAGTTCCTCTTGTATCAGTGTGTGCTTGTGCAAGCATGTTTCATGCACTCTGTCCCCCCACATCTTTCTTATCATTTCTCCTATTTTTCTGCACATTCTGTTTCTCTCTGTCTCTCCTTTACTCTTTGTCTCCGCCTGACTTCACCTCTTTCTAACTCTGGGTTCTGTGTGTTTTTTTCAAAGCAGCAGAAAGAGGAAAGGAAGTGCCTTATTCATCACACATCATTACATATTTTGGTGTCACTGAATGAATGAGACAGAGATCAAGACTTAATTAGAAACTATGTTAAAGATTTTTCTTTGGCCTTAGTAGATTAGTCTCGCATTACATATAGATACAGATACATTATGGGATAGTAGGAAAAATCTCTCTGGGTTGTTTGCATTTCTTTAAACCAATCACAATTGTCTTGGACGATGTATTTATTTAAATTAGCTGATACATGGCTAAACCTCATTTCCTCTTACCAGTGTATCACCGTGTGTACTTTGTCCACAGCATAGTATTTCTTGGGTTTGATGCTAATGTGAGTATTGGATTTTGTTTTTGTAACCATAGCCATGATGCTCCACTCATTGGATGGCAGTCAGCAAAACAACGCTGCCCTCACTTTCGGTTTTGTCGAGAAATCAAAGCCTGAAGACAAATGACAGGGAACATGAACCTAGGGTTGTGCCGACAACACGCATCACGGAGAACCTCGTGTTGTTTCACTCTGTTGTGTCGTTGCTATGCGTCGTTTCACTCTGTCGTTAGCAAGAGCAAACGTTAGCTCCGGCAGTTGACGTCACGCAATCCCAGCATGCAAAAGTCAATATCAAAACTGTTATTTTATAATTAGCCTATACTGAAGCCCATTCATATCACTTTTAGCCAACTTTCCTGATATTCTGATTGCTGTGACAAGGTGTTTGAAAATAATTTGCAATAATTGCTTTAGATGGGATAATAAAGGTATGCCCTGTTGCCACGGCTGCAGGGCCACCGTGTGTTGAACGTTACCTCCGTGGCTAGGAAATCTCAACTTGATAGCAGTGTCGACATTTCAGGACGACAATCATAACGACACATTGTAACGACACAAAGCATTGGCAGAGTGAAACGACGCATAGCAATGACACATAGCAACGACGCATAACAACGACGCATAGCAACGACGCATAGCAACGGCGCATAGCAACGACGCATAGCAACGTCAGAGTGAAACAACACATAGTCCTGACACTGCCAGCATTGACACAGCAAGATGACAAGGAGGGCAACAGATGACAGGAGTAAGTTCAGTTGACACAGACAAAAGTTGAGTCATGTGAGCAATCGACATAGACATAGACATGAAAGACGACACATAGCATAGACAGACAGACATAGACATCGACAGTAAACAGACACATAGACATGGAAGACGACACATAGCATAGACAGTTAGCATGTCAACTAGACAGTAAACAGACACATAGACATGGAAGATGACACATAGCATAGACAGTTAGCGTTTCGACTTAATTTTGGCACAAACGGAACCCCATAGAGCACAAGTATAACCGTCAGGCCACTTGTGGATGCTATGGCGAAAGCTCTGCGTGGAGTAACAAGCGTTAACGTGGACAGCTTCACACTTTCCTTTCTCCCCTCACAAGTTTGTGGACACTACTGTGTGTGTGCATCAATAAGTAAGTCTGGTGTCCTGTGGGTACGGGACGATGTTACGTAGGATTTATGAATGTACCTAGTAACAGTAGGCTAATTAATGAGGGCAGTATTTTGTGTGAGCTATATTGCGCATCTGTTCATGTGCGCTGCAAGAGTTATGTTTCTGTTTTTTTAATTTCGTTATTCAGTGCAAACATATTGGAGAATGTAGTTTAATCTCAGTAATGATGGTATATTAGGTTATTACTGTTGCTCTGTTAAAGGCAAAAGTTCCACTGTTACGCAGAGCACGGACATCTGCACCATAGTTAAGTGAAAGTAGGCTGCACCCCCCCCCGCCCACCTCCCCCCCGCCGTTGACGATATCATCGTCCATCACGATGTTTTACTGTAAACATCGTCAACTGCCAATTTAGGAGACATCGCCCAACCCTACATGAACCATTCCAGGGGCTATAGCTCTGCAAGTTGGGTTTGTTGTTTTCGTCAGTGGAGGTTTCTGCTCCACCGAGTCCCTTCTGGTTCATTCATGTTGTTCCTTCGTTTTTGTCTCTTTTATTTATTCTTCTTCTCTATCTCATTCACACCTTTATATATCTGTAGCCTATTTTTATTCTCACTCGAGGCTGAAAGACAAACTGAAATGCACTTACGGATCCCAACACACACATACACACACACACACACACACACACACACACACACTTTACGAAGGGCGGAAATGTGTTTCAGGGTTGATTTGCTATTAGTGTGTTTTTTTTCCCACCAGTTAATACTCTTCTGTGCTGACTGTCATTCACAATGACAGCTGTCCTCCGTTGTTGTACTGTGTGTGTGTGTGTGTGTGTGTGTGTGTGTGTGTGTGTGTGTGTGTGTGTGTGTGCGTGTGCGTGTGGTCATTGACAGCACTGTGGAAACATGCCAGTAGCAACATTACGACAGACATTGACAGTTCTTTTAACAGAAGAACTATTGAGGTGCTTCTGCCAGTTTAGTGGCCATGGGTCAATTTGCTCAATTTGAAATCATGTGGAAAAACACAAACCTGTAATAACGAGCCAACATCACTTTGACTCCTAAATGGATTTCTGTAAAGTTGAACTGACATTTAAACCATTTACACAGATATGACTGTGGAGGTTGGTTGGTTGGTCGGTCAAACTCTGAAGCTCACAGGGTTTTTTTGTACTGAAAATCAAAACAAATTCAAATTGACTTATCGTTGCACAGAAATACTTGGCTATTTGTCAGGCTAAGAAGGGAAATACATGAGGTGAGCAGTAATTTAGGCTTCAATTAGTCACATTATCTGAATGTCAGAAATCTAGTTTCATTGTGAGTTCTATTCAAAAACAACATCATAACAGACTTAACCTCAGGGCTTTCAAACCATAATGAGCGTGTTTTACATTCTGAATGTTCTAGAGCAGGGATCTTTAATGAAAATAACCTATAAAATATGTAGTGACAGAGCAAAATTGGGTTGCATTGAACTGGGCCTACAATACTGTGTAGGGTGGCCTAAAGCCTTTAAACATAGCCTTTTATGGTGCCCTGTAATACTAAGCTATTAAAACAATAAATAATCATCATATTTTAATCAACCACACAGTGAATCCATAAACTTATGGCTACCAAAGTTACTACGTTACAGGTCGGTAACAGTATGAGGTACTTCTACTTTACTCAAGTCTTTTCTTTTCATGCCACTTTCTACTTCTACTCCGCTACATTTCAGAGAGAAATATTGTACTTTTTACTCCACTACATTCATCTGTTACAGCTTTAGTTACTAGTTACTTTACACATTAAGATTTTTGCACACAAAACACATGTAGTTTATAAAATACAATATTTTTTGTATGATAAATAAACTACCAAACTATATATATACACATATATATATATATATATATATATATATATATATATATATATATATATACACATATATATATATATGTACATATATATATATATATATATATATTTATATATTATATTATATTATATTATATATTTATATATACTTGTACCCATATATATATATATATATATATATATATATATATATATATATGGGTACAAGTCCATCTGAAATGATCAGCTGATTGATCACTTAGTTGATGACAGAACTGTTTGGATTTGTTTCCAGTTTCTAAAATGTGAGGATATTTTTGCATTGAGTACTTTTACTTTTAATACTTTAAGTACATTTTCCTAATGATACTACCACTAACAAGGCTCAAAATAGCACCACACTTCCACGGCGAGCTATGTTACTGGTTACTGGTTACATGGTGTTCGTGGTTCGACTGGTCATGACTGTTTTCCCAAGATGGCGCCTGCCTGTATACCGAGCACTACTGTCTTTATAATCTATTTTTTTAATAAACTGTCTGTACATTTACAAAATTGTTGTACAATGCTTGTGTTTACATGTAGGGACCGTCATTATGCTACCGTGGAAGTGTGGTGCTATTTTGAGCCTTGTTAGTGGTATAGAAATAGAGATTTATTTTTACTTTACCCTCTGCCCCGATGACTAGCGTTATAAGCTAATTAGCGGTTTGCGCTAAAACTGGTCACATTTGATTAGCATGAAAATATATCCCAAAGTACAGTTGACTCGGTACACATGCGTTATTAACCCCTAGGTTCATTTTGCGCCAAAATTGTCTTTTAATTAAAGGATCTGGAAACTTCTTCCACCACTGGTAAACAGAGTAAAGCTGACAGGTGTAACGCTGTCTGCCTCCAGATCACCTACAAGGCCCTGAGCTCGTTGGACCCGAGCGCTGATCTGACAACCCAGAGGGGACGGGTGTTCAAGCTGAAGAACGAGACCCATCACCTGTTCGTAGGTCTGTACCCAGGGACCACCTACTTCTTCACCCTCAAAGCCTCCACCAACAAGGGCTTTGGCCCACCCGTCACCACCCGCATCACCACCAAGATAGCAGGTAAACATACTCGGTGTTATTTTGATCTGACATTATTCCATAAAAAAATTAGGTATTTGTGTATTTCTGTCAGGTCCATAAAGTCAAGAACACACATGACAATTAAAAATTAGAAATTTTTTATTGAATAATTGCATTTCAGCTAATAAATTCAGAATTAAATTTTGGCGGTATGGCTCTGTTCAGGGAGTCCTCTGACCTTTCATGAGCACCATGAAATAGCAGAGAGTCAGAGGACAGCAGCAGCATTAGGGAACGCTCACACAGTTTAGGACTGTGTGAGCTGAACTATTCCCCCACATGAACAGAGCAGCAACGATGACATAGAAGCAAATGCCACGTTACACGACAAGGAGGAGCAGGGGAGGTGGCGGGCGGCAGAGAAGCGAGCAGCGAGCAGGTAGGAGCAAACTGAATCTGCTTAAATAGGGCGCCCTGTTTGAGTGTAGCCATTGAGCAGCGAGGGGTGTTGACCAGCTGATGGGCTAATCCAGATCAGCTGGAGCAGATCAGCTGATGAGACCATGTTGATGGCCAATAGCGTTAGCAGCGTCTTGACTACCTGGCCTGCCAGAACTGACGCTGACGCTCAATTTCTGTCAGGTCCATAAAGTCAAGAACACACATGACAATTAAAAATTATTAGAAATTTTTTATTGAATAATTGCATTTCAGCTAATAAATTCAGAATTAAATTTTGGCGGTATGGCTCTGTTCAGGGAGTCCTCTGACCTTTCATGAGCACCATGAAATAGCAGAGAGTCAGAGGACAGCAGCAGCATTAGGGAACGCTCACACAGTTTAGGACTGTGTGAGCTGAACTATTCCCCCCAAACAAACCACACCTGCAATCCTCTTGGGAATGAAAACAAGAGGATGGAATTTAATGATTGAAATCTTATAAATAAGTTTACGAATTAATTTGGAAATACAGTCTATCAGATGAGACCCCTGACCATTCATGAGCACCATGAATTAGCAGAAAGTCAGGGGACAGCAGCAGCATAAAGGAACACCCCCTGACCATTCATGAGCACCATGAATTAGCAGAAAGTCAGGGGACAGCAGCAGCATTAGGGAACACCCCCTGACCATTCATGAGCACCATGAATTAGCAGAAAGTCAGAGGACAGCAGCAGCATTAGGGAACACCCCCTGACCATTCATGAGCACCATGAATTAGCAGAAAGTCAGGGGACAGCAGCAGCATTAGGGAACACCCCCTGACCATTCATGAGCACCATGAATTAGCAGAAAGTCAGGGGACAGCAGCAGCATTAGGGAACACCCCCTGACCATTCATGAGCACCATGAATTAGCAGAAAGTCAGAGGACATCAGCAGCATTAGGGGACGCTCCCACAAATTAGGAGATCAGTAGATGAGGCACATCAGGACGAAGGTAACGTTCGTAAGCAGCAGAAGACCAGCGCCCCATGGCTTTAAGGGTTAAAACTGGAGCGGATGCCGCCGCTGCAGTTGCTGCACCAATACGTAGAGAATGAGCCATATAACGGTCCGGAGGCAGTCCACAGAACTGGCAGAGGAGGCGCAGGTGAGAAGCAAACCAGGCTCGCGACATTGGTTTACCCTCCTTCGTGACAAACAGCGGCTCTTGTGGACCAGCACCAGGACGGCACCTCAAGTAGGCCAACATGGAAATCAGAGGGCAAAAGACAGTGTTAGACTCAGAAATGTATACGACAACACCTTCACCATTTCTAGCAGTTTTAGAGTGTTTCAGAAACAATGTGAAATGGTGATCATTAAGTGAAACATCAGAAATTGTCAGATTGTGATTTGGATCAAAGGAACATGTGCGTGAAGAAATTTCACCACCCCTTAGAAAACCAAAAAAGCTGTGAGAATGACCGTCTCTAACAACTGATCGGTGTAAGGCCTAAAACACCCATTCCGTAATTGAGTTATGAGTTGTTTAACCAGAGGTAAAGTAAAAGGGAGACGTTTATCATTGCCTCGTGGTGACTGTCTTTTGAGGCCGTTCAGCAAAAGGCGAATGGATGGGTTTTTCAAAATACTGGAGGCTCTGGATCCAGGCAGCGCAGATGGAATTGAATGCCAGCGACCGTACTTTTGATGGAAGAAGCTGCAGGTTTCGATCCTCAATGCAGTGAACTATAAAAGCACTAATATATGATACATTGACAGGGAGAGCAGCTACAGATAAAGAAGCACAAAAGGCGATGAAATAAGACCAGGCCGAGTCATACGATTTTAATGTAGAGCTAGCCAGACCCCCCCGCATGTACTGCGCAGCAGAGCGCACATAAGATTGGAGAGGGTTATTCAATCTAGAATGGTCTGGCTGAAAGGAGGGAATTCCAGGCTCGATTGGGCTGCAGCTGGACACAGGAGATGAAATTTCTGAAAATTAAATCGAGACAAAGAATCGCCACTTGATTATTCAAACCAGGAATATGCTCAGCGTGAAAATGATAATTCCCCAAAATTGACAACCATGTGAGACGTCTCAGGAACCTATTTATGAAAGGTACAGATGAGCGCCGTTTATTAATCATATTAACAGTAGCTTCGTTGTCGCAGAAAAACAGAATTTTCTTCCTAGCCCAATGTTTACCCCAGAGAATGCATGCCACTACAATAGGATACAGCTCTAGTAGGGCTGTTGAGGAATCACCGGCAGGTAAGGAGAGCAATTCAACCGGCCAGACACGCGCAAACCATTCGTTTTTGAAAACCCCCCCAAACCCCACGGAAGGCGCAGCATCCGTATACAATTCAAGAGCCACAGACGATTCCATAAAATCATTAAGAAAAAAGGAAACTCCATTCCATTTATACAGGAGCAGGGACCAGAACTAGAGCTATGATCTACAGCCAGCATCCAAGATAACAAGGTCAGAGAGAGCCTTTGCAGATATGGAGAGATCAAGAAGCCTGGAAATAAACGACCTGCCTTGAGGAACTACCCTCATCGCGAAGTTAAGGTGGCCTAAAAGAGAGAGCAAGTCCCGTTTGGAAAAAGATTTATAATTTTGAGCGACGGTCATAATTTGCCGGATGCGGGATAATTTCTCAAGGGGCAGTGAAGCCTGCATACGTACGGAATCGAGAGTAATGCCCAAAAATTCAATAACCTTAACAGGACCCACGGTCTTTTCTTCCAAGAGAGGAACGCCTAAATCAAAAAAAGGTGCGCTTAAGAGCCGAGATAGAAGAATCCGATTTCGCGGATGGAAAGTCCACCAGGAGAAAATCATCTAAAAGATGCAGGACGAAAGGTAATCTGTCGTTATTAAGGAGAATCCAGCACAAGGCCTCCGACAAGGTATCAAATATTTTTGGACTACTGCGACAGCCAAATGCGAGTCTAACCGAGAAATACAGTTTTTCCCGCCATCGAACGCCAAACAAATGCCACTGGGAAGGATGTAAGGGCATGACTTTAAAAGCATCGGAAATATCCGCTTTTGCAAGCCAAGCTCCACGTCCGTCCTTTTTAATGAAATTGATAGCGTCATCGACAGCTATAAAACAGGGAAAAAGGGGCTAAAGAACTAAGCTATTGATGCTGTCAGCCAAGCCATTGCGGGGAGCAGAAAGGTCGATGATTAAACGTTTCTTACCCGAATACTTTCGAGTGGCGATCCCGATAGGACTTAACCGAAAAACAGGAAAAAAGAGACCTATCGAACGGACCTATCATAAAACCCTTTTGAACTTCCTTCTCCAGCAAGGCATCCACAATTTCTGGCTCCTGGGACGCGGACAACAGGTTTTTACAGCAGAAAGACACAGCAGGCAATGCAGCAGACCAGCAAAGAAACCATGAACAAGATTAGTCAATAAATAATTCACAAAGCAGCGGTTCGGATGCTTCCTCAATGCCAGTCCCAGCTCGGGGACGTTGATGGGAGTTGATGGCTTTATTTCTTTCGCTCCGCTTTCAGGAAGCGGGTTCTCCTCGGGCATACAGACTTGGGATGGGCATCCCCACAGTAGCTGGGAGCCAGAATTACGGCTCGGGCCAGGATGGGACATATAAGGGGCAGGCCTAGATTTAGAGCAAAGGGTAGTAGAGTGTGATAGAGAGCCACAGATGGAGCAGGACAGAATTTGGTGCCCCGTGAAGTGTCGACTTATGAGTGCGAGGTCGACCACGGACCAGTCCAGTCTTTGGTTGAAGCGCTGTATGAACATGGCTGCCTTTGCAGAAAAAGACTTGTGATATTCATAAAACAAGACCCCACCATAAGAGAGAGCCAGGTCGGAAATAATGGCCAAATAAGTATCGAGTTCGGCCCTGCGCGCCGGTTGAACTTCACAAATTACATCTCTAAACACACCAAATGCAACGCAGAACTCAGGAAAAGTCAGAGTTTTAGACAGTCTCGGGTCCCCATCCTTTAACTCGATAGATACATCGCCACAGTCCACAACACGCTGCTCACACAGCTCAAAACCCAGCAGAAGTTTAACGAGATTAACGTCATTACTTGCCAAAATCTGCACCCTCAATTGATGAGAGATTGCAGCAGCCGGCGGGAAAAAGGCGAGCCCGAGGACAGAGGTACAGCGGTAGCCAAGGTCCGTCGAGGAACGAACTCCGGGGTGACGTCATCACGCAGAGGCCGGCGCAGGTGAGGCAGGTCGGAGACGGCGGAGGCAGCCGAAGCAGAGGTGAACGCCGAAGGAGCGGAGACCGGGGTTGAGGAAGGTCTGACAGTGGAGGAGCCTTCCAGCGCAGATAATCTGGCAGCCATATCGTGGAGGGAAGATTGGACGTCAGACAGCGCCATAAGCACCGGGTCACCCGCTGAAGAAGCGCCAAGGCCCTGACGAACTAGGCCGCCGCCCCGTTTTTGCGCAACGGCCTGGCGGCCGGCTCAGGGTTTTTACGCTTCTGGGCGTGCTTTTTCCCCGGAAGACTGGGGAGGAGGCCCTGGCAGGACGTCGACCGCTGGAACGATCAGAGAGTCACAGAGGAGGACAAATAAATCCTCGTGAGAAGCGCCACTTGGAGGCTGAATATCATTAGTAAACAAGGTCTCTAGTATCTTGGCCACGGGCCAATCTCCAATGCAGGGAGGAGACGTGGATTTATTCGCCAACCGTCGAGAGGTTCGACGGACGGCGGCATTGTCAACCGGGCAGACATCCTGCCCCAAATCCGGCTGAACCGGCCGGGCATCATCGGAGGAGTCAAGTTGCCAGGAATCCTCCTCGACAGCGGCGGAAGTCATGGCCAACAGCAGGTTGTGTAGGACCAGACGAGAGGAGCTAAACAACAGCATGAGCGGTTTCACGAGCGTACAGGAACAAACGGCAGAGAAGCGAGCAGCGAGCAGGTAGGAGCAAACTGAATCTGCTTAAATAGGGCGCCCTGTTTGAGTGTAGCCATTGAGCAGCGAGGGGTGTTGACCAGCTGATGGGCTAATCCAGATCAGCTGGAGCAGATCAGCTGATGAGACCATGTTGATGGCCAATAGCGTTAGCAGCGTCTTGACTACCTGGCCTGCCAGAACTGACGCTGACGCTCAATTTGTGTGTGTGTGTATGTGTTTGATTGACGTGTCATTTCTCTTGACATTTTGTCAGATGTTTCCTCTCAAACCACACAAAGACATTGCGACACACTCATGCTTATTATAATAATAATAGCAGGTGAAGAACCAGACGCTGAAGGCTTGTTTGTTGGCCAGGCAGTGCGTCGGCATGTCAGTCAGATTCTCTGTGAATGTGTCTGTCTGTGTCTTTGTTTGTGTCTTTGTTTGTCTGTCTGAGTGACCGTTTTCATATCTGTCTGATTTCTTTCTCTCCATTTGTAACCCTTTGTTTATGTCACCCACCTCGGTCCATAGAAAATGTCAATGGCACCACAAAAAAAAAAAGGAAAACAATTAACTTTTGTGGCAAGAACTTTGAAATTACCTCAAGTTTATTCTGGATCAACAGGACTTCTCTATGATTCTAGCCACTGTTTTGTGAATGGTGTTTCTTTGTTGTTTAAATGACAAAATGACAACAACAAAAAACTTATTTGTATGCCTCTCCTTGCCCTTTTATTTCTCTGACTCACCCTTTCGGTCTCACTCCAGCTTTACCTAACTCTGTCTCTGTCTCTGCTGTTTCCTCTTTCAGTGTCTCAACCACTTTCTCCCCTCTCTCTTTCCTTTCCTCTGTTTCTGTTCCTACCTTTTCTCTCTTTTTTTCACCTATTAATCCCTTACCTAATGGCATATCTGATTGTCGATACCCTTCACAGGATGCTGTTATTTCTATTTCCTCCTCACTGAGGTAGTTGTGACCTTTAGCTCTGTTTCATTTCATCAGTATATCTGCGGAGACACTCACTGTAGCTCTGAGCCAGCCAAAAGTACTAGCAACCAACTTTATGTTGAAGACACACTGAGGGCCTGTTGCGCTGTGGTGCCATCATTGAGAGAAGCATTTTTTTGGGCAATCACAAGTTCTGTGTCATATAGAGCTCAACAGTCTGGTTCCGGAAGTGAAAATCCCATTCATTTTCTCCATAAGGATTTTGATTATCAACCATAATGTCTAAAACCATGCAAGGTAGACCTACCACGAGCCGTGAGATTGTAAAATGAAGGTTTATGACCCTGTAGAAGCCACAAATCTGTATGAAATTAACCTTGTTTTAAGAAAAACATGTTTTATTCGCAACGTCTCTGATTGAAGGAACTCGCTGTTACCATGGGAATGTTGACACCCACAAATAGCTAGGGAGCTGCTACCACTGAAGTCTCTGATCGTTTTTTTGTACACAGTCTTTCACTGTTGTACAGTAGTACCCGAGATCGGTCTTGGTCTCAAGACCAATCTTTGAAGGTCTCCGTCTCGTCTCGGAATTGACCGCATTTTTACTCAACTGCAGGGATTTCGCTAAACTGCCTGCGCATTGTTTGATTTAGGCCTATTTGTTAAAACTTGTAAATGCAACCAATAACTTTACTTATATCTAATTTGAAAATTGTTACCGTAAACCCCCCTCTTCCTGCCCCCTTTACAAGCACTCCCAAGAAAGTGAAAGTCTTGACTCGGTCTCGCCCTGCCTTGGTCTTGGTCTTGACTCGGTTTCACACTGCCTTGGTCTTGGTCTTGACTCTGTCTCGCCCTGCCTTGGTCTTGGTCTTGACTCGGTTTCACACTGCCTTGGTCTTGGTCTTGACTCTGTCTCGCCCTGATTGGTCTTGGTCTTGGCCTTGACTCGCTTTCACACTGCCTTGGTCTTGGTCTTGACTCAGTTTCACCCTGCCGGGTCTTGGTCTTGACTAGGGCTGGGCGATATGGCCTAAAATTAAAATCTCCGATTTTATTTTTTTTAATTTGATTTGCGATTTTTTTTCCGATTTTCCCCCCTACTTATTAACGAAAGCAATAAGTACAAACGGCAGACAACTTACCGTCTTCTCCACGGTATATATGTTTACCATGTCTTTGGCTATGTGCAAAGCGACCGCTTCGGTGATTGTTCTCCACCGTGTCCCTTTCCTGTCATATGCGGTGCCTTGTGCAAAGGTTTCGGCTACAGTTAGCTGTTTTTTAGCTAAGGTTTGTTGGTCACGGCGGGGGGTTTTTCGTCTCGGAGAGACTGGCATTTTTCATATTCGGCTGGATGTCTCTGTTTGTCGTGCTGCTTCCTTTGACTGCGATGGGCTTTAGGCAAATGTTGCAGCGCGGAGTTTGCTGCTCCACGTCTGTTGCAGCAAACCTAGACCAGTTCCAAACAGATGATTTTATTCCTTTCTTGGGAACAAACTTCCCACTCTCACCGGTAGCCATGTTGTCACTTGCTGTTGCTGTTTGGTGTGTGCTCTGATGTTGTTGTTGTCGCTAGTCGTACTGCTATGTGAAACTAACGCTATGGAAGCTCCGGAAAGCCGAAAATGCACCATTACACAGAAACTCGATTTACTTATTTTTTAAATCGCCCGCAACAAAAAATTCGAATTAATTCATTTAATCGATTTTTCGCCCAGGCCTAGTGTTGACTCTGCCTTGGTCTTGGTCTTGACTCGGTCTCAACCCCTCAAAGTCTTGGTCTTGTCTCGGTCTAGATACACTCTGGTCTTGGTGATGACTTGGTCTCGGTTTAGGTGGTCTAGACTACAACACTGCAGTCTTGTACCTTTTGCCTTTTTCATCAAAACACTCTTTTGCACCAAATCAAATGTTTTGTGGTCACGATTCATCTTTTAGCTGGTTGGCTTGGTTCCAGGCTTAAAACTCTTTATATCAGGATTTCTTTTGAAACCTCAATGGAGATATTGAATGAATCACTTCTGGGACCAGAGCCTTTTAAAAAGTAGGCCGTGAGCGCCGGTCACCGTTGAGAACTTGCAATGGATGAAGTGATGATCTGTGTCTATGATGAATTGTCTCCAATGCAGACTAGATTCAGGATAAATTAACAAATGGCGGTGGCTTATTGCATTGAATCACCAGCATTATTGTATTTATTTACAGAGAGAGGCTCTGCTGGGCAGGCAAGCTCTTACACAACAAACATCTTTTCGTATTCGTGCACTTACACAGTGTTTCCCCCGGTGTTTTTGCAAGCCTGGTGGCCCACCAGGCCTAAGTTGCGCCCCACCAGGCCTAAGTCACTGGGAATTATTTTGTAAGGTATTTTTTAAATACGTTTTAAACTAGTTACAGTGGGGCGGCTCGGTTGGAAACTTAGACATAGTCTTATTTTCGAATCTCCAGTTAGCTTTAAGCACTGCCTTAATGTAGAGTCCTATGGAATCAGTCTTATTGCTTTTTGCAATTCATAATTTCCCGATTCCATTTATGATTCTGTTATTACAGAAACTACTGGGCTCTACATCAATGCTTCCATCAGTCTGTGACCCTTGTCGAAAAAAACACCGGGCTAAACAATGTTTCTGGGGGAAACCTTGCTTACACACATTCAACTGCTCGGTGCCACAGCAAGTGGCCACATATTTGAGATGAAAACCATACTACGCATATATTTAACCCCTTGGGGAATGTACTTTGAATCCAATAATGGTTCCCAAAGTTTTTTAATTGAACCCAAATAGGATGCCTTCCTCTCCCCACCGCATCCTCGCAATGTTAAAGGTCCCATGGCATGAAGATTTTTAACATTAATATGAGTTCCCCCAGCCTGCCTATGGTCCCCAATTGGCTTGAAATGGTGATAGGTGTATCCTGTTCTGCCTTTGAGAAAATGAAAGCTCAGATGAGCCGTTCTGGAATCTTGCTTGTTATGAGGTCATAACAAGCAAGGTTACCTCCCCTTTCTCTGCTTTGCCCACCCAGAGAATTTGACCAACCCATGAGAGAGGGACATCATGGCTTTCAAACGAGCAAAGTGGCAGTTGGTCAAGGCCACACCCCCACCCTCCACCTTGCCCCCTCTCTCTCCTCCTCAATAGGATCAGACACAGAAATGGCACGTTCTGAGGAAAGCTCATTGTGGGACTGACTCTAGTGGCTGGAATTCTGCAGATACAGTATTAGGAGACAACTAAGGCCTATATAAAAGAGACTTCAGATACAGTATTAGGGGACCACTAAGGTCTATATAAAAGAGACTTCAGATACAGTATTAGGGGACCACTAAGGCCTATATAAAAGAGACTTCAGATACAGTATTAGGGGACCACTAAGGTCTATATAAAAGAGACTTCAGATACAGTATTAGGGGACCACTAAGGTCTATATAAAAGAGACTTCAGATACAGTATTAGGGGACCACTGAGGTCTATATAAAAGAGACTTCAGATACAGTATTAGGGGACCACTAAGGTCTATATAAAAGAGACTTCAGATACAGTATTAGGGGACCACTAAGGTCTATATAAAAAAGACTTCAGATACAGCATTAGGGGACCACTAAGGTCTATATAAAAGAGACTTCAGATACAGTATTAGGGGACCACTAAGGCCTATATAAAAGAGACTTCAGATACAGTATTAGGGGACCACTAAGGTCTATATAAAAGAGACTTCAGATACAGTATTATGGGACCACTAAGGTCTATATAAAAGAGACTTCAGATACAGTATTAGGGGACCACTAAGGTCTATATAAAAGAGACTTCAGATACAGTATTAGGGGACCACTAAGGTCTATATAAAAAAGACTTCAGATACAGCATTAGGGGACCACTAAGGTCTATATAAAAGAGACTTCAGATACAGTATTAGGGGACCACTAAGGTCTATATAAAAGAGACTTCAGATACAGTATTAGGGGACCACTAAGGTCTATATAAAAGCATCCAAAGATCACCATGTTATGGGACCTTTAAGTGCTGATTGAACCACAGCGGACTGCAGTCTAAATGTGTCATCGGCGTGTTATTAGCCGTCGTCCCATCTGTCAGCACCCACACTGATTCTAGCATGACCTTTCCACAGAGCCTCCATTCCTCCATCTCCCTTACAAATCTAAGAGGGAAAAAAAACACATGGCACACATAACAGAGACGTCTCCCTCCAAATGTCACGCCATCGCCAATCTTCATGAACTCATTCAGGGGCCATTTCAATGAAATGATGCAGACAGATAGAAATGGGTGCACATAGAAAGGGGGGGGGGGGGGGGGGGGTTGGACTGTTAACCTAAATGCCACAACAATCAGGGGGGAAAGTGTTGATGTTTTACTCAGACAAGCACTTCAGTATGAGGGCATGACAAATGTGGAATTAAAAAGTTGACTGTCTGTGGAGTGAAGCATACATCCATCTTTGTGTTGCTTTTAACAGCCCCGGTTAAAAATCACTGCTGTCAAGACATGATACTTTATTGTCAAAACACAAAAAAAAAAAAAATAACTATCTGAGCCTGGACGTATTTGATTTGTTGTTAAAGCTCTACATGATATATTTGCCTCTGCTTGTATTTATTACAGTATTAACTCAACTGAGTGGCATGTAGATGGGAATAGGTCCTTCCTTGATTTTACATTAACTCAAAGGAATGAGGCATGTACACACGTTTCCAAAGTAAACCAACATGAAAAAAAGATACACGTTGAATAATGAGAATCACTTTCTGAAAACATGTCATAAGCATATTGTTTATTTTAGACCTTGAAACTCATTTTGGTTGTCACACGTTTTGTTCTGTCCGTTCATACTACACCTTGTTGAAAGGCACATGTTGGGTTGAGGAAAATAAGGGAGGAATGGTTATACAGTAGTAGTGTAGAGTAGTGTAGTTATTTCTGTTATGCTGGGCAATCCACACTGTGACTTCCTGGAAGTGCCGTCATTAAGTTAATGGTACCCTGTTTCAAATGTCGATTTCTGCAGCTTCATTTTCTCTCTTTCTTTCTTTGTTTTGTCACCAGCCCCCATGATGCCAGAGTACGAGTCTGAGGCTCCGCTGAACGAGACCGAGACCACCATCACTATCCTGCTAAAGCCCGCCCAGTCACGTGGCGCACCTATCAGGTAATGTCTTGTCTCTGTTTTATATTCCTATGTTGTACTTCTGTCTCTTCTTTCTTTTCCTTTCCTTTCTTCTTCTCTGTTTTCCTACCCACTTACTTCTCCCTACACCCTCCCCTCCCCCCGATTCCTCCTCTCTTCTCTCCTCTCCTTTCGTCTCTTCTCTCGTTTAATTTCCTCTCTTCTCCTCTCATTTCATTTCCTTTTCTCTCGTTTCCTCTTCTCTTTTTTCCTCTCCTCTCGTTTTATGTCCTCATTTCCTTTCCTCACCTTGTCTCCTCTCCTCTCTTTCCATCCACTTTCCTCTACTCTCGTCTTCCTCGAGGGTCTCTGAAAGCCATTAAAGTCACTCACACATAAAGGCCCAACTTGTATGCAATGGACCTCAGAGAACTGGACGTTTTTTATAACAGCTTGTTGGCATAAAAAAAGTTTTTAGGGACAGGGATTGGGACTGATTTCCCATAATGCACAGGCAAATATGCAATCATGGTCACATAAACACATATGTGGCATACAGTGGCACCCAAAGGCACAATAACAGACATGGACACTTGCATGCATGCTTCACAGTGCATCCGTCAACTCTGGAAACATGTGCAGTCATTTCATAAATATCCACCAATGGTGTTTCGCAAAGTTGCATTAGAATGCTAATATCAGGTTTAATGTTACGAAAGATGATCCAGTCAAACCCTCTTCCTGCAGTAGTGGTAGGGAAGAGCAGCAGGTTGTCATTGTTCATGAGTGTTTCTGTCTTTATAGGAAGTAAAATCTGAAAACAAGAGGAAGGGAATGATATAAAGATGCAGCACACTCAAGTTCCATTGTTCCAGTCGCCAGCCCACAGCACTCACTGCCTTTGTTTTAAAAAGGACACACAGCTACTTTATTCCTTTTCTAATTTTTTTCAGCCAGCGTGTTTTTTTAATTAAAAGTTCACTTTGAACATGTGATCCCATCCATTTCATTTGCGTAGGGGAGAACATAATTCTGCCGTTGCCTTTAGGGAAATACAGCTTTGACAAGGGTGTGTGGAGAATATATATATATATATATATATATATATATATATATATATATATATATATATATCACTTCAATTTGGACTTGGGGGAAATGGATTTGAGAAATGTAAGCGCGGGTCAGTGGTTTAGTGTTCATTTCTGTAAATCCCATACCTCGCCGTGTATCACCCACACATGGCAAATATATCTTGTGTTGAATTAGGCTGCAATCCAATCACTAACATCTTCATGGGCTTATCAGACTGGGATAAGCCCCTTGACATGTTTGCTCATTATGTGTGTTTTGTGCATCACATGTTTTAACAGTTAAGTGCCAACAGATGTACGCGGGGTAGCAGGGAAAAGGCTTCTGTTGGTTAATGTGCACGCTAATGTTTCTGCAGGAATTGCGTTTTTTTTAATTTATTTTTTACTTGATTCTGAGGAGATCAGAGCATCTCGAGTTCAGGAGCTTAAATGAGGAATGTTTACCTAAATGGCTGTGCTAAGAGGAGCAGCTGTTGTGCTCGAGACACACATGCGATATACACACATCGACATGCATGCTCGGATGCATACACGTGTGCATTCACATAAATGCACTGTCCTCCTTGGCTACTAGCCACTGTGAAGGAGGACGGGTGGAGGTGGTGCTTGATCACGGAAGGCCTGCGTCATGTGGATGCGCCGACAGTGTTGTTGCCATTATTTAGAATTCCTCATGGGAGAGACAGAAACTACCCCCCAATAATTTAAAGTCAGAATTCTGAGTTTAAAGTCAGAAATCTGAGTTCTTTTTTTAAAGTCAGAATTTTGAGTTTTAAGTCAGAATTCAGACTTTTCCTCAGAATCCTGACTTTAAACTCAACTCAAATGCATTTTCACATGGCTTTAATCCTCTTGAATCCTGTATGAATGCATATGCACACACATACAACACACACACACACACACACACACACACACACACACACACACACACCTGCACTCATGAGCATTTAATACACAACTCCTCCCAGATGAAAACAGATACATGCAGGTCGTCAGTACAAACTCATGAACTTGCAGATATAAATGTGTTTGCGCACACACAAAATGTAATGTAATAATTGTGATCCTGAGAAACACGCGCACAACCAGACTAGCACACATGATAATATTCACATGCCAGAGGTATTTCTAATGATACAATGCATTCACTGGTCCCTTACCCAAACTTTCTAACTTTAAAGTGCCCATATTATGCTCATTTTCAGGTTGATGATTGTATTTTGAGGTTGTACCAGAATAGGTTTACATGGTTTAATTTTTAAAAAACACCATATGTTTGTTGTACTGCACATAGCTGCAGCTCCTCTTTTCACCCTGTGTGTTGAGCTCTCTGTTTTAGCTACAGAGTGAGGCATCTCACTTCTGTTCCATCTTTGCTGGGAGTCGCACATGCTCAGTAGCTAGGCGAGATCAACTAGCTAGAAGCTACCGCTGCTAGCGGTTAGCGGTTAGCCACCTCGTTCTCAATGGCAAAACACTGCTACAACACACACGAGTTCACCCTAATCTACAAAATAAATTGTATAGAACTACTTACCTGTTCTGCAGGTATTCCACGCAAAGTTGGAAGTGTACCCTCGTTTAGAAGAAGTCTCCCTGCTGATCCTGCCTTGTACTGACCGACGTCGGAGAAACTAGCTGATGTGGTATTAGCTAAAGTGGTTAGCACACACCAAATGTTTCGGCCGATGTTGTAGATGGCCCTGCTGACAAGTGTGTATGTGTGTGGAAGCACCAGAGACACAAAATAACACCCCAAATCCCAGAAAAAAAGTGATTCTTTCATAATATGGGCACTTTAAGCCGCAAAGCCACATCAAACAGTCCATTTTTCAAAAATGTCCTAACTTTTCAAATATGCTCACAATGACCCACACTTTCTAAATTGTTGTCATTTTCCAAGATGACTCTGAAGGTATAAAACTCTTAAGCTTTCTCCACAAAGAGAGAAGTGCAATACCACTTAGGCATATGGAGACACTGGGACACACATAGGAACACCTGTAAGACCAAATGCATGCACACACACACACACACACACACACACACACACACACACACACACACACACACACACACACACACACACTTGAAAACACACACAATTCCCTAGTCGCTCCTTGTACTAGGCCTCTGCTTCATCCCCTGTGCAGCCACGGAAAGAAATGGATATTTCACCAGAAAGGCAGAAACAACAAAGAGAGAGAGAGAGAGAGAGAGAGAGAGAGAGAGAGAGAGAGAGAGAGAGAGAGAGACTCATCTTTGGTCATCAGCAATTATCTTTTATGAAAGCTGCCAAACGGGAGCTGGGGATAATTGGCCCCGGCCCCCTTCACAGAAACATACATTTCCCTAATTGCGTATAATTGTGAAGTGAGTTCTTGGCGTGGAGGACGGAGGTAATTGTGGAGGGCCGCTGCGTTTGTCCTGACCGCTAAAGGAGCCCTCAGCCATTCATAAAGCCTCTCAGAGTGGAATGGAAACACACACACATGCAAAAGTCCACACACACACACACACACACACACACACACAGACAAAGCAGTATTAAGTATATAAACAGACCACTACACACCTGTTAGAACAAACACACACACACACACAAGCACACCTGCTAGAGCACATACTGAGTACGCACATACACACCTGCTAAAGTGCACTTACACCCTAAAACAGACACAGGGCCGAGAGAGACACATCTGGACTTAACGTGTATAAGAACACACCTGTAAAGGAGGATGTAACCTGACATCACACACACACACACAGACACACACACACACACACACACACACATACACACACACATGCACAAACACGCTCACACACACACATTTCTTACTTTTAATGCATACTTTGGTGCTGAGTCAGCATAAGAGATAATATGCCAGCTACTTTGTTAGAAAGTTAGCTGAAGCTGGCTTCTAAAGTACATCTACCATTTGGAAAGAAGAGTGACCCTTGGAACACATTTCTCTCCTTTTTCTATCATAGGATAGATGGCATTTTCCTGCACATTTTTTATAGACCTGAGCCTTCTTCTGCTGATGCTTTTATTGCAAAAATGGATATAAAGCAATCTGGTAATTAAAGAGTTTTAATGGTGGGTGCTCCGTAGTGATTGAATAACACGGATAAGTATCATAGTCATGTCAAACAAATCATTGTTTTAGCTGAATTAGGATAAATTCCCCTTTCATAGAGTTCAAATGACAATGAACTCCAACCCTCCTGTACTGATAGAGATGTGGGCTATTCGACCAAAGGAGATACAATATTTTTCATGAGTAACATCCCCAACCATGTAGAAATGACAAATTGACAGAGAAACTGAATTTCTCCTTAACTACAGTGACTGATTGCTTTAATATCCAGCAGTAAATATTTTCTTCTTTTGTCAGTTTGGCAAATATAAATGAAACTTAATGTGTGTGTTTCCAGCTCCTACCAGCTCGTTGTGAAGGAGGAGCGCAAGTCCAAGACACGCCGCGCCGCCTCTGAAGCCCCTGAGTGTTTCTCCGCCCCCGTCAGCTTCCGCAATGCCTCCGCCTTGGACTCTCCCTACTACATCGCTGCTGAACTGCCGCCTTCCAGCCTCACGATTGTTCAACCGTTCACGGTGGGAGACAACAAGAGCTACGGAGGTTTCTGGAATCCTCCTCTGTCACCGGCCAAGAGCTACAGCATCTACTACCAGGCCATGAGCAGAGCCAACGGGGTGAGTCTCAAGACTCAAAAGTACCTATACTCAGGGTCCCACTTGTGAAAAAAGCAGAGAGGGGGGACGTTTTTTGATCATGCACAACAAAACAATGCAAAAATACTTAATGAACTTCAATATCCAATGGAAAATAATCTCAAAATGAAATGGCACAACATGGTGTCAACATCAAACACAGCACTTTCAAGACGGAGAGCTGAGTTCACTTCCCGGAGAAAACTAAATACTTTCACGCAGGAAACGCTTGTTCGTTCCTCTGGAGTGTTCTAATCCAAACCACGATCTTTTTCCTAAACTTAATGAGTCGTTTTTGGTGCCTAAACTTAACCGTCATCGCTGCATGATGCTCATTTTTTCTGGCTAGCTCCACTACCACGGCCCCTGAAAGTAACGTCATCTGGCGGTGCCTGTAGCCGGCTCACAGTCACCTATTGGTGGCAAAACAACTGCTGCTGGTAGCCGGCGTCCCGGAGCTCAGCGGCTAAATACAATCAGCAGCTGCCCCTCGGATTCTATCGTTCTATGGCACTATGTGTTCACGTTACAGCGCTTTACTTAAAATAGCCTTCTTCTATTTTAGTTATATACTGGTCTATTGGTGAAGTAGCATTGACCACTTTGATGGGGGAGATACATTTTATCCCCACCGGGGATGAAAAATAATTTAGCAGAGGCAGGGATATGTAGACCAGAAAAGGGGGAAATCCCAAACATCCCCCTTGGCAAAATGTACCCTGTCTATAATAGCGGGAAAGAATATTTGCTTACACTTTACTTGAAGATATCTACATAAGAGTGACATGACACTGTCATTAGCATGTCATAAACATTATAAACGTTTTACATAATGCTTCTTTCAGTAAGTGTCATTCGGTTAACTCTATGAAGTTATGGTTATGGTTATGGTTATGGTTAGAGTTAGAGGTAAGGTTAGGGTTAGGGTTCATGTGTCATGACAGTGTCATGTCACTCTTACACCTTCAAGTAAAGTGTTACCGAATATTTTCAAGGGTACTATGGGCAAATAAGATCAATTGGAAATTACCTTTCAACGGCTGGTACAAATACTTCAGCGCTTAAAGCCATTAGCTAAACAACTTGAGGTGTTTTATCCTTTTTCATGTCAATAAGTGGAAACAAAAGGAGATATTGAGGATTTCCTAATTCCCTTCTATCCTATGTAAAATATGCTGTGTCAGATATTATCTCCTTTTCTTCCTATGAACAAAAACCTCTGTCATCAGACTAATTGAAAGAAATGCTACAACCACTTCTACATATAGGGGCTTTAAAAATCTTTGGCAGGAAGGGGAAACCTGGAAACTATATTTAAACCAATAGTTAACTTTAAAAGACAACAAAAATAAACTAAAATCTTGCATGTTTGGCATGAACTACTTGTAATAGTATGAAAGGATTTGACTTGCAGAGATTTTGAAAGCTTTCAAGGCCTTTGATAATAGTTGTGTTAAAGGTGCTGTAGGTAGGATTGTGAAGATCCAGGACTTAGCCAACAAATGTGAACATCAACAACTTCTCAGTCCCTCCCCCCTTTCCGCTAAAGACAAAAACGGTCTCCTAAGTCCCTCCCCCCACAAGCGAGAATGAATGTGTGTGCCTGAGCAGTGATTGACAAGCAGTTTGAACGCGAATATCACCGGGTCATAAAGCGACACAATTTTTTTTCTGGAAAGCAAGGTCGATTAAAGACATCATTAATCATGTTGTGTTGTTTACTTACAGTATGAGGATCATAAAACAACAGGAGGCTGTATAGACAGCAAACTTTATTAGTACTATCAACCTTGACAAAGGCAGTGTTTACCGGAGACACTCTTTCCGTTCTTGCCTTTCACAATAAAAGCCCTAGACATATGTTACGCTCTATCTTCAGTCTATGGCTACACTGTGTAACTGTTTACCAGAGGGAATTAAATCCACTCAGAGTATTTTGCTAAAGGAAACTCAATTAAATAGCTTCCCAACAGTGGTGGGACAGCACAGGGGGAGATGGGGCGGTAGTATCCGGAGCTAACCCCTGTCACTCCACTCAGCAGCCGGGGAAACACCTTCGGTGGTCTGGAGGAGCTCCATTTGCAGACTGTAGCTACTGTACATTCACTTGATATCTTCACCGCTACATGTTTACTAACGTAACGTAACCTGGGTTAACAGTCCCACCGACACGGGAGGTGAGCTGGATATTCAAACCTTTTATTGAACAACTGTTGGAAATTTGTATCGCTGCCGGTATAAATAGTGTTTTGATGCAAAAAAGTAACAGGCAAATATTTTGCATTTTGGGGACGTTTATTTGTCACGCCCCTCTGTGTGTAAAGGCCTTAAAGCCGCTGAACACCCACACAGGTGATTTCAGTCATTCTGGCTCATTAGACTCTGCTCAGGTTGAAGGTGGGCCGGAGCTCAGATGGGAATTTGTTAGGTCACAAATATTTTCTGCCAATAAGAATGATAAAGCTGTCATTTGTCCTGCCCTAACAGGAGCAACAGAGCTAATACAAGACTCAGGAAAATGTTAATCAATCAATCAGTCTATACACACCCACCCACTCCTGGAAAGAAGTCTAATCAGCCAGATTAACTGAAAACTCCTGTGTGGGTGTTCAGGGCCTGAGACTACCAAGTACTTTTAGCCACACCCTAATCAGTAATGTCACAGCGACTGAAAGTTGTGACTAATGCTGCGTTCCAGGCAACCCATAACCCGTGTTTTCACAACCTTCTACCTGTGAAAGTGTCCTGGAACGGCAGTCAACCCCATAACTTACTACTTGTGAACTCGTACCAGATCGTTGTTCTCCCAGTTAGAATTTTTGACGTTGCACACACATAAACAACAATGGCGACCCCTGTTGGTGCTGTACAGATGCCGGTGATTAACGGTGAGAAATAGAAATAAATAGACTTAAATAGGCAACGTAAAGTAATTCCACACATTGTAATCAAAACAATACACATTACACATTAGTACTACAGGTTATGTTTATTAAATGAAGCCTAAAATATGTCGGCGACTAGAAATCGCTAGTATCAACTAGCGCTAGCTAACGTCAACGTTAGGTAGCCGCTAGCTAACGCTAGCTAGAAGGGTTTGTGGTGACTTTGCCTGGAACGCTACCAAGTCGTGAGTCATGACTTGAAGTTGTAACTTACGGGCTAAAACCTGTGTCTGGAACGCAGCATTAGCATCAGTGGTTGAGACGAGGTCAGACAGAGTAGTGCAGTGGCATTTTAATTTACCCTCTCAGCATCCCAGTCCAGTAAAGTGAATTTTATGTCACTTCTTATCAGAAAAATAAATAAATAAAAACTCCCTCTGGGAATCTTTACTCCCAGAATCCATCAGTTTGCGCCCCCGTTTGCAAATATAACAACACCCCCGGCCCACCTCCCCCCTTCTCATAAGTCATTCACAACTTGAACTTGGCTTTTGAATTTCCATAATACTCTGAACTCCTGTGAGGGTTGTTTTAATTTTCCACTGCCGTAACCACGGTAACTCGGTTTGGCGAGCAGGGCATCAGCAAGCTGGCTGATGCCGTGATGTAATAACCTCCTCCAGAAGGCAGATTTCCCACAATGCATTCACACAGAGGGAGACTGTGTGCAAGTGGGTGTGAGTGGGGATTCTTGCATGATTGAACAACACGTGCGTGTGAGCAGATGAGTATGCATTTCAAAATGTGTGTGTGTGTGTGTGTGTGTGTGTGTGTGTGTGTGTGTGTGTGTGTGTGTGTGTGTGTGTGTGTGTGTGTGTGTGTGTGCGTGTGTGTGTGCGCGCTTTTGCTTGTGCTTGCCAGTTGTGGGTATTCAAGTGCAGACCCTAAATCCAGTCACATAAGAATACCTTATTTGATTGGATCTCAGTCAATCCAATCAGTGTGCGGTTTGTTTGGGTCATGGATTGAAGTATTGTGGGGGGTTGGTGGCAAAACGTAAATAGAAAAGCAAGTGCAGCCACCATAACCCAGATGATTTGATAAGGAAGTCAGGCATTAAAAAATAGCCTCACATTCAAGTTCAGTCATGAATTTCTGTCAATAAATGTTTGCGCATGTTATCATCCATCCCAAAGAGAAACTGTTTCATGTTTTTTTTTACTTCTCAGCTATTCCCGCATTGCCAGACCTTCCTCCTCAGCACTGTGGAGGAAGATCTGGCTAGTCCACACAGCATTCTAGGATGGGAGAGAAATGTGCTCTGGTTTATTGGCATTGCTTTAAACCAGTCACATTTGTCTTGGGGCGGCGCTAAGCCCCAGACGCAGGTACGGTGGCTCTGCAAAAGAACCTCGGGAAGGAACTTGTTTTGATGGAAAATGTGCATGTAGAGAGGCGAGCTCTGGAATTAAAATGGCTGTCAAGTGTGTGATGAGAATTTACAAAAAAAAAAAGAAGATGAATATAATTTTATTGTCGGTTGCAGTTCGGAGGATATTTCCCAGATAGACAAGAGTTTAGAACGCCAACACAAAGAAAGCAGAAGGTGAGGGACATCCGGCCGAACCTCCGGCGGCACCAGAACTATCCCGTAAATGAAACGTCGTCCATATATAGACTGCTTCCCAGCTTGATGCAACTAACAGAATGGTCTACTATTTTTACTGTCTGGAGGTCTGGCCAAAAAGAACAAAAGAAGGGAAGAAGCCTGAGCCAACCCATCAAGGGCCATCGGACCCAGATTAAATATACAGTGTGTCTGTCTCCCATGTGAAATATTTGGTGCAGCTCGGCTACCAGGGCATACTTAATGAGCAATGCCAGAGTGACTTGCTGAGCAAATTCAAATTGTGCTCTCGCGAGAACTCTAGATTTTCAGGGTAGTAATTTCATAGGATATCATGTGAATTGTTGTGCATGCGTTTTCATACGATATCAAAGTAACCCTTTCCTGGGTTTCTGTACGTTTTACCAAGTCAAATTTAATTTAATAAAAGTACGAACTTGCAAGTAAATACATGTTTTCAAATTGAATAAAAACTACACAGAGTAATAACAATCTGTACATATACAACACATGTTATTTGGACGAGCGAAAGGAAGAACTACAACACCACAGATTAAACACATTTCAATGAGCATTAGAGGTAGCGTTGCGAGGACGTAGAAAAATTAAGACCTGTTTAAAATTATTCAAGACATACAACACAATACGTAAAGTGCTCATATTATACTCTTTGGCTTTTTCCCTTTCCTTTATTGTGTTACATATCTTTTTTGTGCACGTTATAGGTTTACAAAGTGAAAAAGCCCAAATTCCCCCCCCCCCCCCCAAAGGGACTTACCATCTCCACCAGAAAACACTGTTCACCAACTGCTCCAAACAGCTCTGTTGTAGTCCAGCCTTTACTTCAGAGACAAACGTGGTCACTTTGGAACACACGTTATAATGCTCGCCTAGCTGCTAGCATGGCACGCCCTCAAACTCTGCTTCTGACTGGCTAGTAGTCCTTACCTAGGTACTGTCAGGACACGCCCTCATACTCTGCTTCTGACTGGCTAGTAGTCCTTACCTAGCTACTGTCAGGACACGCCCTCATACTCTGCTTCTGACTGGCTAGTAGTCCTTACCTAGGTACTGTCAGGACACGCCCTCATACTCTGCTTCTGACTGGCTAGTAGTCCTTACCTAGGTACTGTCAGGACACGCCCTCATACTCTGCTTCTGACTGGCTAGTAGTCCTTACCTAGGTACTGTCAGGACACGCCCTCATACTCTGCTTCTGACTGGCTAGTAGTCCTTACCTAGGTACTGTCAGGACACGCCCTCATACTCTGCTTCTGACTGGCTAGTAGTCCTTACCTAGCTACTGTCCGGACACGCCCTCATACTCTGCTTCTGACTGGCTAGTAGTCCTTACCTAGGTACTGTCAGGACACGCCCTCATACTCTGCTTCTGACTGGCTAGTAGTCCTTACCTAGGTACTGTCAGGACACGCCCTCATACTCTGCTTCTGACTGGCTAGTAGTCCTTACCTAGGTACTGTCAGGACACGCCCTCATACTCTGCTTCTGACTGGCTAGTAGTCCTTACCTAGCTACTGTCAGGACACGCCCTCATACTCTGCTTCTGACTGGCTAGTAGTCCTTACCTAGGTACTGTCAGGACACGCCCTCATACTCTGCTTCTGACTGGCTAGTAGTCCTTACCTAGGTACTGTCAGGACACGCCCTCATACTCTGCTTCTGACTGGCTAGTAGTCCTTACCTAGCTACTGAGCATGTGCGACTCCCAACAAAGATGGAACAGAAGTGAGATGTCTCACTCTGTAGCTAAAACAGAGAGCTCAACACACAGGGTGAAAAGAGGAGCTGCAGCAGTGTGCAGTACAACAAAAATATGGTGTTTTATGACAATTAAACTATGTAAACCTATTCTGAAATAACCTAAATACAATTATGAAGCAGAAAATGAGCAGAATATGAGCATTTTTCAAGGCCCAACATTTTGATTTTAAAGATGCCATATTATGCTCATTTTCAGGTTCATAATTGTATTTTAAGGTTGTACCAGAATAGGTTTACATGGTTTAATTTTCAAAAAACACCATATTTGTGTTGTACTGCACATCTCTCTCACTGCTGCAGCTCCTCTTTTCACCTTGTGTTCAGGTCTATGTTTTAGCTACAGAGTGAATCATCTTTTCTTCTGTACTCTTTGATTCCACTCGCACATGCTCAGTAGCTCAGATGGTAGATCATGTCAGTTAGCTCCATAGACAGTAAAAGAAAGGTTGTTTCTCCAACTTTGGTCAGTTACAAGGCAGGATTAGCCGGGAGACTTCTTCTAAAGGAGGGCGCACATGGAAGTACTTCTTTTGTAGATTATGGTGAACTTGTGTGTGTTGTAGCAGTGCTTTGCCATTGAGAATGAGCTAGCATGTTAACGCTAGCGCTAGCGTGCTAACAGTTTTGGTTAGCCCGTCGTTTTGGCTAGTTACGTAACAAGCCCTGCAGATTTTGACCAGCTCACCCAGAGACTGAAGGCAGGACACATTCAGAAACCGTATCTCACTCCAAACAGTATGGATTTTTTAAAAGTTTGTATGCGTGTGGAAGCACCAGAGACACAAAATAACACCCAAAATCCCAGAAAAAGATTTTTTTCATAATATGGGCACTTTAAGATTTTAGACTTTTTAAGACCCCGCGGTAACCCTGTTAATGAGAGTGAGTTGCCCGACTACAAGAATGACCACAGAAGATGCCGTCATTTCTCTCCTGAGGACAGCTCCTCTGATCCTCCCAGCTGTCTTTTCCTGCTCACTTCACAAGGAAATCAAATGCCAGGGTCGGACACACATCAGCCGCCCTGGAGCTGGTGGACTTTCAGTACCTTCCTCGAGTGGATGTTTGTTAGCAACATACTCTAAGGGCAACAAAGGTCTCGCATTACTGCTTTTTGTTCAGTTTAGAAAGCTGCACTGGCTACGGAAGGAAATAGCAATGGCCGGTGGGTCCACCGCAGCCAGTTGTCATTTGATCCTGAACACACTGCTGAGCCACGTCTCTGCTACAGCTGTAACAATTCCACATTTTATTGTACAATTAATTGTCACAGAAATAATTGCGATTAACAATATAATTGGCTCTGTCAAATTTAAAAAATATGTATTTATGTATTACTTTTTCAAACAAATAAAGTTTGAAATGAATCCCATCTTTGGGTTATATCACTGTTATGTGACCAAAATGTCATAAAACATTGCATGTTTTGCTTAAATGAATAAAGAATCAACAACCTTTAACAGGCATACCCCTTAGGACCTTAGCTATTGTTAGCAATAATTGCAGATAGACAAAAAATGGTGATAATGTAAAAAAAGAAACTGCAATTAGACAATTGTATGTAATTATTAGGTAACACTTTACTTGAAGGTATCTACAGAAGAGTGACATGACACTGTCAGTCATGACACATGAACTCTAGCCCTAAACCTAAACCTAACCATAACCATAACCATAACTTGTCATGACAAAAAACTAATGACACTTACTAAAAGAAGCATTATGTCATAAACGTTTGACTTGTTTATAATGTTTATGACACGTTCATGACAGTGTCATGTCACTCTTATGTACCTTCAAGTAAAGTGTAACCAGTTATTGTTACAGGCCTGGTCTCTGCACAAAGAAGAATGTCAGTATTTGAATAATTTAGATTTTTTTTATTTTTGGGCATTTCTGCCTTTATTGGATAGGATAGCTGACATATGAAAAGGGAGAGAGAGGGGGAAGACATGCAGGAAAACCATCGCAGGTCGGACTTGAACCCTGGACCTTCTTCGTCGAGGAATAAGCCTCTGCATATGTGTGCTTGCTCTACCAACTGAGCTAATCGGCCACAGTATTTGAATAATTTGTTCCCTAAATTCAATATCTCGGTTATATACTGTCGCATAGCAGGGCTATGTGGAGGTGATATTTTGTCAATGAAGGATTTAAGTTATCTGCAGTTCTCACAAACGCGTGTCATTTGTCTAATTGCTTTGCTGTCAGTCATATTGTGAGAGTAGGTGTCCTTTTTTAGTTATTTTTCTCAAGCGGCGGATGTCTCATAAAGCAACTCATTTCCATTTGAGAGGCTGGTTTGCTGTAGTTTGATCCCGTGGATGAATGTCTGTTTCTCATTCTCCGCCTGTCTTGGATAATCCTGCTCATTTTTTTTTTCTCCCTCCCTCTGAGCCCCACCTGTCCGTCAAGGAGAAACATCTCTCCTCCCTCTTTTTCTTTCATTTTCTGTCACTTTCTCTCTCTCTCTTGAGGAACTTTCAGAAGAAATTGTTCTCTCAAACCACCCACTGTCCTCCTCTTCATCGCTCACGGCTGTTGCCTCTGTTTCTCTAATAGGAAAGATAAACCCACCTACATTTTCCTATTCTCAAATTATCTCAGTGGTGTCCTTCTCCCTCCCTTCCTCTGTGTGTTTCTTTGTCCCACCCTTCTTCGCCCTCATCTTTTCTCTCCATCTCCATCCATCCTGCTCTTCATCCATAGATCACGTTTCCTTCTGTCCTTTGTTCTTTGCTTTCTGCCTCTCCCGCCCTCATTTTATTCAGTGCCTCCTTTCCTTGTTACCTTTCCATTTGCAACCTTCTGCCTTTTTTTGCTTCCTTTCATTCTCACCTGTTTCACATGCCCTCTGCTCAACTTTTTTCCTTCCTCGGTTTCATTTCCTCTCCCTCTTCTTTTCATTCTCTCCATCACCTTCATGTTTTCTGCCTTTACTCGGTGTTCTTTGCTTCTTGTTCTTCCCATCCTCCTACCTCATCTTTTGCCTTCTGTTTCCGTTTTACACACCTCTCCCTCCCTCTTCCTTCGCTGCTTTTTCCCTTTAACCCATCTCTCGCTCTCTCTTTCTCTCTCTCTCTCTATTTTAATTTCAGTTTTCTTTATCTCCATGACAAAATCAACACATGTGTTGTTACTCTCTCTCTCTTTCTCTCTCTCTGACCCTCCATCCCCCCCTCCCCCTGGGGAGGCATCAGTCTGATGTCAGTCTCTCATCTCCAATCATTGTGCCAATTAGTCGACCATCCGCACATTAAAACGGCTCACCGATGGCAATCTTGATATCTCCCTCGATGTTGTGTGATGTCATACACACACACACACACACACACACACACACACACACACACACACACACACACACACACACACACACACACACACACACACACACACACATTCCCACATTAGAGGCAAACACACGCACAGACAAGAATAAAGTGCCTGGGGCTGTAAGTAAGAGAAGTAAGAGCAAGAGTGATCGGGGACTTAGGGATGAGAAACGATAGAAGGAGGGGGAATAAAAAGTCTAAAAAGAGTCTATGGGAGATTAAAGAAGATATAATACTGGAGGGAAAGATGGAGGCCGGCAGGGCAAAACAGAAATAGTGAGAGAGGAGAGAGATATGCCAACTTTGGGGCAACAGTTTGGGAAAGGCCATTTCCTGTTTTATCATGACAAAGCCAGGTTGTGTGCATAGAACCATGACTATAACCCCATCCAACACCTTAGGGAGGAACTGGAGTGCTGGCTGTGAGCCTTATCACCCAAAACAACTGGGAACAAAATAGGGCTTTGACTCCGAACTTCGATATTCGAATATTATTTGAATATTTTAAAAAATATTGATATTCGAACGAATAATAGGCCCTTAATATTAGAATTTCGAACCTGTTATGGGCATTATTATTATTATTATTATTTTTTTGTAAATGTGTTTGCTTGTAAACGTTTCACGCCTGGTGAAGTTGTGAATCGCTCATTAGCAAGGCTATTATTGGACATCTGGGCTCCTGTAGTTGACGTTAGCGTCCTGGTTAGCAAAACAATGGCTACGCCAACGCCTACAACAACCACGCCTGACGAGGAGTTAGAAATCTACACTCCTGACAATTTGAAAAGCAACGTGTGGCGCTACTTTGGATTCCCAAAGAAACGTATAGTGCTACTCAAAGACACTTTACAGTAAAACCAACACATAAAACAAGCATATTAAAGCAGTTAAAACGGAGTGGACAACTTTGTGAAAATGTGGAGTGACTAGTAAGTAGATCTTTTTAAATCCTTACGCATTCAGTCGGTCCGCTATTGTCTGTTGGGCTTTTTCTCTGTTTGATAACAACAACCGCATTTCCCTTTTTGCATAGCCTATATTATATGCGTACCTCCTCGTAATTGTCCATTAGAAGTTACTGCTCAGCGGGTGAAACATATTCCGCACCACGTCTTTTCCATTTCAGCATCAGTAAATCTGTGATCGACTATGTTTGCATTGAATAACGAAATTAAAAAAACAGAAACATAACTCTTGCAGCGCACATGAACATATAGCTCACACAAAATACTGCCCTCATTAATTAGCCTACTGTTACTAGGTACATTCATAAATCCTACGTAACATCGTCCCGTACCCACAGGACACCAGACTTACTTATTGATGCACACACACAGTAGTGTCCTCAAACTTGTGAGGGGAGAAAGGAAAGTGTGAAGCTGTCCACGTTAACGCTTGTTACTCCACGCAGAGCTTTCGCCATAGCATCCACAAGTGGCCTGATGGTTATACTTGTGCGCTGGTGTGTGCGTCCAGCCGGCATGTATGTGTGTGTGTGTGTGTGTGTGTGTGTGTGTGTGTGTGTGTGTGTGTGTGGGGGAGTGGGTGATAGAGCGACGGAGAAGTGAGAGAGTGACAGCGATTAGCTTTGGAGCGAGTAGCGACCAGTAGTCATAGTGAGAGAAACAAAGTGTCTCCCCTGTTCTTTCTGACAACGGTTTGCTTATTCACACATGATGGTACATCAGCAGCTTACCTGTGTCTCACAGTGAGAACATTAGTCTCTTCACAGCTGGCTCTGTCTGACACTAAATGAAATGTTTTACATTTATTTCTCACCACAAATATCCCCTTTTTACAAAGCTTTCAAATCAAGTCAAGTTAGTTCCATTAATGATTCATTATTATTAATGTATAATAATCTCAGTGCATGTTTCATTGAGCAGGGCTCTGGTGTGTTGGGCTCCTGACTGGAGCTAACGTAACGTTACTGGGCCTCGCTGCTCGTCACTGTTAGCAGCAAACCGGACTAGAGGCGGCTGCTGCTGAACAGCTACAAGAAAAACGTTTGATACATGAACGGTGGTTTGCAGACAACGTTGTTTTGCACGGTCGCGAGCATCACTGCTCCTATACCTTAACGTTAGCTTACTTACCGGCCTCGTCGTCTTCATTTGTTTTTTTGAGGAAAAATGTGCTCAGCTTAGAAGATTTGGCCGCGTCACTTTCCTAAGCTTTCTCCTTTTTTATTCTGGCCTTTTCAGCGCCGCCTTTGCGCTTCCTGTTATCTATTTTTATCTGACTTTTTTATTTTGAGCAACTTGCAAGGTGCCGTGTCGGGGGGGGCAGGGAGTCAAAAGATAATCACGTCATCATTAACCTGCAGGCTGCACTCTGCGAGAACATATTAAATAAAAAAGAGTGAGACTGCGATAAAATAATGAATAAAAAGAGTGGGGCTGCTGTGAGTGCAGGCAGCCATAGGGACAGCATCCATATTTCGACCCAGTGCCATGACAACAACGGCCCTCGCGGCCAAAAAAACAGACCGGCCCACCTGGAATTTTCCCGGTGCTCCCGATTAGCCAATCCGGGCCTGAACTTTAGTGTCTGTATGGAACGCACCGGGCAGAGCAGCAGCTCAACCGCGGTGCTGTAAGATGACGTAGTATTTTTCCGATTCCGACTCCTAAACCGATTCTTGTACAACTGAAAAATGACATCAAAGATGTAATATGTTTACTAGTGATCACATGCAGTGAATGGTTAATATGCTTTTACATCCGTTTTGGTGAGCCCAGAGGGAAAATATGGCAGTTTCAAAGTAGCCTACATTTACGGTAGCTAGCTAACGGTAGACTACAGAGAAAGTGTGATATTTTTACGTGCGACAGCGACAGAGGGAAAATATTTCAGTCAACACATTAAGTGGAACCAAGATGAGGAACCAAAATTTTCGTTCTAATCCGGTTCAATTCCTACCAGTTTCGGTACCCAACCCTAATGAAGAGCGATGGTGGATGGGTCAAACAACACAGACCTTTCACCCAGGAGACTGGGGTTCGTGTCTCGTTCTTGTCCTGTGTGTCACTGAAACGTACATCCAGACCCAGAGTGTCAAAAAGTGACGCCAAAGGGCTAGACGCTAAAGGAGACTTTTTTTGCGTCTGCAACTAACAGCAAAGGCACCTGACCGTGCTGGGAGTGAGAATGGGTTGAAAATACAGGGATGTGAAAGTCCTGGAAAATTCATAAGGGGGGGGACAAGAGACGGATTGATGAGGAGGAAAGACACAAAAGTGCAAAGTTAAGTGCTGAGAAGAGTAGAGTGGAGAAGTAGAATTGTTTGTTAGAGGAAAAAGGCAGAGAAGAAGGAAGAAGTCAAGGAGAAATGGCACAAAACAAAAGCGAAGCAGTGGCGCGCACGGAAAAAACATGCCCCCCCCCACCCCCCCACCCCCACCCACGCTGTGAAAAATGCAGCAAGACACCTTTCATGACAAGAAAAGAAAGCCTCAGGGGTTGGACAAGGTACTCTGACTGTCACACACACACACACACACACACACACACACACACACACACACACACACACACACACACAGTCAGCGCCACCCATACACCACACAAACTTCAGAGTGCAGATGTTGGTGGTTGTAGGAGAGCGACACAGTGAGATACTGTATTAACCAACTGCCAGACAGTGTTGATTATGATGCACTCAGCAGACAGCAAAAATGTGCGTGCGTGCGTGCGTGCGCGCGTGCGCGCGTGTGTGTGTGTGTAAGAGCCGTTAAACTGAAGTTGTTGAGAAACGAAGAGGTAGAGGTGTAAGACAGATTGTAAGAAAGGAAGTGAAAGAGTTGGTGGACCAAAAAACATCTAGCTACCTCGGGTTGCCTGGGAACCCCGACAGCCAATCACAGTTTCCAGAAGTCAGACAGAAAACACACATGGTTGGAAATCCTGCCTGTCAGTCAGAACGCTGACCCAACCAACTGTTTGATGGTGAGAAAGTAAAAGAGAGGCAAGAGAGCAGGGAAGATGGAAAGATAGATGGAGAGATAGAGAGATAGAGAGAGAGAGAGAGAGAGAGAGAGAGCTCACCCACACAGCAGCTGCATCTCCTATACACACTTAGTATTCCTGTCAGGCTCGACAAAGTTAACTACTACACACAGAAACACAGACACACACACACACACACACACACACACACACACACACACACACACACACACACACACACACACTGTGTCTCTAGTGTCTCCACCGTAAACACCCCCCCTTCTCTCGTCTCCCAGCCTCTCTGGATACAGGCAGGCCAATAAATTGGCCTTACATTTATTAACTTTGCTTCTTGCAGCCTCCTGAGGTTTAGCCCATTAGCATGAGCGAAGACGAGGCAGCGGTTCTATTCACGGGGACTGTGAATCCAGAGAAGCCAGGCCTCTAAATGGGCCCTATAGGCTACATAGGGCCCATTTCTAGAACTGATCGTATTCCCATGCTGGCTATCTGTACATATATATATACACCATACTACTTAATTTGTAACTTATTTAAATCAGTTATCAGCAGGGCCACCTGAAAGATTGTACTGTAAAACATTTTTTATGAAAATTCCACAGATTGTCATACTTTAATCTTCATACTTTAATTTTCATACTTTCATTTTCATATCACCGCTGAAAACTGTAACAAAAAAAATGCAGGTCTGTTTATCAGTGACATGAATGTTGTTACAATGCATTCATTCTCAGTTTTACGTTACCTGTGCCTACAATCATATTATGCATTTATGTACATAGACCAATGACAGCATCAGACAACAGACGGACAGAGATGTAGTAGAAGCAGGCGTGTTTAGTCTTGTGGAGAGAGCCAGCTCAGAGGCTTACACCATCCATCATCACTAACATTCATCTTCCCTGCTCTTTAATTTCATAAGACAGCTCCTAACATGCACAGGCACACACACACACACACACACACACACACACACACACACACACACACACACACACACACACACGACAATAACATTCGGGATATGAACACAAAAGTGTGCCTCTCCTGTTTTGCTCGCCTTTACATTCTGGATTTTACTAAATAAAAACACACAATGTTGAAAAAATAATGGCAGGTGAGATATGTAATTTTATAACAAACTGAAATTCTCTTTCACGTGTTCACATAATGCAGCCACAAACACAGCCAGAAACACTGAATATATCTGTCTCTCAGTTTGCCATCTTTCTCTGTCATATTCTGACAGTGTGACACCTGCAGGAGATCAGTTTTGAGCATTGCAAGACGATTTTCTGCCTACTCACTCTTGTGTGTGTCTCTCTGTGTGTGTGTGTGTGTGTGTGTGTGTGTGTGTGTGTGTGTGTGTGTGTGTGTGTGTGTGTGTGTGTGTGTGTGTGTGTGTGTGTGTGTGTGTGTGTGTGTGTGTGTTGTGTGTCTGTATGTGTCAGCAGTCATTTAGAAGAAGTGAGGTTGCATTTTCAACACATGAATACACAAAATGTTTGGTGTTCAAGTGGTTTAAGTCGTGAGAACACTGTTGTTGTCCCCTTTAAAGAATTAATTAATAATGAATTTGTTTTTGCAATTGAATGTCTTTGCAGGAGACAGATATACTGTGCATATATATATTATTAATTCATTCTTTAAAGGGGACAACAACAGTGTTCTCATGACTTAAACCACTTGAACACCAAACATTTTGTGTATTCATGTGTTGAAAATGCAACCTCACTTTAAATAAATAAACTCAAAAGAAAGTAACTCCTACAGATCCAACAACATCAGCGTGGGTCACAGCTAGGGAACTTGACACTATCAGACCCTTTCCACTCATACAGTTTTGAAAAGCAGTGGCTTGTTTGAAAGGACCCTTTTGTAATCCTGGGTAAACACAACCTCATTTGAAAGCTTTCCAATTACCACCCAACATTCACTGCTGCCGTCAATGTGGAAGTCTCAAGTGTCTATATAGAAATAGATAGCTGAACAAAGACCAACAACAAAATGCTGTTTGACCATGTAAACACTTTCAAGACCAGCTTAGGTCATCACCTACCAGTAACCAGCGGATACCCAGTGTCATCTTACTTTAAAAAAGTAATTAGTTACAGTTCCAAATTACTTCTCCCAAAAAGTAATTGAGTTAGTAACTCAGTTACCACATTGTAAAAGTAATTAGTTACTCAGCAAAGTAACTGTGACGTTATTTTTTATGTTCTATAACGCTATTATGTTCTATAACATCTTTAACATCAAAGATGTTTATATTAACTGATTGAAAAATTAAAACACTATATACATACATACATACATACATACATTTAGTATTTTAGAACAAGTGTTGTGTTAGCATGTGTTGATAAGATTGGAGTTGCTTGAGGCAGATGTGGATAAAGTCTTTTTTCCTGGGCATAGCGTGCATGTTACATAAACATTCTTGCCTTTAATTTTTATTTTAATATAGACATTAATGGTCCCTAATACTGTATCTGAAGTCTCTTTATATAGACCTTAGTGGTCCCCTAATACTGTATCTGAAGTCTCTTTTATATAGACCTTAGTGGTCCCCTAATACTGTATCTGAAGTCTCTTTTATATAGACCTTAGTGGTCCCCTAATACTGTATCTGAAGTCTCTTTTAAATAGACCTTAGTGGTCCCCTAATACTGTATCTGAAGTCTCTTTTATATAGACCTTAGTGGTCCCCTAATACTGTATCTGAAGTCTCTTTTATATAGACCTTAGTGGTCCCCTAATACTGTATCTGAAGTCTCTTTTATATAGACCTTAGCGGTCCCCTAATACTGTATCTGAAGTCTCTTTTATATAGACCTTAGTGGTCCCCTAATACTGTATCTGAAGTCTCTTTTATATAAACCTTAGTGGTCCCCTAATACTGTATCTGAAGTCTCTTTTATATAGACCTTAGCGGTCCCCTAATACTGTATCTGAAGTCTCTTTTATATAGACCTTAGTGGTCCCCTAATACTGTATCTGAAGTCTCTTTTATATAAACCTCAGTGGTCCCCTAATACTGTATCTGAAGTCTCTTTTATATAGACCTTAGTGGTCCCCTAATACTGTATCTGAAGTCTCTTTTATATAGACCTTAGTGGTCCCCTAATACTGTATCTGAAGTCTCTTTTATATAGACCTTAGTGGTCCCCTAATACTGTATCTGAAGTCTCTTTTATATAGACCTTAGCGGTCCCCTAATACTGTATCTGAAGTCTCTTTTATATAGACCTTAGTGGTCCCCTAATACTGTATCTAAGGTCTCTTTTATATAAACCTCAGTGGTCCCCTAATACTGTATCTGAAGTCTCTTTTATATAGACCTTAGTGGTCCCCTAATACTGTATCTGAAGTCTCTTTTATATAGACCTTAGTGGTCCCCTAATACTGTATCTGAAGTCTCTTTTATATAGGCCTTAGTGGTCCTCTAATACTGTATCTGAAGTCTCTTTTATATAGGCCTCAGTGGTCCCCTAATACTGTATCTGAAGTCTCTTTTGTATAGACCTTAGTGGTCCCCTAATACTGTATCTGAAGTCTCTTTTATATAGGCCTCAGTGGTCCCCTAATACTGTATCTGAAGTCTCTTTTATATAGACCTCAGTGGTCCCCTAATACTGTATCTGAAGTCTCTTTTGTATAGACCTTAGTGGTCCCCTAATACTGTATCTGAAGTCTCTTTTATATAGGCCTTAGTGGTCCCCTAATACTGTATCTGAAGTCTCTTTTATATAGACCTTAGTGGTCCCCTAATACTGTATCTGAAGTCTCTTTTATATAGACCTTAGTGGTCCCCTAATACTGTATCTGAAGTCTCTTTTATATAGACCTTAGTGGTCCCCTAATACTGTATCTGAAGTCTCTTTTATATAGGCCTTAGTTGTCTCCTAATACTGTATCTGCAGAATTCCAGCCACTAGAGTCAGTCCCACAATGAGCTTTCCTCAGAACGTGCCATTTCTGTGTCTGTAGCTATTGAGGAGGAGAGAGGGGGGGGGGGGGGGGCTTGACCAACTGCCACTTTGCTCGTTTGAAAGTCATGATGTCCCTCTCTCATGGGTTGGTCAAATTCTCTGGGCGGGCAAAGCAGAGAAAGGGGAGGTAATCTTGCTTGTTATGACCTCATAACAAGCAAGATTCCAGAACGGCTCATCTGAGCTTTCATTTTCTCAAAGGCAGAGCAGGATACCCAGGGCTCGGTTTACACCTATCACCATTTCTAGCCACTGGGGACCATAGGCAGGCTGGGGGAACTCATATTAATGTAATGTAAAAAACCTCATAAAGTGAAATTTTCATGCCATAGGACCTTTAAACAACCCAGTTTAGATGAAAATAAATGCGTGATTTTGCTCAAATGCTAAAGTGACAGTAATTGTCTTTGATGAAGACAAATGGACCAACATGTGAAGGAGGCCAATCTAAGTGTGACAAGTTGGTTAGATGCATTCACACTTACTGGTGACAGCATATCATGGAGGGACGAGAAGAGGAAAAGACAAGAGCAGTGAAGGAAGGAAAAGAGCTGGAATAAAGAAAAGCACACGCTTTCTCAGGCGGTGACAGCCCGTCAGAAAGAGAATGACAGGAACGGTGGAACCACGGGAACGTAAAGTGCGGGCAACTGAAAAAAAGGAGGGCACCGGGAACACATTTAGACCAACTCTGGGATAGGTAGAAGTTTGGAGAGACGTTGTGGCCTGCTCTGTTAGGACTGATTTGCTAATTTTGGTCAAAAGATGTGTAGACGTACCTTGTTAACATTGGTGATGAAATAATAACATTCGGTTACACTTTACTTGAAGGTATCTACATAAGAGTGACATGACATTGTCATGAACGTGTCATAAACATTATGAACAAGTCATAAACGTTTATGACATAATGCTTCTTTTAGTAAGTGTCATTCGGTTTTTGTCATGACAAGTTATGGTTATGGTTATGGTTATGGTTATGGTTATGGTTAGAGTTAGGGTTCATGTGTCATGACTGTGTCATTTTAAAGTGCCATTCATTTACTCTTAAAATCATCTCATTTTAATAATGATCATGTATGTGTCCATGCCTCAATTGTGTGTATGATGAGTGTGTATGAATATGGGATGATGAATCTAATAGCTTATTGATCTGATATTAATAGTGTTTTTGAATTGAGTGCCTTTTGAGACTTATCAAGTATGTGTATTGCAAAATAGGACAAATTAAGAAACTAATAATGTTGCCATGATCTCATTGATCATCATTAAAAACTAATAATGTGGTGTGTGGCATGGTGTGTGAGAGTAATGTGTGTGTCTTTGCTCTATAACTTTAATCCACATATTACTGGGTTTAGCATGTTTTGCCCCATTAACTGCAAATTGTATACACTTGTTATTGTTGCTGATAATTTTCTGATTCCTGGTTGATGTTGTGGATTTAACCCAACTATAGACCGTTTGCTTTACGATAACTTCCGAGTAGAAAACTCCTGCGTCCCATACATACATTTTAACGGCGCTGAGGAAACCGTGACCAGTAACAACTGGTTATGCACTTCTAAAATGCATGTTTGATGGTTTCATATGTCAACACTTTCACTAGGATTAGGTTGGAGACGTAATTTACCTGTTGGGCCACAGACTAAAGAAAGTGACAACCCCAAACTAGCAGTCATTCAGAGATGTCGCTGTTCCTAACGCTAGATTTGGTTTATCAAAGATGCTAGCATCATAGGACAGAAAATAAGCACAGCAGGAACGTCAGACAAGTCAAACCTCTGTTTTTATTCATAAAAAAGGTCTTAGACCGATTAATCCATTATCAAAATAGTTGGCTATAAATGTATTGCTTGGCAACTAGTCTATATCGAGGACGTTTCATTTCACTTCGGAAATTCCGCCGTATGGCCCTCTTTTGGGCCGGATGTCCGTTACCTTCCTCTGTCTCTGTGTTGGCGTTCTAACCTCTGGTGGATTTGTGAGGACTCTGGTTAACTGCTCCTCAGATCTCTGCAGGGTAAATCCAGACAGCTAGCTAGACTATCTGTCCAAACGGAGTTTTCTGTTGCACGACTAAAACAACCTTTGAACGTACACATGTTCCACCAAAACAAGTTCCTTCCCTAGGCTATTTTGCAGAGGCACCATGGCTCCATCCGGCGCCTAGCACCACCCAAGTCGTTTGTGATTGGTTTAAAGAAATAAACCAGAGCACTTTTTTCTCCCATCCCAGATTACTGTGTGGACTAACCAAACCCTCCTCCGCAGCACTGTGGAGGAAGGTCTGGCGATGCGAGACTACCTGACAACTAATGGATTCATCATTGAATCTCTACAGCTCTTGCTTTTTCCATCAAAGATGGCCAACCCTGCTGATATGAAACGTCCCACTCAGAAACTGCACTCTTGCATCAACTATTTAAGAATTGAACGTGCCATTCTGCTCGGGGGATTTGTCCACAGTTGACCTTAACAGTCTGTCTTTCTTTCTCTTCTCTCCACAGGAAACCAAAATCAACTGTGTCCGCCTGGCTAACAAAGGTATGAGCACCCTTCCATTGATACTCAACCTGCACTTACAGTATGCTATTGCTTTCAAGTCTAATTTAACGTTTAACTTCTTAGTGAAGTTCTTTCTGAAGAATAGCGTGATTACATGATCCCCAAGAATAGTTTAACAGTGTTAAAGTTGTGTTAGGTGAGATGAACACACACACACACACACACACACACACACACACACACACACACACACACACACACACACACACACACACACACACACACACACACACACACACACACACACACACCTGTATGTGAACCCGTAACCTTTAGGCCAGGCAACCCCACATCCTAGCCATGATGATGCCTGCATGATTTCGTTGCATAGCATCCTCTCTCTCCATCTCTTCTCTCCTAATCTTTCTCTTTTATTGCCCTTTTTCTTTTCCATCTATCCTGCTCTCTCTCATACCGCATCCATGTTGCTCATCAGTGTATAAAGTGAAACCTCAGCGCCATTTCATACCGATAGACCACCTTCATTAAACCCGATGGATGGAGGCTAAAGCGTTAGCCCCAGAACGCATTTCATCCTGTTCTGTTTTGCTTTCCCCATGTCTCCCATCTTTATTTGCTGCTCATCTCCGCCATTTGTGTGCCAGGCAATGTGCTTCTAGCTTGCTTCCATTTTATTTTGTTGCATCTGCATCAAGCACTGATTTGATTTTTCTACACCTCCTTTCTCTGCTTTCTGTCTCTCTCGCTCTCATATTATTTTCTCGTCTACACCAAGCTTTCATTGCTCATTTGTGCACATTTCATTTTATATCATGATCTTGCTCAATCCATTTCCAGGCTGTGTTTTTCTGTGTGGAAAGTACTGTGGGTGGAGGTCTACAGTGTGTAGACGCTGCTCTCTGTATGTCTGCATGCGTGTGTGCTTGGGAAAAGACATGCTTTTAACTTTGTGGCTGTCTTTCATATGACCAAATGCTAACTATTTTTCAATATGTAGAATGATCAGTTTTCCCAAAACACTTCTAAAACTTTAAATCTACTCAGAATGTACTATTTGGCAGTGGTCTGAGGCAATGCAGATGGCTAATTTTGCAAATGCCTATGATTTATTTATTTGTGATACCTGCTATCTATCCACTCACTACAGCAGCTGATTTCTCTGAGAAAAGCCACTGTCTGGTTTAGTGTGTTCTAGTCAGTGAAATCAGCTGGTGTACATTTTGGTTAGAATAATAATGAAAAGAAACCTACAGGTAGTAAGTTGGAGAAGAATTGAGGTTTAGTTATACAAGCATCTGTCAGAGGCAGAGAATCTGATTCAAGTAAAACTTAATGGACAGAGCCAAAGAATCATGTTTGACCAGGTCATAGACACTTTCAAGAGGGGAGACAATGTACAACTTGTAGCTAGGGCTGCTTAATTATGTAAGAAAATCATTATAATAATTATTTTGGTCAATATTGAAATCACAATTGGGGTGGTGATGGTGCAGTGGGTATGACACATGCCTTTGGTGTGGTAGACCCGGGTTCGATTCCCACTATACATCAACCAATGTGTCCCTGAGCAATATATGCGACCTCTGACATATATGTAGCAATTGTAAGTCGCTTTGGATAAAAGCGTCAGCTAAATGACATGTAATGTAACAATTATTTAACATGATTACTCATTGACATTTGGAGGACGCAACATGTTATTGAACTTAAAAAATAACAGTGAAACAAATCAACAGCGAAGACACCTCGAACAGTGACATTTCCCTTTATACTTTTCCTGTTGAACTTTTAAGAATCGCCTTCAGAACACGACAAAAAAGAAGAGTTTGCTTGCAAAATGTAATGGGCAAAATAATCATATTTGTGACTGTTAGGAGCTGATATCGCGATCAACATTTTATTAATTGCACAGCTCTACAATTAGCTGTTTTGCTACTAATTAAAAAAACACAATCTGCACATTTTGGCTACGGTGTGTACGATGTGCAAAGTAGCCAAAGCCCTGCGAGCCTATAGCTGGCCTTGGTAAGGTATTGGCCTGTCTTTTGGCCCACTAAGATGCATGTTATCTGTTAACATTGGTTTAAACCAGTGTCAATGCTAGGTGTCCATTGATATTGGTCCTAAAGACCTGGTTAACAAGTTTTAAGTTAGTACATACTGTATGTATATAGCAACATAACTTCAGCTTGATGCTGCCTTGCCAGGGCCCTATCTTGCACCCGGCGCAGCAAGTCTCTTTGCTATTTTAAGACCATCCGGTGCCCATGTCATTTAAATAACAAATCCACCTGCGCCCATCTGTGTGGCCATGTGCGTGCTGGTCTTACAGGGAGGCGTGTTCAGGTGCATTCTGGGCGTGCTGGTCTTACAGGGAGGTGTGTTCAGGTGCATTCTAGGCGTGCTGGTCTTACAGGGAGGTGTGTTCAGGTGCATTCTGTGCGTGCTGGTCTTACAGGGAGGTGTGTTCAGGTGCATTCTAGGCGTGCTGGTCTTACAGGGAGGTGTGTTCAGGTGCATTCTGGGCGTGCTGGTCTTACAGGGAGGTGTGTTCAGGTGCATTCTGGGCGTGCTGGTCTTACAGGGAGGTGTGTTCAGGTGCATTCTGGGTGTGCTGGTCTTACAGGGAGGTGTGTTCAGGTGCATTCTGGGCGTGTTGATATCTTGAGGCAGCAGGAAGTGATCGCATTGACCAACAAAAACCTGGTCTAAAGTCAATAATGCAGCATTTCATTGTTATTTAACAGCACATTAGTGAAATGCTCTGAGGCTTATGCACAGGGTGCGCACACTATGCTTGTTACACACACACACACACACACACACACACACACACACACACACACACACAGGGAAGCGCAGCAACACACAAACATTACAAAGATTACAAATGAAAATACTGCACTATAGAAGTTTGCCAGATCGGTAGTGGATCTGTAGTTCAATTGAGACATAATGGGACAATTCCACTTCCAACCTGTAGAGGGACCAAAGAGGAAAAGTGCTTTGGTGTTGCTTTTAAAGGGAATGGGAGATGACTCTCTGATTGGTTGATTGCATGTTACGCCCAAAACACACCCCTGATTAATGAAGACACTAAGAACAACCCTTTAGAACCAGGCGCCCGGCACACAGACCCTTTTGCCTGCTGTCAAACTAGCAAAAGTGGATTTGGACACGCCCTGAACGCACCTGTGCCAGGCGCTTCACGCCGTGCGCTTAGATCGTTAAAATAGGGCCCTGATTATAACTCACACTGAAAGGGCCATAAGTTAAACGGAACCTTAATCGCCTCTGATTATGAACTTATGATCTTGTATACATGATTGGTCGAGGCAGATGGCCGCCCACAAAGAGCCAGGTTCTGTCTGAGGTTTCTGCATGTAAAAAGAAAGTTTGGTAACACTTTACTTGAAGATATCTACATAAGAGTGACATGGCACAGTCATGACACATGAACCCTAACTCTAACCATAACCATAACTTGTCATGACAAAAACCGAATGACACTTTCTAAAATGTTTATGACTTGTTTATAATGTTCATGACATGTTAATGACAGTGTCATGTCACTCTTATGTAGCTAGTAAGTAAAGTGTAACCGAAAGTTCTTCCTCACCACTGACACAGGCTGCTCTTGGGAGGAATTGTTGGGTCTTTGTAAATTATAGAGTGTGGTCTAGACCTACTCTGTAAAGTGTCCTGTTATGATTTGACACTTTAGATAAAACTGAATTGAATCAAATTGAATACACACCCAGGTTTCCTAATAAATAAAACAATAGACTCAGGTGGAAACTGGCCTTTTAATTGTTGCCTCATCCATTGCTTTGGTATATTCCTAGACTTTATTATGTATCATTGCTTCTTTTGCAGTTTTAGTTAGGGTTGCCTTACTTGCTATCTATAAACATGGCTCTTTGGCTTTACCAACTAATCTTAACCATTCTTTCTGCCTCTGAGAAATGTAGATTAGAAACAGTTCACATCAAACTTTTCCTTAATGGCTCATGGTTGACTACCACCCTGTCACAATGCAAGTCATCCACATTTGAAGCTGATAAGGCAATGATCTGCAGGCAAACTGTTTGAGTAACATTGTGGGCCAATTTAAGCCACCTACTTGCCTCAATAAAGAGTGGGTGCTATAAACTTGTATTTAAAAATGAACAAATTATTTGTTGTTAACCTTGATGAAACTATTCACTGATCTGATTCTGTCTCTGGGTGGACTAAACGTTTGCAGCCGAACCCGGAGGGCAGATTGTGTCTTTGCCACGCCACAAAGTTCATTTTCATCATTCATTGTTTTTCTTTTCTTTCAACCATCGTTTCATTTCTTTTCTCTTCCATGTTCTACTCCCTTTCTTTTATTAACCCGTCAAGCCAGGCTGACAGACTCCAATGTTAACCCCCAGCACCACATCTGCATTCACTGACTCACTCTTAAATAATACACATCCTCACCAGCAAGCCATCTGTTAGGCCTTTTCCTGGCCAGTCAAGATGCTCGTTGATGCTTACTTCCTGGCAATAAGTCCAGTCATATCCCAGTTCACATCTTGAGTGCTAGTTGTCCTATTGATCTTAATGTTCCAGTGCTATCTCTCACCACTGCAATTTCTCTCCTCTAAGACAGATTGTGCAATTGAAAAGATCTAAACCTCCTTGATGAAATGGATAAAGAAACCAATACGTCTTTTTTCTTAGACTTTTTTCTTCTTTTTTGTTGTTTGTTTGTTTTCTCTCTTCCCTCTCTTTCTCATGCTTTCCGGCGGGGACGTGCGGCCCTTGGCCTTAGTGGTAATAGGTAGGGGACAAATAACAACGCCGTACATTCTAGTCATCCCGAGCGAAGGTGATTATTGCTTTCTGGGCAGACTATTGTCTTCCCTATGTTATATTTTTTCATCACAGTATACCCATGAACACAACACAAACCCTGTTTAATTTTGGTTGTCCCCTGCCCTGCCCTCCCCTCCTTTTCCTCCTCCCTTTTTTTGTGTGACTTTTCTCAGTTTTTTACTCTTTGCTTTTTGTCTTTCCTTCTCATTGCCATCTTACTGCATTTGTTTGCATGTCTGCTCTGCTTCGAGTGTCGCTGGCTGTGTATGAACCTCTTCTCTCTATGTCTTGCATCCACACACACACACACACGCACGCACGCACGCACGCACGCACGCACGCACGCACGCACGCACACACACATGCGCACACACACACACACACACACACACACACACACACACACACACACACACACACACACACACACACACACACACACACAGTAGTGTGAAACCATGCTGCTTTCATGCATAGTCTGAATAGCCTGAATGTGAGGACAATAAGCTAACCTTGTTATAAAAAGCAAATACTAAAAAACAATCTGAAAGAAAGGATGAGAGCCATGAACTAAATTAATTTGTTTTTGGATCTCTATTGCTCTCTTTAAGATAAATATCCAACTTTACAACACAGCCTACTGTAAGCATGGTTTCATTCTTACATGCATGATAATCATTCATTGAGTGATTTGACAAAAACAGGACCTTATGGTGGATGAAACAATGGATTACCTCCCTTACCACCTTTGAGTGCTGAGCTTTAACTTGTCTGTCTTTAGGTTTTCATCACTGATAGGGCATACCCTTTAGAATATGGCATTTGCCATTGGGATGCATTTAATCATCAAATAATGGGAGACAACACACAACTCAATCAGGTGGACATGTTTCTGAAAGGTCATTAACATAACTCCTTGATAACACAGTGCAACCTTGACATTGTTTCTTGAAAGAGAGATACTATGAAAACAAATCATGTTTCAGCCATTGCAGGTTAGATTGAAGCCAAATTCACATTTTTGCCATCCCAAGTGACACCAAAACAATGACGTGAAGACAATAATTAATTTACCATTCTAACAGTGCTTACACACCATGACCCCCTGAAGCACTTATCTCTCTTTAGGTAATATTCCCTAATATGGTCGAGCACACATTCAGAATTGTTTATGTGATGGACTGATTTTAGAGGAGTTTAGGTTGAGCCCTAAACCGAACTCATTCAATCTAGGGAACACCATCCTCCACTGATCACTGATGCTCTCAAATCACTCCCCAGCCACAGTACGCCCCCTGCAACTCATGGCTTACCATCATGTTTCATTTATGAAAGTGCATGGCATTTCTTGTGACCATCAAATACTGAACATACCTGAAATTCAATTGTATGTTGACTTAGCATTTGAACTGTTGTAAATAGGAGGACAAGCCACTGAGCCAAGCATCTATTTTCTACCATTCATTTTAAAGAAGTGGCCTTAAATTTGAAAGAAAACATACTTCATGTCTTCACTATCTGACCTTCATCAGCAATATTATGATATACTGTAAGGCATTTAAATACACAAATATCCTACCTTTGAAAGGTGTGACATCAATTACTGCATGTCACCAATCAGGCTGTTCTCATGATCCATTTGTACATATAGCTACGGGAAGTATTGCACTGCGATTTGTATGTATTCCACATATTTTTAGGGGTGGCATTAGCTCAGTCTGTAGGGTGTTGGGTTGGGGACCAGAGGGTCACCGTATGGACCAAAAGTACGGAGTGTGGATTGGTAGCTGGAGAGATCCCAGTTCACCTCCTGGGCACTGTCAGGTGCTCTTGAGCAAGGCACCGTACCCCCCAAACTGCTCAGGGTGCTGGTCCAGCACCGGCAGCCCACTCACTCTGACATCTCTCCATTTGTGCATGAATAGGTCCTGAGTATGTGTGTGTATTTCAGGCCTGTGTGTAGTGATTTCTAACAAAAACAGAGTGTAAATTGTAATTTCCCCACTGGATCAATAAACAGTATTAATTATTATTATTATATTTATTGCTATATGTACTGGGATAGGTGGTTCATTAAACACTTTCAAGCACGGAAGTGGAGTTTGCATCCCAGGGAATCTAAACCACAACCTTTTAAACAAAAACATCCTAACTAGTCGTTAGCCTAAACTTAACTGTTGCCGCTGCATGACGGTCATGGTTTACTCAACTGCAACGGACGCTTTAAGGACGGGGGCCTCACGGTGCTCTGTACCCGGCTCACAGTAACCTTTTGTTGACAAAATTTCAACTGTAAAGACCATTCAATTTAACTGTCACGTGAACGGCCGCCACGTGAACGGCCGCCACGTGAACGGCCGCCACGTGAACGGCCGCCACGTGAACGGCCGCCACGTGAACGGCCACCGCTCGCCTTGATTTCCTAGGATATCATCCGAGTTGGTGTGCATATGTTTCCTATAACATCATACGAACCCTTTCATGAGAATGCGTTGCAGCAATACCTGAACAAATAATTGTTTGATGTAAAGTTACATCTAATTTTGTTCTATTATTTAAGTTACTAGCTATCACGAAACTTTATGAGAATGAAACTGATTTGCATTATATTAAAACCATGTTCTAATACTGTGCTCTTTTTAGTACAGCCCAGTCCATTAAAATTCAATTCAATCCTCCAAGTGTCATCATAACGCAGGAGCTACACATTGTTTACTGAACTGGATTTTATTTGGCAAAGCAGAGACGTGACAGCAGAATATGAATATAACTCAGCCATACAACAATCAAAATGTTGACTTGAACAATGGGGACACAACAGGGAATCAGTCAACAGCAAGCATAGTCGTAAACTGCTGTCACAGTTCTTTGTCAAGAATATGTGATGACTTCACATGAATACAATAACACATATTGTCCTGAGGGAAATTGAGGTTGCAAGCCTGAGAACAAAGAATTATGCATATGATGCACAACAGCGGACACTAGTGAAATCCTAAATTGAATAAATATAGATTGTATTCATATGAAGCGGGGGTTACTTACCTCCATGCAGATTAAAGCAGAAAACCTCTTGGTGCATTAAAAAGTATTTCATTGCAATGCTGAACATTGTAGAGATACATTTGAACACTTACAATTACTTTTACATATTAACACTTTATGCATTATCCTTAATGAATAATAAATACGTAAATAAATCATTGCATTCCTTGTCGGTTATAGTACTCTATAGAAACAAACACATGTTCGATAAAGGCAAACACAGTACAATATATTTAATATGTGTATTGCACTGTAATACATCTGTGAGTGACATACAACACTGTGATGTATTTTGTAAACCTCATCAACCCATTCTCATGAACGGGTTTGTATGATATCATATGATAACCTATGCACAACAACTCGTAGGATATCCTTCGAAATTACAGTGAACGCCGACTGGTCACGTGATGCATGTCACATGACAGTACCCGGGACACAAACACCCATTTCCTGGGTAAATGTCTTGTGTTTTCCCCTTAACGTCTTCAAGGACACTAACTCCGCTCCCACACTTGGGACCTGTTGGAAATTTATTAGAGTCACCTTCTTATTGGAGCCTCGAGAAGCCACAGAGATGTCTATGGGCTCAATGTGGCCCTTCTTCTTTATGGATGCTTTTACCGGGAACACAACTGGATAGCACTCCTGCATTCTTTCCAACGTCAAAACCCTGTCCACCTGACCACCTCCCTACACTGATTGTCGCACTCTTATACAGCAGGAGTCCATGTGGTGCGTAGAGTAGTAAATATGTGGAATACATATGTATTCCAGTACATTACCTTTCGTAGCTATATATACACCAATGGTTAATGACAGCCCACCCTCATCCCCGTTGTGTTCAGTACTTCTCTAAGCATTCTCATTCAGCACTTTAGAGCTTAGCCGTTGACAGCAGCTAGCTAACTTCCTCAAACCTACTTGATGTTGTCTAAACCCAGGAGGACTAAAACGTCATATCAGTGGTTCTACTTTGACACAGCTGTGTCTGGGCTGAGATCAACTCACTTTCAGTTCAATCAGCTTAAACAGTGAAATCAGAAATTGTCAGCTCATGTTCTGCTTCCACCAAATCAAACATCCAAAAGTTTTAAACGGCAATAACCCTAGCTTTACCAATAGAAAAATGCAGTGTTGACGGTGTAAACATTACTCCTTCCTATTTATGACTTTTAGAACGGATTGATTTGAATTTGAAATGAACACAGCCCTGTTTTTACATCACTCCGTCTGTGCAGCACTAGCCAGGTGGCAGAAGACTAACTTCGTTCATCTGTTACGCTTCAGTCCTTCATAAATGTATATCTCAACTGTTATGCAATGAAAACAAATAGTCTATTTTACACAAATATGTAAGGCAGAGTTTATACTGCACCTTAAAGTGCCCATATTATGAAAGAATCACTTATTCTGGGATTTGGGGTGTTATTTTGTGTCTCTGGTGCTTCCACATGCATACAAACAGTTTTACCAAACAACAGCAGGACAGGAACCCCGCTCTCCTGGGTGAAAGTCCTGCTACCTTTCTCTTCATACTACGTCATCTGCTGCTCTGTCCGATGTGTTCATACAGATGCTAAAGGGGGATGTTTCAATCGGTATCTGATGCTAATCCCTATTTTCCACTGGGCGCACCTGTACTGCGCTTCGGATGCGTCGCGACCCCTACAAGCAATCCCGTCCATTCAAGTCAATGCTTGATATTCCACCAGCCGCGCCACGGCACATCCCAGAAGCGTGCGTGAAGCGGCTCTCCGCTAAAGATACGCACCAGGTCTATTTTCATGGGACCGTTCGGACATCAAGACAGCAAGTTAAACAGCGAGAGCATCCAGTCAATTCACCAAAAGACACCCCCCAATATCGCATGTGTCACCTCTACAACACCACGGACCAGGAGAGCTTCATCTTGCAGGTGAAAAAACATAATGGACATCACAGATCCTTTTTATCAGGACAACACCAGAAAACAGAAGGCATGGAGTTTAATTACAGGAGTGCTTGGATTGGAAGGTAGATACTAGCTTAATAAACAAGAAATCTGTGAGTCGGCCGGCAAGATGCTCCGCTTCTAAGACGCTCCTGTTGTAGTATGGCGTGTAGCGGAGGACGAAACAAAACCGAACGCAGCAGACTGCCCAGTGGAAAATCGGGGTAAGAGCCACTGACCAAGCGTTGAGAACGGGCTGGTCAGGTATAAGTAATGCAGAACTGAACAAGAGGACATGCAGCTTCAATATCACTTAGCCAGCTAGTTAGAGCATTGTTTTATTTTTGGGGATTTTGTTTGGCTGAAAGGAAATCATTTTCCAAGTGATACCCTTTGGCTCAGTGTGGCAAAAGTGCAGCGGAAAGCATGCACAGATACAGTAAGTGGGACTTCTCCATTGGCAGGGTCTGTATGCCCTGCACGCGTTTCTGTCCTGGAGCTCACAGGAGCATCAAACCCACCCCTCGTCACCCAAACACGGGTATCATATGTCAGCTGCAATTCCCATTACCATTAGTCCCGAGGTCGATTATAATTGGTCGTGTACAGAGTCGTGTTGTAACTGACTCTGGCGCTGTGCAATACTGATGCAACATGTGGCTCGCTATCTGTGTGTGTGTGTGTGTGTGTGTGTGTGTGTGTGTGTGTGTGTGTGTGTGTGTGTGTGTGTGTGTGTGTGTGTGTGTGAGTGTGTGTGTGTGTGTGTGTGTGTGTGTGTGTGTGTGTGTGTGTGTGTGTGTGTGTGTGTGTGTGTGTGTGTGTGTGTGTGATGTGATGTGAGTGTGCGTGTGCGTGTGCGTGTGTGTGTGTGTGTGCGTGTGTGTGTGTGTGTGTGTGTGTGTGTGTGTGTGTGTGTGTGTGTGTGTGTGCATGTGCGTGACTGAACTGCAGTGAAACGTTGAAGGATTCACATCTGAATTATCTTCACTATTGACTTGCCTTTCTCTCTCTCACACACACACACACACACACACACACACACACACACACACACACACACACACACACACACACACTGCTTAGTGAGTCAGTTTGCTCTCTGAATTTGCAACAGATTGAGTCAGACTGTTAAAGCAAAAAACAAACTCCTCAGCTGTGTTTGTAGGTGAATATCTGGTGACGATTTGACATTTTAAGGGCATAATACCGGCTAGCAGTGGATGAAATGCTGTTCAAGCTGTACCCGGAGCATGCAGGGTTAGACTGCAACTATAGCTGACAGAGAAAGAGAGAAACACATGAAAACCCAAGGGAGAAGGAGAGGATCAAAAACTGAGAGAGACAGAGAGTGACAGAAACTGACTCAAATAAAGTCAGAACAAAAAAAGGCAAATCCAGCAATAAAGACAGGCTCAGCCTCAAGGATTTTCCCCCTTCTTCATGTAGCATTGTGTATGCAGACAGGTGTACCTGCCTCGCTCTCTACCAGACAGACATTGTGGCAAATTGTTGTCACATGCTAAGTTCGCCCTTCCAACTCTGCCATGTTCAATCTGCTCCACAATGTTCAGTTGTCCCTGAGTATATCTTAGAAGCCAGGTCATAAAAAAAAACATCAGCAGCAGCTGGAGATAGAGAGGGAGAAAGGGGGATGGATGGATGAAAGGAGGGAGGGAGGGATGGATGGAAAGTAGTAAAGAAAAACAGAGTAGAAAGTGAGTGCAAGAGACATTAAAAGCAAGATGGAAAAGCAGGAAACATGGCAGAAAATGAGTAGACGGACAGAAAGACAGACACTGACTGACTCAGGACCAGCCAGACTGTAAATTTATAATGATCTTGTGAAAAGTGAAATGGGTCAGATTGTGCTCTTGGCTTGCCCTGTGGTTAAACAATGTTTGACTTGATAAGATCAAAGTTACTTAACTTTCCAGTAGTTTTATATGTGGGTCTTAATTGTAGTAATATAGCTGTTAACTGTATACATCAGTTATAGTACAAGACTGTGGTGCTTTGGGGGGGGGGGGGGAATCAATGGCATTGGTTGCCAAGAAAAAACAGACCAACAGAAAATGTAGGGCTTAATTTGGTGCAAAAGAAGAAGCAGCATACATTATGCTAAACCTCCAGGTTGTACCTGGACATATCTCTGCAGTGCAAAACATGGATATGATGTGTGGATGAGCATAATAAATAACAGTTAATGTTAATGATTGCTTGGTTACTCAGACTTTTAGCGTTCCATTCTTGTCAAAAATCTTAGAATGTTATGCTTACCCAAATTAAACTTGACTGACAGTTAATGCAAAATTGTAAAAAAAAAAAAAATATATATATATACAAAAATAAAATTATCAAATTCATAAATGGCTTTGTTCCGTAAAGTGTGACTGATGATTGACAACCATAGCATTTTGTCATGAAATTATTTCTTTGAAGTCAAATTACAGAATGCATAGTACCATAGAAGATACACACTGCTGCACAGCAGCCTGCAGCTTTGAATTAACTGTAGCTTTAAACTTGCTAGTTTGGCACCAATAATGTGACTTATACAGCCCGCAGCAGCTAATATCTTGCATTTATGGTAACATATGGTTCTGCATCAGTTTTGGGACTCTTCATAAAAAAGATTTCAACCCAGTCTCATAGCAGATGGTGAAATTGTCATGTTATTTAATCTATTGATTTGTGTACACGGACACGTTTATCTTGTTTTTTGTTTGTTTTTTCGTGGTGGTGAACACGTTTTTTAAACTTTTTTATTTCAATGGGAAGCATCTTTTGTGATCACAGCACGACTACAGTAGTACTACTTTCCCCGTTGTTCTTTTCCTAAACCCAACCGTCCTGTTGTTGTCCCGCGTCCCCTAGAGACCGCGGATCGTGTCCCGGCGTGTGGCGTTTCCTCTCCCCGTTCTTCTTTTCCTAAACCCAACCTCCATATAGACGCTTCCCATTACGTACTGACCACCACGAGAAAAAAAACAGAAACGTGTCCGTGTACATGAATCAATAGATTAAAAGTAACCATTTCACGAACTGCCGTGAGACCGTGTTGAAGATTTACATTTTATTTTGCATAACCATGTATGCTATTGAATATATATTTTGTGTGGACAAAGCGATGAGATGCACTGAGCTCAGTCAGTTTTCATTAGAAATCTCCTGTTCTGATAATAGCTTCATAATTGCATTTCTTGCCTTGCGTTTATTGCAAGTCACTTGGAATGAGTTAGAGTTGTGGCATTTCTCACCTTTTGGTTCCAGGTTGTTTTCATAATATCAAGGTCCTTCCTCCCCCCTGTGAGTCTTGGTGTTTTTACAGTACAGCAGCTGCGTCCCAACCTTGTCAGAAACAAATTCCCTTCGAGGGGGAATCAAAGTTCTATCCGAACACGACATGTTTTGTGTATCCCCGTAATTGATTTGGTCATCATATGACATGTTGCATTGTATTTTGGGATTTTTTTCAGAAAATGGGTACAGCTGGGGTATGGAAGCTGTCATGTAGCTGTCAATGGATCTAGATTGGAGAGATAAAGGATAATTCATATAGTATAATACACACGCATGGCCTTCAAACACTCAGAAACACACAAAGTACAGGAAACACACACACACACATATATATACACACACACAAACACACACACACACTCAATGGATGCTATGGATTCACCTTGTCACACAGAAGCTGTACTCAGGAATTTCTATAAAAATGATGATCCCAGGATGAGGAATTGAGGTTAATTCTCAAAAATGTAGGCTAATGTATGAAATTAATAAGTGTTGGCTAAATGCAATGTAGCCAGAAAGGATCATCAGTTGTCACTGACAAGAGTTTTTCAGTATTCAGTCTCTCTTTCAGTGTAATATTTGGCCAATGAGCTTTTTTTAATTTCTCAAATGGTCAACATTTTTATTTAAGGGACAGTTCATATTGTCAATATAAGACCCCCCCCCCCCCCCCCCCCCCCCCCCCCCACACACACACACACACACACACACACACACACACACACACACACACACACACACACAACTCCAAAATGCTCAGCAGAGACCACATGATGAAGCATTTAAGTGGGTTTTGGTTCTTAAAAGCTCTAAAGTACTTAGTAAACCGTGTCCTGCTGACTTTAACATTAATGGAAACTGGTGTGTGTATGTGTGTGTGTGCGCGTGTGTGTGAGTACGTGCATGCATGTGTCTCAGAGAGAGAGAGACGAACTGAGAGGCAACCATTAGCATTGTCCATTGTTTACTAAATTATCAAGACTTAAAATATGTTAATCCATCATCATCTGACCACACACACACACACACACACACACACACACACACACACACACACACACACACACACACGCACATTTACAAGTCCAGAGAGAGACACATTTACAAAGGTACCCATGCAACCATGTATATGCAGGTGCATTTACGTATACATAACTATACAAATACGCACATGCACACAATATTCAAATCACGGTCAAAGGCACATTTACAAAAAGAAAGACACACACACAGATGCAGAGTGCTGTGGCAGCATAGTTCAGATTAGTAATCCTGTTAAACACACTCAGCCATGCTAACACTAATCCACAGAGGATGCACCCCCGCAGCTGGTGACAGACAATACCTAAAAACTAAACCTTCACATCAACCCTGAAATGAGACACACATGCATGCATGTACACACAGTTCATGACCTGAGTAACACATGCAATTTCAAGATGTGTACAGATATTTCTTTGCATGCACATACAAACTAATATTGCCTCAAATTCCCAAATATATACTTTGTTATTTCACTTTCATAATGGATATATATATATATATATATGTATGTATATATCATAATAGCAAGGAAATCAGTCATTGCACATACACACTCAGACATGACACACAAAAACATACATAAAAAACAACAGAATAACAGGGGGAAGTTCATTTGTATGTGCGCGCCCCACACACACAAACACACAGACCGACAGAGAAAAGCAGCATTTAATATGGATTCAGGGCTGCTGCAGTGTGTTTGTACCTCGGAGAATCAATCTTCTCTCCATTTGGATGAGATTATGTTTTTAATATATCTGGTTTTACCCACAATTCCTTCCTAATAATTGTATCATGCTCTCCAAGTAGGCACAATAAAAAGAAAATAAATGCACAGAAATGTATAAATGAAAAGGATATTACACAAGTGCACACGTGCACATGTGTGACACAATACATTCTGTGGATATAATCATCACCAGCCACAGTTATAGCGGCAAACACTGAGGCAGTCATTGATACTTCATCTATTCTATATTAATACGTTCTTAGACATAACACAGGAGCACCAAATTAGTATATCCCAACACAATACTTTACTTCCACTCAACTTTTTGGGGATTTTTGTAAAATAAATGCCATACTGCTCACAAAAATACCCTCTTAAATAATATAGGCCTTTACTCAGTGGGGGTGTGACAAATAAACAACATAAAAATACAGAATAATCACCTGCGAATATTTCACATCAAAACTATTCATAACGGCAGTGATGCAAATTTGCGACAGTTCAATAAAAGTTTTTTATATTTGCACCAGCTCATCTCCCGTGGCGGTGGGACAGTTTGAGGTCTTTTTGGAAACACTGCCGAAGCGACAGAGAGAAAATGGCGGGAGATGTAGTGTAAGCCGTCGAGAGCTTACAGCTCCCTGGCTTGAAAGTCCTGTATGTTAAAGGAATAGGGCTTATCACGGTCTCCTCTAGATGTAGATAGGTGGGAAAACGCATTTTCTGTCTCAGTGCATGCATTGTCTCAGTCCGGCAGAGCCGCCGTTAGCTTAACTTAGTGTAGTGAATGGAATCTACATCTGTAGTGAATGGAATCTACATCTAGAGGAGACCGTGATAAGCCCTATTTCAACAAACAAAAAGTGGCGTATTCCTTTAACGCCCATCCATCCACCCCGACATCCTCCCTTCGCAGCCAGCCATGTTCTTATACAGCGGCCGTCAATGTAGTGAATACAGCAAAAACAGTGCTTAACTTTTCGTAGCTTTTTGAACAAATGGTTCATGAGAACAGGCTGATATGCTGAAGATTCACTATTCCTATTAATGTTTCTGGCCACATAGTTGGTTGCCCACAGCAACATTGCCCATTATAAGGTAATAAGGGCAAGTGTCGACAAAGTCCTTTTCATCTTGTGATGCTTAAAGAGTAATAATCTTCGGTAATTATGGAGACTTTTTTGATAACTGGAGAAATGAAAAATGTCTGAATAGTATAAAATAGAAAATATATAGAAAATATAGAATGTAGTTCTTCTGATTCACAACATCGTACACCGTGGCTGACAGCTAAAGACACCTGCTGACACTTTACAAGCACTATTTTCTCGCTTTTTCTAAGTCCGACATTGTCGTACCAAATTTGCAATTAGCCATCAATTTTCATAAAACTGCCCATATTTGAGCTCTACATAGTTGATTTCTTGCATAAAAAAGTCTCAGAATTGATTTAAGTACTGGAATAACAGACGAACAATGTATACAATTTCTGAGATGTGCGCAACCGAGATTAAGAAGACTAGCTGATCTCAGGTCAGTGGTGTATGTAAAGTTCGGGCCGTGACAAAGACAACGACTTGAGCCAAATAAGGGACAGGAAGCGAGTTGATGTCAACTAGACGACTGGTTGGGATTTGCCCGTTTTCAGAGGCAGTTTCAAATAGTGAGATTAGCAGAGGAAAGAGGTGTCTATGGGATGTTGAGGTTCTATGTACCGGTATGTCCTATTTACCCACCAAAGTGTTACTCAACTGTGACAAGGTAAAATCGGTTTTGCATTCTATCACCCCTTTAAAACACCAAAGTCACACAAAAACACAAACAAATTAACCAATCGAGGCAGCAAAAGATCAGCTTATGAAGAGAGCATAGGTAATGTCTTCGGTTTCCTGTCTGAAAGCGCTGTCTGACAGCAAGGGAAAGCTGTGAAAATATTGTAAATATAGCGTACAGTATACTGATCTGGATGTTTTTAGGTGTCTCAAATCTGTTTCCCTGCTGCCTCCGTCCACAGCGGTATATTGCTCAGTCCCTCCAGAAAAATGTGATTATGCGATCACAGAATTCAACGCATAATCAGCCAAAGTCTGCATATTTATGCGGGGGCCGCATTTTTTTCAAATACACCGCACTTTCGCCGCATAAATTGCCAATTTCCGCGCAAAATATGCGGGGCTTGCATGATTTCATAATCCCCGCATTTTCGTTGCAAAAAATTCACATATATCTCAGCAGAAAGATGAAAAATGTTGTGTTTACTTCACACAAGAGCAGCCATTTTCCCCTGTTGCCATGGGAACATTATGAAGTGACGTAATTTCACCTACTGACAACACGGTGTTGGGGGAATCACTTTTTTTCCTCTTTTTCGCCAAACCGCAGTTTTCGCAAGTTCCTGCATCGCATAAAATGGCATAAATATCCCGCATATTCCATCGCATTTTTTAAGAAAACGTGGCGCATAATCAAGGATTTTTGCCCGCAATAATCACAAAAAAACTCCATATTTTTCTGGAGGGACTGATTGCTTAGCTTCTGTGTTGGTACTCCTGTCAGCTTCTCTAGACTGGGGGCTGGCCAACTGTCATCTACTGTAGCTAATACACTACAGTAGCTAACTGCTCCGGTGCCGCCGAAAATTCCGCCTGATGTCCCTCGTTTCAGTGTTGTAGTGTTGTTCTAAAGTCCGGTGGATTTCTGAGGACTCTGGTTAACTGCTCCTCAGATCTCTGCAGGGTAAATCCAGACAGCTAGCAAGACTATCTGTCCAATCGGAGTTTTCTGTTGCACGACTAAAACTACTTTTGAATGTAGACATGTTCCACCAAAACAAGTTCTTTCCCGAGGCTATTTTTCAGAGGCACTGTGGCTCCGTCCGGCGCTTATATTGTGATTGGTTTAAAGAAATGCCAATAAAGCAGAGCATGTTTTTCTCGCATCCCAGAATACTGTGTGGACTTCCTCTGTAGCGCTGTGGAGGAAGGTCTGGCAATGTGGGACTACTAATACACTGACTATGGAGAAGTAGCTCATACAACCTCACTTCAAAAAATCCGAACTATTGCTTTAAGTACTAGTTACTGAACTTTAGTTAGTGTTAAGTTCTTGGGACCAATGTGAGAGCAACGTCCTGCTTGACATTTCCTTTTAAAAAAAATAAAAAATGAGCTAGAAGAGTCTCAATAAAGATAAATGCACACACTGCATTCACATATGCACAGACAGGATTCATACATGCACACACATGATTCATACACACACAGGATACACAAATGCGCACAAAATTCACAAACACACACGCAAAATTTAAAAAGCACAGAAGGTTCACAAATGCATACGAAATTCAGAAATGCACACACAATTCACAAATGCAAACAAAATTTACAAATGCAGACAAGATTCAGAAATGCACAGGACAAGATTCAGAAATGTATTTCTGATTCACACACAAATATACCTTGATTTACAAACTGCTTGCGGTCTGTGAACTTCACTGTATTTGTTAATTTTGAGACTCCTCTGACGTGGCGCGACTCACAAATGCATTTTTTTTAAACAGGGAATGATCTGCAACCAATCAGATATCTCCCTTGTTTTAGCCAATCACAAGAACGCTCCCCACGTGGGGGATTGTTTACTTATAAACCAATCACATGAACGCATTCACACAGTGCTATAGAGAGCCGAAGTCCCGCCCTTCTACTTCCGGCTAATTGGACCTATCTTTCGAAAAAATATGAACGAGGGTCAATAGAGAGATAATAATTATTTTTTGATCCCGTTTGAATTGAGCCATGGATTACAAATATGATGTTCGTCAATTTAAAAGATATTATTTCAACCGAAGAAAGTCTCAGTTTATTGTTAAACTGTTGAAGTATAAGACTGTGAAAATACGTAATTACAAAGACTAAACACTTCATGGATGACGTCTCGCTGAAACTACGATGTCTCTGTAGGTTTCTCAAATCACGCACTTCCCTTAGTGCACTCAGGGAAGTGCACTTCGTACACTACGTACTTACTTGCATAGTGCGTAAAATTTGACGGGGGAGTGTTGTCTCAAATCGCGCACTGCCTTATGTACTTACCGGAAGTGACAATCACAACATCTCAGTCCTCCTTCTTCTTCTTCTTCTTCTGTGAAATTGTGAATTGTACCCAGCACAGAGCACTCGCGAAAAATACATGTCTGCTTTGTTCATCAAAATTAATGTGACTGTTTTTATTGTTGCTTGTATTTGCCCTCTGTTTTACGCAACCGTTAACATACCGGTATGATGATATTCAAAAAATTGCCATTTTGAGTTATTTTAGCAAAATTGGAGCAATTAAAATGGTGTCCAACTGACATATAACGTTAACATAGAAATTAGTCATATTATATGTGAAAAAGAGTTCTCTGCGCTTCTGTAATCCACAACTATCCGGTGCAACCAGGGCAGGACTAAACAGTGCAGAGAAAAAGAATCGCTGGTGCAGCACAGTCAAGGACTCTGATGAAGATGTAACTTTACATCGAAACGTTAGTCATTGTTATGGACCTTAAAAAATAAAAAAAACTATGAAATAAGTGCTGCACCAGCAATTCTTTTTCTTTTTCTCTAGTCATATTATATGTTTATATAAGGGTGTTTATTGCAATAGCTATTAATTACAGTGACAATACAAGAGTGAAAGCAGAGGAAACCCAATAGACATTTAAATAGATCATATTGTTCTATTCATTTTTCATTTCATGTATGCTTGCTACAGTCATGCAACGCTAAAGATAACACATACCATTAAATACATTCAATAACATTTTATTTTAAAAGACGGTGCCATTGCTGGGCCTGTACTTTGATGGGGAAAGTGATCCTGTGCACCGTGCTGTCCACAAGACCAGCAGGGAAATCCTCTCTCTCCTCCCCCAGGTCGTTCGCCTTCCAGCAGAGGAGGCCTTCCCTCAGGTTGGCAGCGTTGACGGCTGCCACGTCCGTGTCCCTAACGATTATATAAGTCAGATCAGGACAGAAACAGCACTGTTAATACGTTATAACAAAGCATACATTAACGTACTGTAACATTACTGCTAACGCTCCAAGCTTAATGTATATTTACAAGATCACACATCTAACGCTAAAATCGTCTACAATAAACAACAGTATACCACAACACATGTAACGTTAGCTAGGTTATAACTTATTTGCCAGTGGTTAAACCAAAGAGTACCGGTAACTTCTATACTCTTTGGATAAACTGTGCCGCTGTTAGCTAGCTAAGGCTAGCACGGCAAATTACGGTACAAATAAACGTTATAAATCATAGTACAAAAATCATCACCGAATGCAAAATTAACCAAATCTACATAAACAGGTGGCTTATATGTTATACAAGTATAGCAAAAAGACTTGTATTCAACTTACATTTGTAATACTCCGTGGGTTTCGCTGTCGCGTATACGGCCGCTATTATCAAAGGTTTTTCACTTTTTGTTAGCTCCGCCCCTTCCGCTACGGTGGTGCGTCTGTGTGAACGCGTTCATGTGATTGGTTTATAAGTAAACAATCCCCCACGTGGGGTGCGTTCTTGTGATTGGCTAAAACAAGGGAGATATCTGATTGGTTGCAGATCATTCCCTGTTTAAAAAAATGCATTTGTGAGTCGTCAGAGGAGTCTCAAAATTCAAACACAAATGCAGTAAAGTTCACAGACCGCAAGCAGTTTGTAAATCAAGGTATATTTGTGTGTGCATCAGAAATACATTTCTGAATCTTGTCCTGTGCATTTATGAATCTTGTGTGCATTTGTAAATTTTGTTTGCATTTCTGAATTGTGTGTGCATTTCTGAATTTTGTGTGCATTTGTGTATCCTGTGTGTGTATTTATGAATCATGTGTGTGCATGTATGAATCCTGTGTGTGCATATGTGAATGTAGTGTGTACATTTATCTTTATTGAGACTCTTCTAGCTCCATAGACATCTACCTGGCCAAATGTAATGTTTAGGTATGAGGCCCTCTACAATGCCAACTGCCTTTTTTAGGGACATGATATGTGCCAAGAAAATAATACCCACGCCACCTGCCAGTACCGGTGGCAAGACAGCAAGATGGATCCATAAATTGTACATACTTAAGAGCCACCTGTTAGCCGACAGCGACGACACAGCAATAAACGAGGCAGCAATGTCCTCCATATTGCTTTACCGCCAGTTGTCAATCAATCCTAATTTGCTGTGGCAATTTGCTTCGTCTCAACTTTTACCCCCTAGTAAAGGATGCAGTCGCATTAGATCATTTTCCTTTGCACTGGTCAGAACCCTGTCACAGTTGGCCTGATTGGCTGAGCGGCTCCAGAGCTGGCCAATCACAATGTTAAATGGAGCTGAACCCGTCGCCAGATGGGGTCCTCTGCTGTTACATCATGAACTGTTGAACCCAGTCAGCATGCGGGACGGTGAAGTGTGAACAAATGGGGTCACACTGTAATGTGTCAGGTGATACATATTGTGGATCACTCAAGGGGGCAAATTGAGGTTTAATACACCTGTGGGTGATTATCAAGGCATAGGCTACAGGAAATGTGTGAACTGGTCTCTTGCATGATCGCTTGAGGCTCTCGCGTAACTATAATGTGCTTGAAAGACAAAGACAAGCTGCAATTCACACTTCTGTACACCTCTGCTGATTACAGCCACAGGCTATCAGAAGGTGTCCTTCCTGCTGTAGGTTATTTTCCAATAGCATTGAAAGGATAGAAAAAAAACATGCAGGCCTCACACGTATGTGTATCTTGGCGTTATGTCTAAAATCAAGTTGGTTGAGTAAACACTTGCAAAAATAGCTTGGGTTGAAATTTGCACATGCAGTTGTATCTACTCTGATGAGGATAAACTACTTTATGGCTCTTGGAGTAATTGTACAACATAGTTGCAGGAGAAATGCATAAGTGTCGAATGAAGGACATTGGATATTTCCAGTGTGTGTTGGCAGTACGCTCAAAAGTGTTGCAGCAACAAATACTGAGATGTACCACAACATATTCATTTAATTCTAAAACTGTACTAAGAACCCAAATACAGTGTAGAGCAGGCATTTTTTTAATGCTACGTTTACACGTGGCCGGCTATTTTCATTAACAGACATTTCAACCTCTCCGTTTTCAAAAATAACATCGTGCACAGCTGTCAGTTTTCAGAAAAGTGTTTGTTTACACGTACTCGTGTATACATGCCGCCAATGCCGTCAAGAGCATGTCAGACCTGTAGGTGGCAGTGTAATGAGAAGGTCAAGCCCACGTTAGCCAATCAGAATCCAGAAAATAGCAACAAATCACTTTCTCTCTCTTCTCTTCCTCACTTCCTCGGCTGCCTAAACCTCCGTTTGTCTCAGTTTACATGCAAACATGCAAACATACAAACGGAGATTTCACAAAGCTCCACTCTGGCCGGAGTTTTTTTTAGAAAGAATCGTTTTCAGAGGCAAAATCTCTGTTTGCGAATAAACAAAGGGCACAAACGAATGGAAATGTCTCCATTTTTCAAAATAACCATGTACGTGTCAACGGGGTATAAGTCTGAGCCCCCTTAGTTTATTTGCTTAGTTGTCCTCAATTCCTGGATGCCCTTTTGATTCTCAATAATTGAGCTACGATAGCCTAATATTGCTGTGTGACATAACTTCTGACTACACCAAATACATAACAAAGGCTTGTCATACGGCATTTATTAGTGTCTGACTGGTAAAAGATGGAAAAATGGTAGACTTCCCCCCAAACTACTGTATCTGTGAACTCTCTCTTTAACAAATCACACACATTTAGGCTATGCAATCTTCTTTTGATAACTAATGGAATACCTAATGGAATATTTTTTTCCTCTTCCATTCACTGAGCCTCCCCTGGGGAGGCCCGCCTCCTGCTTCAAAAACCTCTGGTGATAGAGTGATGGAAGCACACAAAATAGATGCGCTCCAAAACTGTGTGGAAATAAATGTATTGAGTACAGCTGTGTTTCAAAATGACCTCATCTTCAGGTCTTTTTCTTTCTCGTTATTGGTTATTGGTCTTTTGTCAATGCATCTCTGTGATAATGTCACGTGCAAACATTACTTTGTGGCATCGTGCTATAGCCTACTGAAGATAATTTCTACTTGTAAGGGTCAAGTATCACTAACAAGGCTAATGCATGTCTAAAAAGAAGTGCTGCTGAGACAGTCACAGTTGTTGGTAGCATATTTCGACATCTGAATTATGGGTTTACTTCCCCAAACAGACAGTCTCCCTACCATATGCCACTAAACCTAATGGACAAATTAAGAGTAGAACTCCTTTTTGTAAAGGAGGGATAGAGAGAGAAGGAGAGATTGAAGCACCTCTTAGGGGACAGAGATGGAGGGGGGAGAGAGGAATTCTCGATTCTATTCAATTCAATTCAAATTTCTTTATTGGCATAAAGGGACGTCGTTACGCCTATTTTAGGGGGGCTGAAGCTACCCAAAAATGTTCCTAAGCCCCCCCAAATAATAATAACAAAAATAATAATTAGATTTTTCTTTTCTTCTGTGCACTCTGTATCACTCACTACGTTGAATCAATCGTCCTTCACCGTTCATCTGTTGGTGTCGTCATGCACTGCTGGCTGTTTTATTTTTATTTCACGAAGTGTCAACTGGTCCAAAAGTGTTTTAGAGAGAGGATTACGAGCGGCTGCTTGCATAATAACGCCGTAACGGTACGTGGACGAGTGAGGTAAGAGTGTCTGAAGAGAGAGAGCGCTCCAGGCAGCATTACAACAAAGCAGTAAATCAGAGAAATAAAACGTTTTCGTCGATTTATCACTCGAAATGCAACTGTAGCAAGTATCTCACTATCATCATCCAAATTCATAATCAGAAACAACAAATAATATATCCAGCTACAAAAAAGCCGGAAAGTCGAAAGTTTAGACAGAAGTACAAAGAGTCACTGGCTATGAAGATGGTACACCGTCTTGTCTCTTCTGATTGGTTTAAACTGGCAGCTTTCAGGATGCTGCAGACCGCTGTGTTGCAAGTAGCTGCAGGATTTATCTTGTCTCTTCGCAAATCTTTGGTCTGGACTTGCTACCGCACACACAGTGAGTGATAGAGTGACGTTGTAAGTTGTTGTTAATGACTTTTACTTGCTACACTTCAGCAGTTCAGCTCCATTTACTTGAGGTAAAGATCTTTTTTTTTGTTGGCTATATAACACAATAGTCTAGCTAGTGTAGCTAAACAGGTGAAATACAAGAAATAGCACAGCTAGTAAGGTGTCTAGGTATCTGAAGCCCTCTATTCTTTACCATCAATATAACCTGCTATCTCTATAGTATTAAAACACTATCGGTCCCTAAATATCATAGTGTCACTGTCTTGTACCAGTATATCCTTCAATTCATTGAACAGATGGATACTGGAAGATGTTTTAGGAGAGAGAGGGAGAAGCACCAAGGCATAGCCTAAACTAAATTATTTCATGATATTTATATGCTATATTCTGACCAACTTAACTTTCTGCATTCATTTGCTGTAATAAATTAAACAAGTATGTAGATGTTGCCTAAATGTAGACTATATATCAGCATACATACATACATACATACATACATACATACTACAACTTTTATTCATAAAGGTTATTAAATTCAGACATTATTTAAATCATTGTCAACCACATTGCAACAAGCTAGTTCAGTGTAACATGGCTGATGGAGTAGTGTGTTTTTCTTTAGGAGTGGGAAAGGCAGACAGCATGTTGCCTGTTTCGTCATTCGGGCTGCCTTGTTGAGTGCAGCGGCACTGAGAACATTATATTTCACACAATTTTCTTTTTTTTCTAAATGAAATAGGATTAGTCCAACGAATTGTTCGGTTTGTAATGCGCACCTAACCGAAAGCCTCGTACCGAACGGTTCAATACGAATACGTGTATCGTTACACCCCTAGTAATTACATCGTCTTATTGTGACCTGCAATGTATCTACTAGAGAGAGGAATTAGGTATGGCATTACTTTACCACACACTTAACACGGGCAGATAGATAGCATCAGCTAACATTAGAGTTTGTAAGTACGATTTTGCAAGGGAAACTTTTGCATAGCCTCGGGGCTAAGCCCCCCCCTCCCCTGTCTTTCAATCCTAGTGACGTCCCTGTTGGCATGCATGTCTGTATATAAAGATATATAAATATAAATTGAAATTGAAAGAGAGAGAAAGAGAGAGAGAGAGAGGAGAGATATATGAGCTTTTCTGTCTAGAAAAGCAAGCGGTTAGGTGAGACCATTCTTCACTTCCCTTTTTATGTCTCTATCTCTGTCCTTTTGTGTGTGGGAGTGTCAGTCTGAGTGTCAGCAAGACCCATGCTAATAGAAAACCTCCTTACACCGCTGTATACTACTCAGTCAGCGTGAAGGACGATGCAACGTCTTCCCTTCACCTTTATGCTGAGTATACTGGCAGCCGTAAGACGTAGACACAGTTCCTCCTAAACAGTTAACTAACAGTCATATGTTTCTAAGTGTACATTGAATGTCTTGTTTCTCACTAAGGAGCATGTGTTGAGAATCTAGCAATTTCAAAAAGTACAGCACTTAAAGGTCTCAGTTGTCTCAGTGCATGTAATTAGGTTGTTTTTTTGTCTTTTGTTGGCTCACTGTTACTCATAGGCAACATAGGATTCCATTCACTACGCTAAGCTAACTAGCGGCGGCGCTGCGCGTGTTGCACCGGACTAAAACAATGCATGCACAAAAAATGCGTTGGCCCACCTATCTACAGCCAGAGGAGACCGTGATAAGCCCTATTTCAACAAATGGTGGCGTATCCCTTTAAAGACTCCAGCATTAAACAAAGGTCTATTTGATGTCTCATTTCCGAAAAACAGGGTGAAAAAGCGACATTTTCTTCTGCATTAAATGCATAGGATGAAGAGCGACAGAAGTATTTTCTTAATTTTTCAAAAGAAAGGCGACAGCTTCAAGACGAGGACGCTGTACGTGATGGGATTACAAAGAAAGTGAATGCGTTGTCATTGAAGGCATTCAGGCTTTTTTTTAAAGGAACATGTCGTTAGGACTGCGGCAGCTATTACCCAGTGTGCCAAGGTTAGGCGCCATGAGCTCAGTGGATACCGCTGCCAACCTTGTGTTGTTATTGCAGAGGGAGGCAAAGATGAGAGAGGCAGGGGATTAAAACCCCACTCCCACCCAGCAGTATTACTCTCTTAATCGCTTGTCTTTTTTCCATCAAGGTTATAACAGTACGCCGCGCGACGCGTGCCAGCAAGAGAACAAGTGCATCCATGTGTAGGATCTCTGGGTTTCTCTCGTCTCTTTATTTTCACTCACGTCAGGTTTTTTTTTTTATTTGATTCTCCTACCATGCTTTTCTCCCTTTTTTCTCAGCTGTTCCTTCTTTGGTAACACTTGATAACCTTCACTAATAAATGGCAAATTGATCGTTAATTAAACTTTAGTTAATAGTTTTGTTACTGTTAACGGAGAATGACATGATGATGTATGGTTACCAATGATCAATTATGTTATAATTGTTGTTGTTTTGTTTTGTTTAGTTTTATAAAAATAATAAATTCAAACATTTAGATAGATAGTTAATACCTCGCCAATGGTTAATACTTGTTTTGCAAACCATCTATAATCTTTGTAGTTAGATGCAACTAAAGGCGCCGACACACCGGGCCGATAAACAGCCGTCGGACAGTCTGTTTGAGTCTGTTTGGTGTGTTCCATGCCGTCGGAGGAGCCGTCGGCCTTCATTTAGGGCGATTTGATTAGTTGAATCGGCCAGTGGCCAGTTGGACTCAATGACCAATCACTGGAAATGACGAGCGGGATGAGCGTGACGAACGCCTCTCAAAATCTGACAAAAATCTTTCAAACTGACCTTTGTCGATCTGAAATGAAGACAGATTCAGCAACTGAATGGCCTATTTCTCACTTAAAGGTCCCATGACATGGTGCTCTTTGGATGCTTTTATATAGACCTTAGTGGTCCCCTAATACTGTATCTGAAGTCTCTTTTATATAGACCTTAGTGGTCCCCTAATACTGTATCTGAAGTCTCTTTTATATAGACCTTAGTGGTCCCCTAATACTGTATCTGAAGTCTCTTTTATATAGACCTTAGTGGTCCCCTAATACTGTATCTGGAGTCTCTTTTATATAGACCTTAGTGGTCTCCTAATACTGTATCTGAAGTCTCTTTTATATAGACCTTAGTGGTCCCCTAATACTGTATCTGAAGTCTCTTTTATATAGACCTTAGTGGTCTCCTAATACTGTATCTGAAGTCTCTTTGTGTGGCCTTGACCAACTGCCACTTTGCTCGTTTGCAAGTCATGATGTCTCTTTCTCATGGGTTGGTCAAATTCTCTGGGCAGGAAAAGCAGAGAAAGGGGAGGTAACCTTCCTCCTTATGACCTCATAAAGAGGAGATTCCAGAACGGCTCATCTGAGCTTTCATTTTCTCAAAGGCAGAGCAGGATACCCAGGGCTCGGTTTACACCTATCACCATTTCTAGCCACTGGGGACCATAGGCAGGCTGGGGGAACTCATATTAATGTTAAAAATTAATATTTTTAGAATTTTCTTTTTTTTTTAAGTTTTGTCCTTCTGTAAAAATCCAACCTCGCATTCATCTTCCCCAAATGTTTCCTATCCACTGTGTTTGCTCATTAGTTTGCCACCTTATTTAATTATCCATGTGCATGTTTGGAGTCTAAACCTTGATGTCTTTGTATAACGTCTGCATTCACGCATTCGTTGTCCTTGGGCAGTTTTCAGTGTTTGTAACATGGAAGTGTAAGTCAGGACTCACACAGTTAAAAAGAATTAAATAAACAAAATAAATAAAATGATTGTAGCTTTGAAATTGTTTGCACTCTTCTTTACTTTTCACGGGACATTTTTTTGTGTTCTTGATGTTTCATAAATTTAGCAGAGTATATATATATATATATATATATATATATATATATATATATATATATATACATATAAATATATTTTTTTTAAATGTGATTAGCATGTCCATGGTCCCCCACATGGCTGTATTTCACTGTAAAGTGTTACATGTGCTTCATGATGTCATTTTCCATGGTGTTCAAGGATGTAAACTTTTCTGGCAGTGACATCTTGTTGTAAAATGATGAACTTACATTTGTCCTGGGAAAGGTTTGTTTGTTTCTTTAGTGTGTGCTGATGTTTTCATCCCCCTGCATGATTTGTGACTTATTTTTGGCTCTTTTCATATGGATGAATCAAATGTGCCCAGTATGCTTTTGTTTGTGGCTAACACATGTATGTTCTGTGTGTGTATGTAAGAAAGTGTGTGTTTATCAAGGATGGCTACCAAGGCAAAAACATCTTGAGTGTGCGTATGAATGTGTGTGTATGCATTCATGAGTGCCTTATTGTATTTGTGTGTTCGTCCATGTGTGCATGCACTTGTGTGGTTATTTCTATGTGACTGTATGGGCCTTTCTATTTTATATGGTTGCCTACTGATTTGACTTTGTGCATGTGTGTGTGTGTGTGTGTGTGTGTGTGTGTGTGTGTGTGTGTGTGTGTGTGTGTGTGTGTGTGTGTGTGTGTGTGTGTGTGTGTGTGTGTGTGTGTGTGTGTGTAGGCGCGTCTACCCAGGACTCAGATGCAATGGAGCCAGAGAAGCAGGTGGACAGCACAGTGAAAATGGCTGGAGTGATTGCAGGAATCCTGATGTTCATCATCATCCTCCTCGGTGTCGTCCTCACCTTCAAACGCAGGTAGGCGATGAACACGACATCAGGACATAGTGGCAGACTAACGGTGCTATGTGTAGTATTTTAACAAAAAAATAATAAACCATCAACACATCCATTTTGTATCTTCACTGTGATCCCCTTAGCCTGACGACAAGAGAGTTGGTATAGCCTCAGACTCCGCTGCATTGTGCGCCACTGGGCCAAAGTCCTTACAGCCAGGTTTCCTGTTGAGTTGCTTTGTGGCACCAAACTTAATAAAGAAGCAATTCGCACATCCAACAATTCTTCAATGCAGGTGCGTTGGAAAACGTCATATTAGATAAAAAAAAAAGGAAGATCCAGCACTCTGCTCTTGCTACAGCATCCCCATTTTTTGAAGAACACTCTGAACACTCTTTACGGAGGTCCAGAGGGGCCGAAACGTTTCTTCAACAAATGGTGATGCTGCAGCAAGAGCAGAGCTCGGATCTTGTTTTTTTTTTCAAGTCTAATGGCACAAATCAGGAAATTTTAAAACTGAAACATATAGTTTCTGGTGACAGCAGATGGTGAACGAACAGCTGATTAAAAGAAATCTCTTTAAAGATGGCAGTATTAAGAGCACCATGGACATGAGATAGAGGCTACCAATCCTTTTTTTTAACAGTAAGTCACTGGACAACTGCATGTGTTGATGAATAAAATACTACATTTAGCATCTTTAAGCCACACGACTGAATAGATTGACAGACAGACATATTTATGGATAGACCTCACAGTGTTAATTTAAGACATGCAGGTAGAATGTATGAGCAGATTTGCATACATACAGGTAGGAAGAGATGCTCAATTTATTTTAACATTTAGGGACAGGGGAGACAGTTAATGTGTTGAGGTGGTCTTTGATCCAAATCCAAATTTTAGTAATGCTAGTTTCAGTGTCAGTCAACAAACATCCTTCTTACAGATTAGCATGTATCAGACATTGCAGGTTACACATGTTATGACTGCGAAGGCCACAGACTTTGATTTCATTTCAATAAATAAAAAAGGTTATAATTATGTATTGAATCTGGAGCTGTACGTAATCCTCTTTAACCCTAAAGCAAACATAAATAACAACCATAGAGGTGCCCAGAGTTTAGATATCTAAAACCCAGATGAATTGTACACTATGACTTTTTATTTTTATTTGTATTGTATTTTTTTTCTCCAGACCTACGCAGCTTTCTGGGTCTTTGTTAACATGCACACTGGCTTGCCACCATCACCTGCCCTCCTTTACTTTCTCTACTTCTCTACATCACACCATCCATTCTCCCATCCCTCTCTGCTCCACTCGCATAATGCTTCTACATTTTGTTTTGCTAGGACTCACATATGTTTGATTGTTTTGTATTTTTTTTAATGTTTGTGTCAATGTATTACTTCACACTTATGTAGAATGTACAGAAAATTTGCTGAGAAATAATAATAAGCAAAAGGGCAATTGTTTTGTGGGATAGTGCAAAAAGAGAAACAACACAATGTATGCAAATGCATTCCGTGGCACTTTTTGTGATGTTAGTAATTAAAGCCCAAAACTGTAGATCAGCTATAGATCGGCAGGGAGGTGAATTATTCCATGATCTGATTGCCCAACTAGTTTCTTTTTTACAAGCAAACGTCAAAATAGATAATGTGTGGACTGTGAGTGACAGCCCAAATACTGATGGTGGTTTGATCCTCTAAAAGTAGTCTTGTTGTTTTTTGAAGGAAATGATGCAGACTTTTGCTACTTGTTAATGTTTGGAAGATGTTTTATGCAAGTGTGACATTCTTTGTGTCTTTTTGATGCTTCAAAATGTCTCTTACAACTGATCATTTTTGTGATCAACATAGAGGGATTGGCATCTACAGTGTAACAGTCATGATACAGCCACCAATTAGCAGAAAGCTCGGACAGTTGTCATATTTTTCTTTTTTTTACTATGAGCGAGAACCATCCGGGAACCATCACCTTATCGTGGTGGAGAGGTTTGGGTGTCCCTATGAACCTGAGGGCTGGAATCTCACCTCGCTGTGGGGGAAGGAGCTGGAACTTGTGCGTGAGGTGGAGCGCTACCAGTTGGATCTGGTGGGGCTTACCTCTACGCACAGTCTCGGTTCTGGAACCATACTCCTGGAGAGGGGTTGGACTCTTTTCTTCTCCGGAGTTGCCCAGGGTGTGAGGCGCCAGGCGGGTGTGGGGATACTCACAAGTCCCCGTCTGAGCGCCGCAACGTTGGAGTTTACCCAGGTGGACGAGAGGGTCGCCTCCCTACGCCTGCGGGTTGTTGGGGGGAAAACTCTGTTTGTGCATATGCACCAAACAAGAGTTCAGAGTATTCGGCCTTCTTGGAGACCTTGAATGGAGTGCTGTATGGGGCTCCGGAGGGGGACTCCATAGTTCTGCTGGGGGACTTCAACGCACATGTGGGCAATGACGGAGACACATGGAGGGGAGTGATTGGGAGGAACAGCCTCCCTGATCTAAACCAGAGTGGTTGTCTGTTATTGGACTTCTGTGCTAGTCATGGATTGTCTATAACACACACCATGTTCGAACATAAGGATGCTCATAAGTGTACTTGGTACCAGAGCACCTTAGGCCGAAGGTCAATGATCGATTTTATAATCGTTTCATCTGATCTGAGGCCGTATGTATTGGACACTCGGGTGAAGAGAGGGGCGGAGCTGTCAACTGATCACCATCTGGTGGTGAGTTGGGTCAGGGGGTGGGGGAAGACTCTGGACAGACTTGGTAAGCCCAAACGGGTGGTGCGGGTAAATTGGGAACATCTGGAGGAAGCTCCTGTCCGACAGACCTTCAACTCACACCTCCGGCGGAGCTTTTCGTGTATCCCTGTGGAGGCTGGGGGCATTGAACCTGAGTGGACAATGTTCAAAGTTTCCATTGCTGAAGCTGTGGCAGGGAGCTGTGGTCTTAGAGTCTTAGGTGCCTCAAGGTGCGGTAACCCTCGAACACCGTGGTGGACACCGGTGGTCAGGGAAGCCGTCCGACTGAAGGAGTCTTTCCGGGATATGTTATCCCAGAGGACTCCGGAGGCAGTTGCAAGGTACCGAAGGGCCCGAAGGACTGCAGCCTCTGCCGTGAAAGAGGCAAAGCAGCGGGTGTGGGAGAAGTTTGGAGAAGACATGGAGAAGGACTTTCGGTCGGCACCAAGGCGCTTCTGGAAAACTGTCCGCCACCTCAGAAGGGGGAAGCGGGGAACCATCCAAGCTGTGTACAGTAAGGATGGGACGTTGTTGACCTCAACTGAGGAGGTAATAGGGCGGTGGAAGGAGCACTTTGAGGAACTCCTAAATCCAGCTGATGCGCCCTCTTTGTTAGAGGCAGAGCTGGAGGATGACGGGGGATTGTCGTCCATTTCCCTGGTGGAGGACACTGAGGTAGTCAAACAACTCCACAGTGGCAAAGCCCCAGGGATTGATGAGATCCGTCCAGAAATACTGAAAGCTCTGGGTGTGGAGGGGCTGTCTTGGTTGACACGCCTACTCAACATTGTGTGGAAGTCTGGGACAGTGCCAAAGGAGTGGCAAACCGGGGTGGTGGTTCTCCTGTTCAAAAAGGGGGACCAGAGGGTGTGTACCAATTACAGGGGTATCACACTTCTCAGCCTCCCTGGTAAAGTCTACTCCAAGGTGCTGAAAAGGAGGGTTCGGCCGATAGTCGAACCTCAGGTTGAAGAGGAACAATGCAGATTCCGTCCTGGTCGTGGAACAACGGATCAGATCTTTACTCTAGCAAGGATCCTGGAGGGAGCCTGGGAGTATGCCCATCCAGTCTACATGTGTTTTGTGGATCTGGAGAAGGCATATGACTGGGTCCCCCAGGAGACATTGTGGGAGGTGCTGCGGGAGTATGGGGTGAGGGGGTCCCTTCTCAGGGCCATCCAATCTCTGTATGACCAAAGCGAGAGCTGTGTCCAGGTTCTCGGCAGTAAGTCGGACATGTTCCAGGTGAGGATTGGCCTCCGCCAGGGCTGCGCTTTGTCACCAATCCTGTTGGTAGTATTTATCGACAGGATATCGAGGCGTAGTCGTGGTAGGGAGGGGTTGCAATTCGGTGGGCTGGGGATCTCATCGCTGCTCTTTGCAGATGATGTGGTCCTGATGGCATCATCGGCCTGTGACCTTCAGCACTCACTGGATCGGTTGGCAGCCGAGTGTGAAGCGGCTGGGATGAGGATCAGCACCTCTAAATCTGAGGCCATGGTTCTCAGCAGGAAACCGATGGAGTGCCTTCTCCAGGTAGGGAATGAGTCCTTACCCCAAGTGAAGGAGTTTAAGTACCCTGGGGTCTTGTTCGCGAGTGAGGGGACAATGGAGTGGGAGATTGGTCGGAGAATCGGCACAGCAGGGGCGGTATTACATTCAGTTTATCGCACCGTTGTGACGAAAAGAGAGCTGAGCCAGAAGGCAAAGCTCTCGATCTACCGGTTAGTTTTTGTTCCTACCCTCACCTATGGTCATGAAGGCTGGGTCATGACCGAAAGAACGAGATCCAGGGTACAAGCGGCCAAAATGGGTTTCCTCAGGAGGGTGGCTGGCGTCTCCCTTAGAGATAGGGTGAGAAGCTCAGTCATCCGTGAGGAGCTTGGAGTAGAGCCGCTGCTCCTTCACGTCGAAAGGAGCTAGTTGAGGTGGTTCGGGCATCTGGTAAGGATGCCCCCTGGGCACCTCCCTAGGGAGGTGTTCCAGGCACATCCAGCTGAGAGGAGACCTCGGGGAAGACCCAGGACTAGGTGGACCAACCTGGCCTGGGAACGCCTCGGGATCCCCCAGTCAGAGCTGGTTAATGTGGCTCGGGAAAGGGAAGTTTGGGGTCCCATGCTGGAGCTGCTCCCCCCGCAACCCGACCACGGATAAGCGGACAACGATGGATGGATGGATGGATGGATGGATGGAGAAATAAAATGATAAAAGTGATCAGGTTTATTACATCATACTGTTGCCATCAGGTCGTGACATTAGTCTGTCAAGCTGCATTTTCATACTGACGTTTTTCCAGAGCTCCACTTTGGGCTACGTTGACATTGAGACAGAATATCTTGGCAATATGTAAATATTTCATGTAAAAAAGAAAAAGAAAAGCACTTCTCACAGCGAGGATCTGTTAAGACTGGCTCATATTGTAAGCTGGTGACTTTAACAACTGTCCAATTCCTATGGTTAGTACTTGGAACATATTTTCCCTTATTTAAAAATTACCCATTTCTTTTCTTTTCTGGGTCATTGTATGGAAGTTACCATGGTCCTCACATAGTACACTTTAAATGGCAAACAAGGTTAGTCTTTGTATTCTTTCCTTTTTGCATTGTTTTCCGAAAGTGAAAGAGCGCTGCTCTTTCACTTTCCCCACCCAGATTTTATCCTGTCGGTATGGGGATTGAACCTCCCGCATCTTTAACCATTATGCCACCACTGCTCATAAATTACAATACAGTCACGTGAGCTATTTAAATTAGCTGGATACATGGTTAAACCTCATTAGCTCTCTCTTTTACCGTAGCAGTCCCACCAGTCAGTCCCAAAATGTCCCAGTTAGAGAGGAAATCTTGTTAACATATTCTTTGTAAATCTTTACAATCATTTCTTGAAGAACCAGGCAGGCCTGCCTTGCTGCACGATTCAAATTTTCTTCAAAACTTGCCATTTTCAGCGTGTAGCTCGCTAGCTCGAAGTTTGTTGTTTCCTGAAGCAAAGGGATTTTGAGAACGACAACATACAGAGAGAGGAAGGTGAGGGGCTCAGCCTGACATCCTTTGGCATGTGGGATGTCAGGCTGTATTCTGGAAATGCACCAGACTAATAGTTAAGTCAAATGACGTGCCCGTCCACCCACACAGTGGCCATGCATCTGATAGATACTGTACTGTATGTTAGTATGAAAGCACCTACTAGCAGTACGCTTGTTTTTTCGTCACATACACAAACACACTTGAGCCTAGCCCATTCACAACAAGGGAAGCTCCATGCACAGGCAGTAACACAGTGAGGGGAACTGGCAGATACCTTATTGGTAGTCTGAATACATTACGGTACATCCATTCCAAGTGAGTGTAAGAGGATGGGGAGTCAGACAGGGCAAAGGGTCAGTTAGCTATGCTAATCAGAGGTTACCACAAAATATCCCAAACACCAAGAGGATAAAACAATCTATCAGAGCCAGAGGAGGAAAATGCCAGGAGTAACCTGGAAGATATAGGTAGAGACTTCAGGGTGCAGGTAAAGAATATAGGGGAGCAGAGGAACAGGATTGCAAAAGGAAAATAAAGGAGGAAGGAAGAAAATGTAAGAGGTTTGGAAAAGTATGAAGTAAAGCATCACTGGTTAACCTAGGGGTGAAATGGAAATGCTAATCGGATGCTAACCAGGCTAGCAGGGCAAAATATACATAAAACAGGTCAATTAGAGGCAAAACACAACCCCAGTGGATGTAGAAGAGAGAGAGAGAGAGAGAGAGAGAGAAAAGAACAACTATGCAGGAGAAGAGGAAGGAAAGAAGGAAGCAGTTGATATGCTGCTCAGATGTTCTCATGAACTCAAGCTAACCCGAGGCCATCAGTCAGGGCTAAAGATCCCGTACAGGTCAAATACAGGAGTCATGGAGCACAAATTAAAGAAAGAAAGAAAGAAAGAAAGAAAGAAAGAAAGTAAAGCCAAGCAGATATGCAGATGATCATGGCACAAGGGAAGAGAATAGAAAGAGGACATTAAAAGGAAGTTGCAGAGAGGAAATGTGAACGTATCCAATGTAAAGAAGAGTATCAGAAAGAAGGAAATGAGGAAGGAAGACTTGCAGATGGAAGCAAGAACAATTGCAGTATAAATGAGTAGAAATACCAACAAAAAAGGTACACTCTAAGAAATAAATCTGTAAAGTAACAGAAAAAGTCCTGGCAGCTCATTACCCGGACAAAAACACACAGCATGTTCAGCCTATATAAAATTATCTCATAGAAAGCTGCTCAGTTGGTATACTTTTGAAAACTTCGAAAGAAACATAAGAAGAAAAATATCGAAAATAGTGCCAAAAAGGTCAAAAAAAGCGACAAAATCATCGGTAAAAAAGTGTCAGAAAGGCCAAAAAAGGGTGTCACTACCCGATGTGAGTCGAGGGCAGATGTGAGTTGTGCATGCTCAGATTTAAATGGTTTACGGCATAACGCCAAGGGATCCAGATCTGGCATACATTGTAGCTATCTATGATTGTTTGATTGCTAATTAGCTCAGAACGCCATTCAAGTAACAGCCTTTGTTGTGTTTGATTGCTAACTTGTAGCCAGCAGTGAACAAACTTCGTTATGTAGGTCCATTTGTATTGTATTGACATTACAGACGTCTCTCGTTAGCAGGTTCTTGTCGGCTACTTCAGCCTCCAATCTACAACTGACATCAGGGATCATGCCGTAAAAATGTGATGCCTTACGCTAAATAATAAATTACTGCTATGTGATGTTCATATCTCATTAGTCTGTGGCTAATAAATTACTGCTATGTGATGTTCATATCTCATTAGTCTGTGGCTAATAAATTACTGCTATGTGATGTACATACCTCAATGTTCTGTGGCTAATAAATTACTGCTATGTAATGTATGCTACCTATCTATTAGTCTGTGGCTAATAAATTACTGCTATGTAATGTACCTATCTATTAGTCTGTGGCTAACTGCAAAACAGATCTGCATGAAGTCGCAAAGTGACGCATGCGCAACTCACATCTACACTTGACTCAAGGGACAAAAACCTCGAAAAGAATACGTCCAAAATGTCGACAAAAATGACAACAACTTTGTAAAAAGCAACAAATGTGAAATGACTGACTTTTTTAATCTCCCAAATCCAACCTCCGTGGCCGATAAAAGTTGTCGCAGCAGATTGCAATTTGAAATGTAAAAAACAAACAAAAAATACAACTGTGAATCACGTTCTATGGGCAATTTCTGTTAAAATATACGGCCATATAACTGTTAATACAGAGACAGAGTGTAAGGAATAAAATCGTACCAAGAGATAGCAAAGAGTAAAAGAACAACAACATGACATCATGACTTTGCGTAAACATACACGCCCACTTTCTTAAGCCAAGTGGCGTGTTATCTGTACGCATTTTGAGCGGCGTATACAGCGGACGGGTTAGGTTTAGGAAAAGAAAAACTGGTTTTGTTTAGGAAAAGAAGAAAGCAACGGTTGGGTTTCGGAAATGTGACACGCAGAACACGATCCCCGCTCTCCTGGGTGAAAGTCCTGTACTACTCGCTACGGCAGAAATTCACACGCAATCGCAAGGTAATGTAAGTCAATGGAGACCAAACGGCGTTGATGTCATACATTGTGTCATACATACGCCACTTCATGAGATCAGCCTGGATACAAGGAGTGCAGACAAAGAGTTTAGGACAATGGGAGGTTTACCATATTATAGACCATTTTATTAGGTCATCTATATTTCATTCCACACACTTTAGCCAGTCGTCCGGGTGGCAGAAAAAAGTGCTTTTTAAATCGAACGTGTTTTACAGTGCATGCCTTTTAGAGCCCATAAATTATTCCGTGACAAAACACAACTGTCCACTTAATCTTTTAGAACGCCGTTACACATGTTCCAAATAGACTTCATCTTTCAAGTAAAGCCAGGGGATGTTGCTAATAATGTCACGTCAACGTGAATCCCGCTGGACACGGTTGAAGTTTTAATGGGGATTCTATGTTTTTACAGCCACGTGGTCCTGAGGGCACAAACAACCAGCACCAGAGGATACACTTTTCATAAAAAGCTTGAGAGGAGAAAGGATAAATAATGAATGTTACTGAAGCTCCCTTAAACACTGGCTGCTTTTTATTTGCGTGACGCCAGAGCAGCAGACCTCGACTAAGTCATTGAGAAATGGTGACATCTCCGGACCTGAAAATTGATGGAAAAAAAATGTTATTTCAACTTTTTTCACCCCAATTTCCTTTCATCCAAGCTGACCCTGCAGACATCTTTTGTGATGTTATTTCATTTGAAGCTTTCATGCGGCTTTCGTGTTTATGGCAACCTTAAAAAAAGAGACAAATGATGGATATATTGTGCATATGGCTCTATCACCATCTGTGTGTGTGTGTGTGTGTGTGTGTGTGTGTGTGTGTGTGTGTGTGTGTGTGTGTGTGTGTGTGTGTGTGTGATGTGAGTGTGCGATATGACAGGGGTAGAGCCATGGATTGTTACACACATGGACACAAACACACAGTTAGAAAAAAAAAGACAGCGGGAGAACTCCAGATGGGTCTGTGGATGGTTGCAAACACAGACGCACTGCTCTCGGCCAATCACAGACCAAAATATTTCCTTCACAGTTTTGACTCTTCGGTGTCCTTCCTTAAAAAAAAAGAAATAAGTAAAAACGGTTTCAGGCTAATTTTCAACATTTCTGAATGCTTCTTACATGAATGCACCTTCCCAGCATTACGAGAGCCTAGATATTTTTTGACAACATCTGAGTCCTTGCCTGCTGAGAAGAGAAGGCCACCTCCGCTCAAGATGACATAACATGCAATAGTGGCTAGTTCTGCCAGAGAGACCATGGACAAAATGTAGCAATCAAATGGTCCTGAACAGCAAAACTGTAACGGTAAAGTATAGATACAGATTCACATATATGTGATGCATGAGACCTGTTTTTTGTATTTCACAAATGTTGGTGGAAGTAATGTGCTGTGATGTAAATGGCTGAGTGTGTGTTGCCAAGTAGAAGCTGAGATCTGAACAGTTTGTCATTATATCCTAAAAAATGTACACTAGGGACAGCATCTTGTTATTCTCGAGACGAGGCAGCAATATGCATACCACTATGCTTGTAGTTAGCTCCCAGTATTGAGCCAGTTATGTGTTACTAATAAGTTACCTAAACAACAAAGTAATTTCTTAAACATGTTGTATATTAGAAACACAGTTTGTGTAATCAATATGAGGGATTAGAGAAACCTGGTAACCAAAGCTACTGGAGGAGAAACCTGATTTGTGTGCTTTATATTACCCTGGTTTTACCAGCGATTTTAGAAGAACACGTGCATTTAAAACAGGGAGGGAAAGTAACACTGTGACAGCAATACAGTTGGATGAAAGGGAATATAACTAGGAGCTTCCATGTGTAAGGATACAACCAGTTCTCACTCCCAACTCGTCAAATACTGACTCTTGGTCAGTGTTTCTCAGCGTCCGATAATGACGCAAAAATCTCCCTTCAGCTTCTGTATGGAACGCACCGGGCAGAGCAGCAGCTCGACCACAGCGCTTTAAGATGACGTAGTATTAAGAGAGACAACGGAAGAGAGTAGTATGAAAGACCGGAAATCTGTGTAAGGAGGTTGGTTGGGATGGTGGATGGGTCAAACAACACATGGACTTTCACCCAGGAGATCGAGATTCGTGTCCCGCGTGTCACTGAAACGTACATTTTCTAACTCCACCCACATTCTTTCCCTAGCCATAATTAAGTGGTTTTACCCTGCACATTGAAAAATGACGCCAAGGGGTCCCAAACATGGGTTAAAAAATAGCACCATTTGCCAGTGGTGGCTCGTAGATTGCTTTACTCACCAGCCAAAAAAACCAATGGTAATCTAATGAGTAGCTGGTCAAATTTGAACATTCACTAGCCATTAGCTCGTAGACGAAAAAGTTCATTTTGAACCCTGTTTCCAACCCAGAGTGTCAAAAAGTGCCAAGGTTCCCAAGCGAGCATGTTGCAAAGTGACGCCAAAGGGGTACCCAGAGCGTCAAATATCACCACGGATGGGAATGAATGAGATGCTAAAGGAGACTTTTTTTGTGTCCGTAAAAATTGCCAAAGGCCCCTGACCAAGCATCGGTTTTGACGCACTGGGAGTGAGACTTTGTTGAAGGATAATAAAATCCAAAGTCTGATCCTAAATCATTACATTAAATGAAATACATTACTGTAAGGCAGTGGTGGGATGTCACTAAGTACATCTACTCAAGTACTGTACAATTTTAAGATACTAGTACTTTACTCACTGTATTTTCCATTTTATGCTACTTTATATTTCTAATCCACTACATTTTGGAAGCCAATGTTTTACTCCATTGCATATATTTGACATTGGTAACTAGTTTCTTTGCAGATTCTGATTATTTAAACAAAATGTAAATCAACGGATAAATGATATTATATATATTTAAAATAGTTGAAATTAACCCCACCTTTAGCAGTTGCAACATTAGTGATATTAATAAATGATACTAATAGTGATGTAACATTAATGCATCACTAATTACAATTTATATAATAATTTAATAATTAATAATATTGTGTTATGTGAAAGTCTGCATAATAAGTACTCTTAATGTTGGTAATCTAAGTATATTGTGTTGCTAATACTTATGATCTTTTACTTGAGTACGGTTTTGAATTACGGAATTACGGATTACTTGTAACAGAGTATTTTAACACTGTAGTATTTCTACTTTTACTTAAGTAAACGGTCAGACTACTTCTTCCACCACTGCTGTCAGGGCACTGTAAGGAAAATGTAGCTTCCGCTACGTTCTTTAATGGTCTAATATACATTTTCTCAATGTTTTGTATTTTTTTCTTTCAGTTTGTTTTATAACCCTCTGAGGATGAAAGACAAACTGGCAAACGATGTTTGACAAAACTCCTACTCAAAAAGCGATATTACAAAATTGTATTTCAGACATTTATTTACTATTTTAAAGGTGCTGTAGGTCGGATTGTGAAGATCCAGGACTTAGCAAAAAAATTTGAACATCAACAACTTCTCAGTCCCTCCCCCCTTTCTGCTAAAGCCAAAAACGGTCTCCTAAGCCCCTCCCCCCACAAGGGAGAATGAATGCGTGTGCATGAGCAGTGATTGACACACAGTTAGACACCCCCCCTGGCCCTGATTGGTGCATCTGAACAGGGAAATCTCACTCCAGGCTGTAGGTGGAGCCACAGGAGCTGGATTTATTTTAAATGACCTGCTTCATGTAGTTCTACTGGAACACAGGGTCAGTTTTAGCTAATATAACAGAAAGGTAGTTTTATAAGTCTTACCCACTGCACCTTTAATCATATATAACCTATGACTTTGGTAATCTCATTTTAAGTACCGAAACGATTCGTACAACACATCATAGGTTATGGTTTGTTTTCAAAAGAGATTTGAGGACTTTCAAAAAGCCAACATGAACGTTTCAGCTTTAGCACCAAATGATCTCTTTACACATGGCTTTAGAAAACATGGGGCGTCACTATATGGAAAGCTGACTTTGTTCTGACCATTTTGATATGAAACACATGGGGATCAGTTTCATGCAAATACCTTAAAAAGGTGAATTTAAGAAGATGTGAAAATGCCCTTAGACCTCAGAGGGTTAACACGCGTGTGCACGTGCACAAGAATCATGCTTTTGCACAAATTGTTGCTGCCTGATCCATTTCAGCTTACCAGTCCCTCTCTTCCTCCGCTAGCTCTTAACATATCAACAACAGTAATGATAATAATAAGCAAACATCCCATGGTTACATCTGATATTTTCCCCATGAACATCCTGTCACTTTTCCCCTTTTTTCTTGAATCAAACCTCAATGAATAAGTGAATACATTTGTATTATTCTGAGAGAAGAATGACATTCAATCGAATAAGTTTTGCAATGGTATGCGTGTGTCTCTAAATTGTATCAATTTGCTAAACAGGAAGCCGTTTGAAAATGGATTTAATTGGACAGCTCCTCACAACTGGAGATATGCTCGACAACCTAGTATTAAAGGAACACGGCGACTTATTCCCCGTATCCCCCAGAGTTAGATAAGTCCATACATACCCTTCTCATCGTGCGTGTTGTAACTCTGTCTGACGCACCCACCGTTAGCCTAGCTTAGCCCAGATCCTGGAGGTAACCGGCTCCATCTAGCCTAGCTTAGCCCAGATCCTGGAGGTAACCGGCTCCATCCTGGGGTCCGTTTCAGGTAGGAGGTTCAACAAACTCTGAGTCTAAAGAGCGCTTAATTACGTATTCCGCGGTATGTACAAACACCGCCAGTAATAACGCGCCTCTATTTTGCGGTGAAAATTCTCCGCCTCTTAAAAGCAGGTGTAAACCTGGAAGCGGGTTTCCTCACATATGCCTCCTGGTGAAATGACAGCAGTAATCCGAGCAAGACGAAGACATAGGCCAAGGAGACGAGCTGAAAGGAGTTTTGCCACAAGGATCACAGATTAAGCAGCCATGCAAGATTACAGATACTGGAAGAAATCAAAGATGACATCGAATCTCCGACTCAGAGTTCACATTCCAGCAGTTGTTAAACTCCTCGCTACATTACAAATATTGGCATCAGGATAATTTCAAACAGTCATAGCATCAGCAGTGGGAATATCGCAGTCTGCACTCAGCCGTATCATAGCACAAGTACTTACAGTTTACGGTATAGTGGGCGGAGAAAGGCGCTAATTACGGATGACCTGCAGGTTTGGTAAATATGGCGTAAACTATGGTATCATTGCGTTCGCTATCTGCGGGTGAGCCATGGCGCTGATAACGCTACGTTCGCAAATGTACGTACATCTGGCCCTCAGAGTTTTCGGTTTCACAACAGCTGATTCGAGTTGGTTCAATCAACTCGGAGTATGTTGACTCAGGGTTATGCGCGTGCACCAAAGACAGCATGAATGGAGCCATGATACTACGATTCACCATGGCAACAGCCACAAACAAACGGGTCGGCGGAAATACTCATGCGCACATATTATAGTTTGAACATGTATTTCATTAAAAAAGCAACACAGCGGCTGCTGCAAAAGAGAGAGAAATTGCGTTGGAGAAACTTGCTGCTAGAGTAAATGCATATATTCCAATATGATGTATATCATTTAATCATAAGCTAATATTACTTCAAATCTATTTCAGTTAGGTGCAATACTGCGGGCGAAAAAGTCCTAGGCTACTAATCTCATTCTGAGGCTGCAGCACCATCATTAACATAATTATAGTTCATAATCTTATTTCAAAGGGTTTACATCATTCACCTGCAATCCTGTGGAACTCCTTTTTAATGGCTCTGACTGGTCTGTGTCCAGGGAACACTACACATGTTTAAACTCTTTACTTTCACTGACCCATATACGGGACACTCACGCTCAAAGTGGACGCTGCTTAAACTTTGTTATAAATTTGACGCATTAAATCTTCAAAATATATGGTCATGCAGCACATTGGTTGAAAGCTTAGACTGTCAGGATTTAATTAAGACCAAACACAAAGCATACGATGATTTATAGCAGTTATACAACGTTTCAGAGCGATCTCTTCTGACGGCGCTTTATCAAAATTCTCTGCATCACCAAGGTTGTAAAGAAAACTGTAATGCAACACAAAGAATGTGCTGGGATGTAGAGCATGTCCACGATGGGTGACGTTAGTAATATGAGGACGGATAAGCTTATGTAGCTTACATAACTGATAGACTGGGAAGAAAAACCATAGCGCTCAAATAGGAAGTTATCTGGAAATTAAAATGCGTCAATATCATCTTCCGACATGTTTAACTCCCTGCCATACAGCGTCTTTATCAACGGGATCGTCGACAAAAGGAAATGTCATGTTTTGAGAAAACATGACATTTGGAGGAGAAACCTGTTTTAAAGTCTGCCTATCAGTTAATAAACCAACAATGTTTTATTTTATTCATGCCAATATAACAAACTGCGCTGAAATGCGCCTGATCCAGACTGAATGAATGAATGAGGAAATGAAGAGCTCTGTGTCAGAGGGAGGAGCGTTAATTCTCTTCATACATCCATGGGGAGGAGTCTGAGAGAAACTCGAGGTTTCTTGAAGAAAACCTGCTCCCGACCAGGTTAGGTTCACAGGGTCAGTTACCATAGTAACTGACTCTGAGGTTAAGTTACCTCTCTTTCTGAAACAGAAAACCCAGAGTTTCCCTCATCTCAGGCTTAACAAACTCAGAGTTTCCACTAAACCTCCTGCCTGAAACGGACCTCTGGAGGTAACTGTATAATCACAGTGTGTACAAATAACAAGGTCACATGACACACAGCCATATTCTAACTGTATACAAACTGGGAACTAGATTCTCAGAAGGCAAAGCACTGCTACTTCTGCTACTTGGGCGGAGTGATCAGCGCAACACCTGAAAAGTACCGTTGTTACTCTCTGCTCCTCACCACGGGGCTTCTCAGGTGCTGCGCGCAAATCACTCCGCCCAAGTAGCAGAAGTAGCAGTGCTTCGCCTTCTGAGAATATAGTTCCCAGTATGTATACGGAAGAATGAGGAGTAGGAGTGAGACCTTGAAGACAAGCATATCCAGTCTGTGTACAGTAAAGTCAAAGGGTCTGTGTTACCTTATTTGACAGAAATCTTAAAATTATTTCTGAAAGTTTGCAAAAATCCCTCTATGCAGGAAAAACCCTGATACTGTAGGGGTAAAATGGATTTTCCCTGCTCAACATGGCTTCATGTCCACTCTCAACCTCTCTTTACACCGCCATTGTTTTCTTTGTAACGTGTGGCCCACTTTCAGAAATTGGTTATGTCACCCATGAAACTCTGGGCTTTTTTTTTTGTTCACCTGTTGTAGTCTCCATGTTTGAAACTTGTCACCTTGATAAATCCTTCTATCTTGATTAATCACTTAACAGCACTCACACACACTGGCACACTGCGCTGGTTTATGCTGCAAGAGAAAGTCTGCTTTCCAACCCATATGAGGCAGGTCTGATCTGTTCATGGCTGTCGAAAAAGATAGCAATCACATTAAATCTGTTTTTCACCTCTTTAGCCTATCACAGCTTATTGTTGTTCACTGTTCTCCAGACATGCACACCAATATTTGTGTGTGTCATGCCAAGTGCAAAATATCTTTTTTTTTTTTTTTTAGCAAATAAAGGATTATGAAAACCTAAAGAATGGGAGTTCAGATGTTTCAGCATCCAGTTGATTGTCAGTTTCAGACAGCCATGACACTGGATCTGTGCCAGAAAATAATAGGCTCTGTTTTGCCAGCATGAATTCAGCCTGGGAAGAAAATGTTTTATCCACAGAAAAAAATAAAAAATAAAATGAAATGCTTTCAGAGTCAGCTTTATATTTTATTCGGTATACCCAGTGCCAATTGGCGAAATAATAAATGTGACTCAGACTTTTTTTACAACTGGAGAAAAAAAAATCAACAGATTCCATTTGGGCCTGTATATGAGGGAATGGTAAGAAGGAAAGATTACAGTTGTCTCAGGTTTCTTATCACAGCCTCTTTGACTCGAGTCTCACGCCCTTTAATGTCTCTCTCTATCTTCCTGTTTCCTGTCTTTGGCTCCACCCCTTCCTGCCCCGCCCTGTACCTGCCTTGCCCCTGCTCCGATAGAGAGATACACACATGGAGAACTCTGAGCGTGGGGTATTGTATGTTTACTTCTAGACATCAACGCATCCACTCCGCCCCTCACTGGGACTATCACCTCGCCCTTTGCTGAGGCTTTCAGCCGCTCCAAGTCCAAATGCATCTTATGACTAAGCCTACACCTGGAAAATGGATGTGGTATATCCAGTATTAATGTGATGGAAGAGTTACATTCTAGAGAAATACTTTTCCATGACTCATTAGCTACAATTAACAAAAGGCCCAGTCAGTTTGAACTGAAGCAAATTTAGTCAAGTAGCAATGCCATTTTGTTCAATTTTGTGCTACTTTTTGACTTTGAATAAGTGGGAAGAAGTCTTTAAAAAACATTTTATTTTGAATGAAACTCAGTTTCAGCTCGGGACAGCACATATCCTGCCTTCCCTTTTAACAGAAATAATGTGCCAACAGAGTGCACATTCACATGGTAATTGCTATGGTTACATTCTCCAAATTGGTAAAAAAAAAAGGGACACTCAGAGATGTTCCAGGAGCTACACATCCGTTTTCTTTCAGAGTGTGAAACATGAAATACCTCATATTTTAGAATATATATATATATATATATATACATTTTAGAATTTACAGTGATTCCCCTCCTGGCTGTTTTAGCACTGAGAAATGAGTTTATGCTTTCTCTCACGGCCATTAAGCAGCCAGGTCCGTGTCACTAAAGTGGTTGAAATGTAGGTTCCGAATCTAATGCAAGCTGTTATAAAAGTCCTCAATTATGCACTTGTCTTGCATCTTCCCTGTATTAGCATAATTATTGTATATTCTTCTATGTTTTCCTTAATGGCTGAAACTTCATATTAAGGAATAAGTAATATTTGAGTGACATATTCAGGTGTAAATGGGACTTTTAAAATGGCTTTGTGTGAGAACATTATACGTTAACAGTGAGACATGTTAACTAATATAAGATGCTTTTGGTATACCTTCCCTGGTACATTTGATCATTGATCTCATCTGTGCGTCATAGTTGCACGTCATCTGTGCTCACTGATTCATTTTGCTGTAAAAAAATTGCACTTTTGAAACAAATATCATTGCATCAACATTTACCTCTCATTGCCTCTGTACAGTGGGGGATGTTTGGGTTGTCTTTTCAGATACTGTACCTGCCCAAGTCATTTGCTTTTGATGCATTGTCAGTATTTATGCTATTTGCCAAGATATCAAAACCTGCAGTCACATAGACAGAAAGTCAGACAGAGAGAGAAAAATAAGATTTTGCTGCTTTCTGTAGTGCGATGGCAGGTTGGCATAATTGATTACGTCGCACCATGAAGCAAACGACCACGCAGGAACATTCAGAAGCGAGGATGGAGCCAGCCATCCGCCCCCAACTTTTTTCCGAAAAAGGTTAAATAATTAGTGCAACTTTGTAGGTCAGAAAAAAAGATGTGTTTGGCTTCAACAAACAGAACGGAGGTGGGAGATTAAGAGGGAGATATATGTGGTATTATCTCACCGGATGAAATGCGTTGCTTCACAAATATCTCCACCCACACTGTTCTGGGCTCAAAGACAATCCACTCTGTGCCCGACACGGTAGCTATCGCTTTGGAGTCACTTATCTCTAATAAAAAATAAAAAAATAAACCCAGCCTGCATTTAAAGCAGCATACATCTCTGTACTGGAACACTTCCTTCTGTGAAATCCATATGATTTGTAAATCCGACGACAAGCGAAAAATGAAGTGACACTCAAATGTTGTGGTTATCATGTTGGAGATTTTAAGGGATTCTTGTAGCCTAGAAATCTAGACGCACCCTAGCGGCAGCAAATGTAATTTGCAGCCAGGGTCGTCTAGCAACTCTCCGTTGGCTTGTGAGCTGGAAAAACCTAACTCTGGTCAGGCCAATCACATTGTGTAGAGAGTCGGTGGGCGGGCTTAACATGATGACGGCAGAGTTGCGACGGTTCTGCGTGAATTCCCTGCTACTTGAAAACAAAGAAGATGGCTGCTGCTGCTGGTGGTCTTCTGGAAGACTTTGAGTTCAGCTTTTCTTTGAGAAAAGAACAGCACTGAAGTCATTCTTAAAAAAGGTAGATGACACTATCGCTATCCTATTGCATGCAGAGGGAATTTGACAGACAACTGTTTATCCCGCCCCTCGGATTGAGCCCTGCCAATGGGGAGTTCCCAGACCCAACATCTGGATGTGGGTCTGGATGGTCAGGCTAGGATTCTTGTTCACTCTGCTAAAAAAGAAATGTTTAGCAGAGTGAACTATTTACCAGAGGGGAATGGGGACGTGGTATTAATATGGCCTAGCAGGACGATGGACACGTGGTTTGATGTGAATTTCAGACAGAAATTTGGAGGTGATATTGGTCTGGTCACATAAATAGAAAGGAATATTTTTCTGCGACCCAACATGAATTGAAGATGAAAGACTGATAGAACCAGTTGTTTGACATTGTAGCAAGTAGCGCTGTGTTTTTTAGGGTGTGCAGGTCATTGTGAATGGCTTAATATTAACTGGGGTTTTAATTAATCCCACTTTCCCAAAAGTCTTTTATTGAAGAAAATTAAATGTTGATGCTCTAAAAACTCATGTTAACCTCAACTAATGAGGTTTTTATTTCTGGAGCCCTGCTTTCACCTTAAGTCTAGCTTTAACCAAAGTTGCTGCTGTTACCAAACCTTGACTCCAACCTTCTCCAATGTTGTTTTACTTCATTAAACCATCAACTTTTTTCGTGTGACATGAAGTAGTTTCCTAATGCTATCAATAATCCAACGGCAAAGATAACACTAACGTTAGTGGGATGATGGGAAAAAATGAGGTGGAGAGGATTGTTGTTGTGGTTGTTGAACACTAAAGAGAGGCACCTTAATTTGATTCTGTTGAGCCTTTTTGTGATCAACATTCATCCATGAGGAGAAATATGTCTGAAATTTCAAATCTGTGACGGTGGATTCGTTAGGAAGTTTTTTGTAAGATCTCAAATTACCCCCCAATACACTCGAGCCAGTCTACAAAATCGCAAAATAAATGATGAACCTCTGCACTGAGACAGCAAAAGGACACATCCTCTTTCCAGACAATATACTGCACCCTCAGGGGCTTAGTCTATGACAAGAGAGAGTCGAGGCTATTAGAAACGTATGTCAGCCCAGGGAATGGACTCAGGCTGGATCCACTGCACATGGCTGGCTCTTACAAGGCCAAGTGGCCTAAAGAGAGAGTGTGTGTGTGTGTGTGTGTGTGTGTGTGTGTGTGTGTGTGTGTGTGTGTGTGTGTGTGTGTGTGTGTGTGTGTGTGTGTGTGTGTGTGTGTGTGTGTGTGTGTTGTGTGTGTGCTTGCAGTGGACTGAGACTTTCATTCTCCAAATTGGGGAATAAACTGTACATAGTCACATGCACACACACACACACACACACACACACACACACACACACACACACACACACACACACACACACACACACACACACACACACACACACACACATTAGAGAGCCCTGAGTGCTTCCATGCTGAAAGATGCTAAACTTGCACTTATTCACCAATAATTTGGTGGTGTTACTATAACACACACACACACACACACACACACACACACACACACACACACACACACACACACACACACACACACACACACTCAGAGCTGGAATTGACCCCCCACTCTGCAGATGTGACACATGGTTGAATAATGGACTCTGCTGCTTGCTGAGATAAATGCTTGATGGTCCACTTACAGCTCTGTCATAATGGATGATGGCCGGCCTTTACACTCTTTACACTACACACAGATGTACACACTCTCACATACTGTATGAGCACACATGCAAACTGGTACATGGAACATGAGCGCTTCAAAGAACAATTTATTTACAACCTGGGACTTATTTCCATGCTTCCCCTTCATTCCTCCTACAACTCAGCAGAGAAGTTAGTAAGCAAAATGTTTTCATAGCAATAGTAATGATGACCAACACTACAAACATCTATTGAAATTATTAAAAAAATACATATTTAAATGCAGTCTATGGCTGCATGGTAATGCAATTATATTGTACATCTGTTTTTCAATGGATCTGTATCATGATGACATAATCTCATTGTTTTTTAATTTTTTACAAAATTCACTATAAGCTAATTCAGCAAATGATTGTTAAAAGCTAACCGTGGAACATAACTCATTATTGCATTATTTTGCAGTGAATGGGATTGTGCATACATTTATAATATGCTAAAAATAAAATATATGCCAAGTTACATATTTCAGCGATATCACGCTGAAATCTGGTTGTTTATCCTTGGCCTTGGCATTCATGACATCAGCCTGAAGCAGTATACACATTTATGTTTTACCCATCATGTCTTGAATTTGCTGTGATGTGGTGCTAATAAGCCACATTGACAGCATGCACATGCACAGCACAGTACAGAGCCTTATGTTCATGCCTGTGTACATATGTGACTGTATATATACACACGCCAGCCTGCGGGTGGATGTCAGTGTGTAGATGACAGATCATAGGTCTGCATGAGTGTTTGAGAGGGAAACTGTTTGTTCATGCAGTAGGTGAGGCATTTTCCTTCTAACTCAGCCTGTAGAGAAAGGAAAATGTTCCTTAACACTATTCATATATGTATGTATGATAAACTATTGCCATCATGTGATTGTTGAAATGTGTGTGTGTGTGTGTGTGTGTGTGTGTGTGTGTGTGTGTGTGTGTGTGTGTGTGTGTGTGTGTGTGTGTGTGTATTTTTTCAGCTGATAGTATTCATATAAGCCCATGATAAACTATGGCCATCATATGAATGTGAAAATGGTTGTGTGTGTGTTTGCAGCAGAAGCCATTCATACAAGCCTAGATAAGCTGCAGCCATTATAACAGAGAGAGTGTGTGTGTGTGTGTGTGTGTGTGTGTGTGTGTGTGTGTGTGTGTGTGTGTGTGTGTGTGTGTGTGTGTGTGTGTGTGTGTGTGTGTGTGTGTGTGTGTGTGTGTGTGTGACAGAGAGAGTGAGTTATTTGTGTACATGTAAAGTAGACCCTCATCCATACAGAGGTGGAAAAACATTATACAAATATGGCATCCTTTTTTTTATGAAGTCGTTTATATGTGGCATAAACCCATGACAAACAACCTTGTCCAAGAATGCATAATAGTTGCTATGGCTACATGAATCATGCTTGACATTCAGCCATGTTAGGCCCTGATCAGGCGTCTCCAACAAAATAAGCCGTGCCTCATATTGGTTTCGCTGCTTCTCATGTAAGACGAATGGAAGCTGCTGGCTCACCCAGCTTGACGCTTTCTGTGTGTTTCTGCCCTAAGGGATCAATCACTACGTTTACATACGTATAATATTCAGTTTTTGGCCCTTATTCAGAAAAAGACAATATTCCGTTGTTTACTTGGCTAATGGAAGTGAATGTTTCACTAATATTCCTGTGCACATGTAGCCATGAAGAACAAGAGCTTTTCAAAGTGTTCCACCGTGGCAGCCTTGTTGGACGTGCCAACATAGCGTCCCTCTTTCATTCCTTCAACCAGCTTCTTGAAAAGGTCGCCTCATATCCAAAAACCTGTTGATATAAGTCTTTCATAAGGTTTAAAAGTAGCCGTGTTTCTTTTCTTTTGGCCATGCATCTCTACCTCAGCCGGACTCACTTGAACTGTTGGGCTGATTGGTTTGTGTGCAACAACCATAGCAACACACAGAGCTGTCTGTACACTGTACACTGGCCGTAAACTGTTGCAAACTGCTGTAAAAACCCAGATTAAGATGCATATTCAGAATGTGCTGTATACGTCCAATGTCCAAAGAATGCTTCTAACACCCCAATAATACGGGAATGTCCCACACGTCTTAATCGTAAAATGCTGAATTCGGAAAGGCCTTATTCGGAATATCCAAACGGAATTTGCTGTCTACATGACCTGGAAATATGGAAAAATCCGAAATATTGTCATATTCAGAATAATAGCTAATAGATAATATCAAAATCTGTATTGCCCTTCACAAACTACCACCACCATCAATTCCAAATATTCCCATTAGCTTGAAATGTTACATTTGCATTTGCATGAACTGGGGTAGACGCTCCACATTCATGCTCCATCTTGAAATATGTTAGCCAGTAAGGGACATACCGGACATACTGCTCCGCCTTTCACGTTTTCTCTGTCACATGATAAACTCACAGCTGCTGCTAATGCTGCTAACGGGTATCGTAACTTCCCGGCCCCGGCAAGTTTGAAGGAGTCTTCTTCCTCGCCCAGAATAAGAAAACGGATATTGAAAAGAGCAAGAGACCGGCGTCATCAGAAAAAAGAGTGAACATTGAAGCTGCTTTGGACGCATACACCAAATCCCAACTAGTTAATTATCCTCCGGACCGCTGCAGTCTCTTTTTTTCTCTCTCTCTCCTTTCCATTGGGTGGCGTGCGTGCCCGCTCGTGGTGTGAAGCGCGCGTCCGCGCCACTGTCCGAAATGCACTCCCATCAACCACGGCTGATTGACGGCCTTTTGTACACTTTTGCTTTTGAATCGTGACGGCTACTATAGCTGCAATATGTACTTTGAACTGTGTGAGAGAGTTGATTGTGATATATGATCTCAACACTAGATGGGAGTAATTCTTACACAATGTAGCTTTAAAGGAACACGCCGACTTGTTGGGACTTTGTCACCGTATCCCCCAGAGTTAGACAAGTCCATAAATACCCTTCTCATCTCCGTGCGTGTTGTAAATCTGTCTGACGCCCCCGCCGCTAGCCTAGCTTAGCACAGATCCTGGAGGTAACCGGCTCCATCTAGCCTACTGCTCCCAATAAGTGACTAAATAACGGCAACATTTTCCTATTTACATGTTGTGATTTGTATAGTCACAGCATGTACAAATTCAATTCAATTCAATTCAATTTTATTTATAGTATCAAATCATAACAGGAGTTATCTCAAGACACTTTACAGATAGAGTAGGTCTAGACCACACTCTATAATTTACAAAAAACCCAACAAATCCCCCAAGAGCAAGCACTAGTGCAACAGTGGTGAGGAAAAACTCCTTTTTAGGAAGAAACCTCGGACAGACCCAGGCTCTTGGTAGGTGGTGTCTGACGTGCCGTTGGGGTGCATCACAGTATAGATAATAAACAGTGGCTAGAAATAGTGGTTGTAGTAGCGCAGGGAGCAGCACGGCATAGCAGGGAATTTCAGCAGAACCACGGCAACAGCTGGAACCATGATTTTGGTGCCATCCTAATCCCGGGATTTCATCCTGGGTGAAAAAGAAACAGAAAGACTCCGGGGAGCAAACTCCCAGAGCTAGGTTAGTAACAAGCATTTCTGGGACAGAGAAGCAGGTGGGCCGGGCTAGGCAGATACTGCAACTCCTCACTCCCTAACTATAAGCTTTATCAAAGAGGAGAGTCTTAAGGTTACTCTTGAATGTGGTGACAGTATCTGCCTCCCGGACCCAGACTGGGAGCTGGTTCCACAGGAGAGGAGCCTGATAGCTGATAGTGACAAGGTCACATGAGACACAGCCATCTTCTAACTGTATACATACTGGGAACTATATTCTCAGAAGGCAAAGCACTGCTACTTCTGCTACTTGGGCGGAGGGATTTGCTCGCAGAACTCCAGGCAGAACTCTGGTTCTCACCACGGGGCTTCTCAGGTGCTGCGAGAAAATCACTCCGCCCAAGTAGCACGCACACACAGACACACACACACACACACACACACACACACACACACACACACACACACACACACACACACACACACACACACACACACACACACTCACACACACACACACACACACGTTAAATGAAACCACATCAATACAAACATTATCAACATTGTCTTGCGACAAATACATCACAACCTCTCTTTCTGTCTCTCTCCATCTCTCTTTCTTTCTGTCTCTCTATCTGTCTCTCTCTCTCTCGCTAGCTGTCTCTCTCTCTTTCTTCTCCCTCTATCTATTGTCCACACACACTGACAGTGCCATGCAGAACCTGGTGGAGTGTTTTTTCTACACCACATTAATATTTATGATCAGTTTTAACGGCTGTGGCTTTTACAGCCGTGCGCTCAGCGCTCTGCACTTTATTAATATCATAAGGACAATGTCAGCAGAGCCCTTAAAGAGTGTTATGGGTATGACAGAGTAGGTGTGTGTGTGTGTGTGTGTGTGTGTGTGTGTGTCTGTGTGTGTGCCTTAGATACTATGATATCCCAATCTCTGGCTCCTCACCAGATGAACAGTGAATGCAAGGGGGAACAGTTGCCAACAAGCCATTACAGAGTTACTGCAGGGAGTCCAGTATCACACATACATGCACGCATGCATGCACACACACACACACACACGCACACACACACACACACACACACACGGATAAGATATTGGTGGAATGCACAGGTATAGATCTGTGGCTGAGCTATCAGGTGAAGGACAGAAGGTCCTTTTGGGTAAACACTTGAGCTAAACTTTCTTGGCTTGAGTTTGAGTTGGTTAGAATTCATGCTCACAGTCTGGATGTGTTTTACTGTCTTATTTTCATTTATCTTCTGTTTAATTATATTATTCAATACCTAACATAAACTTGAACAGATACATTCTATGTGCTGCGTTTTGTATGAATCAGCCCTTTAAACAGTGTAAAACACCCTTGGCTCTGTAATCCTTACAGCAACAACACACACTCTCCATCTAACTAATCAGTCATCTCTGCTTCCATTTGTTCCTCTACCAAACTCACATCTTCTATCTTCTTCTCTTTTCTGTCATCTCTCATCTCATATCTGTCTGTCCACCAGCCTGTTGGTGATGGAGGCATCAGATGTGCACCTTTTATTTTGGAATATTTTTTATTTTTTTAAACTTTATTTTGTTCCCTACAGACTTCACTTAAGCATTCATTTATTATTGGAAAACCTTAAGTAAGTGTAAAGTTATATTCATTGTTAAAACTTATATTAATAATACTAATGATATGAATATAATGTTAGAGTGATTGGCCGGTTGGTCATCTGTGAGGGGATGAGAACACAGACAGTGTCCCTGGTTGCCCAATGGTTCCTTCCAGTGCTCCATGCTAACACTTTAGCTTTCACTATGTTTAGTAAAGGCTGTAGGCAGTAACAGCAACGCTGTCTCCAAAGATTTGCGATAATACCTTGTAGCTTATAGTTTTTAAGCTACATGGTTTTAATGGTTTGTCCAAAAACTTACTTTGCTACCTCAGCTTTTTTTTGTTACTTTTCAAATTTGCAGATTTCCAATTTATATCTGTAATGTTATTTTCTTCATTTTATATAATACCAATCATACTACTGCTATTACTCAACATAGTGTGTGATAAAGCATTAGCATGGAGCACAGGAGTGAATGATGGATGAACATGGTGTCTGTATTTTCATCTCTTAAAAGTTAATGAACAGGCCAATCTCCTGTGAAAAAAGTATAATTTCTTGGGTGAGTGATATGATCATTTCACAAGCCATAGACGTCCTTATTACCTCTAATTAATTTGATTGACTACTGGCCATGTCACAGCTGATTTACAGGGAAGTATTTCAGCCAAGTATGTCTAGAGATGACTATAAAGTGATCGGATAAGCCTGCAAATGGCCTATCTTCTTGTAACAATGAAGTATGAGACTAAACATAGACAAACTTATTGACCTGACAGGCAGCAGGGAAAAACTCTGCACATGGCCGGACAACTAGATAGACATACTGTCAAACTGTCAGATACACAGGCAACCGACTGCACAGACTGAAATCTATTTCACAAATTTGGACACAAACAGACAAGCAAGCACAGCCATTGCATGGACAGGTTGAACAGGTGGATAAGAAGACACACTGCAACATTGGGATCAGAATCAGAATACTTTATTGATCCCCTCAGGGAAATTGTTTAGTTGCAGTTGCTCACAGTCAAATTCAAGGTTAAAAAGACTCTAATACGAGTAAGAAAAGAGAGTCAATAAATGTATGAAGTAACATATAGTAACATAGCTACAGTACAAGAAATAAAAAATGTTACGTAGAAGTAAAGTGATTAAGTTAAAAAAAATAAGATTAGGTTAAAAAGATTATGTTGTAAAACAATGGCTTGTACAAATGCTATTGAAGTGCAGCGTGAACATACATGAAGTATAGTGTCATCATAAATACAATACAGACATAAATATAGTGCAGTGTCATCATAAATACAGTACAGACATAAATATAGTGCAGTGTCATCATAAATACAGTACAGACATAAATATAGTGCAGTGTGGATATAAGTAGCAGCAGTGAATAAATAACAGATGTTGCACATGTAAATGATAAATGATCGCACCAAGAAATTATTGTACATAATTGCCCAAGAATATTGAGATTGGGATGTGATGTGGTACTGGAAATACGTGCTGTGAGTCCAGTTACTGTTTGATAGCCAGAGACAGGAACAGCCTCCTGTGGCACTCTGTGGCCCATCAGTTTCAAATGTCAACGAGTCAAAGAAGTAACCTTTCATTCAATCGGTGAACTAATCCAATGTGTTTGTCCTTCTTCTGGGTTTTGCTCTGTTGTCATCACCGGCCTCACCTCACCATGCTTCAGAAGACATGCTTATTCCTACTCTTATTACCTGTAAGTAGAGATTTCACATCAGGAATAACTTTCCTTCTCAACCCATGTGACAAGCTTTTGTTTCTGTTTAAACCCTTTGTCTTGTTTCCTTGCATCCCGTTTGACTTGTATCATACTTGATCGCATTATGCAGAGATCTTCTAGGAGGACCTCGAGGGGGGGGGGGGGGGGGGGGGTATATTAGTATTCTAGGCACTTGAATTGTATGTAAAGGCTTTAGGCAGCCCTACATGTTATTGTAGGTCCAGTTTAATATGCAGGCTCCTGTCATAATGAATTTGAAGACATACTGTATGTTTCTGTCAAAAAATTCAAAAGCCTTTTAGTTTAGTTTATTTCGATATAGATACACAAAATAACATACATAACATAAATGGTAATAATTCATAGTATCATCTTGTTTATAATCAATACTGACTGTAGGTTGAAGCTTTTGCTTATTACGCCTACCCTTTTTACATCCTATTTTATTCATATTTTGTTCTTAGGTCCCTCATAATCTTATCATTCTTATTAAATGTATTATTATTCTATTCTATTATTATTATTCATTCCTGCATGTTATGTACATATTACATATACCACACATAATATGTCAAATGTGCTGAAAGAAAACTCCCTCTGGCCATGGTCCCGGACCCCCTGTTGAAGATCTCTGCCCTAAATAACTGCTTCAATTCCTTGGTAAAAAATGTTGTAATGGAAAGAAAGTCATTTTTTTAAACTTTAATTTTCAATCAAAGAAAAGATGTGAGCCATATTAGAATGGATTCAATTAGAGATAGGAGAAAGTTAGACAATGAAGGTGTGTATAATGTCAAAACACTGTTGGCTGACTTAATGGAGATACTGTATGTACACTCTGCACTATACTCACTATATACATATGCAGATTCTCTATAGTGACTTGACTTTTAAAAGCTTTGCTATTGAAGTTTAGAACAACCACGCACGGAGCAATATTTTAGCCATGTGGTAAGAAAATGTCTCTTGTATCTGGAAAGTCACAATCTTAGTCCTTGCAAATTCCATCACAATCCTGCATCACGTTCACAAAGTTACACACACCTACCTTTAGTGACAGAGTACTTCTATTGCAGGGGTTGCTGGTTAAATACCTTCCTGAAGAGCAATTAAGCAGTAGTTCTTTTAGGAAAGGAAATTGTCATTGTCTCTTTAACTTTCCCTGCAGATGTTTCAAACTTTTGATGTTACAATGACAGTTTACATTGTCAGACAGGCACGCTGTAGCAAAACAGTCCTCTTCAGGGTGTACAGTGACGATACACTCAACTCACGATTCTATACGATTTATGATTCATGATTTTACAATTCACGATTTTACGATTCACAATTTTACGATTCACGACACAATGTTCTCGTTTTAACAGAATTATTTGAAGACACATGACTGAAATATATTCCTTTATTTATATGAACTGTGCAAAACAACAGATGTGTCCTCTTATCAAAAGTGAGACTGAAACTGTATTTCATCTTGAATATCAAAAATGTAATACAGAATGAGTAATTAGATTTGTGAAACAAATCTCACACCAGAATAACAAAATAATTAGAAAAATATCTCTCTAAAAATAAATAAGCTAAGAAGACGTAGTGACGTTTGAAGTCAAGCAAGTGAAATGCAAAGTAGATTAGGCCCTAGGATGTTAAAAAAACTACATCGCAATTCACTTTATATCTCAACCAGTTGTAATCTTCACACATTTATATCGTTTTTTAACCGATTCATGATGCGTCTTCATCGGCGAGTGCACGTAGTTTATTGGCTGGCTGTGAGTTCTCAGGACAAGGACTTGCATTAGTTTGATGGTGAAGGGGAAATTCCAATCTGCATTGTCTCTTAACAGGTGTCACCCTAAAAGGTCAATGTAATTCACTGTTATCTTCTTCCTGCTTATTAACCAATTCTAATGAGGAGCTATTATAGCTGTCTGTTCATACATGCACACACACACACACACACACACACACACACACACCGAGATAGCTGTGCAAACATACACTCTGTTGCCCCGAGCTCACCTAAAAACCCTGCAGAGAATGTCTGAAAATCCCTGCTTCTCTGGCTGTCTTCAAAGCATCTGAAAATGTCCAGCAGCAGAGTCCTAACTGAGCAGAACATTCATCACTTGCCATACCACTTCTTCTTAAAACAGCCAGCCTTAGGCAGTTTGACCCAACCACAAATTACTTATTTACACAGAGACTTACACAATTAGAAAGGTGGCAGCCATCACTGTGGGTTTGCTGCTTTTCCACACTTTAATTTGTTTCGTCTGCAAAAATGAATACACACTGCCATATTGACTCTCCTTTTTGCAGACACATTCACAATAACCAATAAAAAACATACACTAGTGCACATAGTGATAGTAAAGTGCCAAAGTCCTGCAAAAAACACACAGCTCATACACACACACACACACACACACACACTCACAGGTATAGCTGATATTATTTGATATGGTTGGAAAGCACATTATACTGTTTCTATGTAGATTCCATGGACCCTTCTCAAAAATGTTCCAATAATGTGTCTATATTCAAAATTGATTATTAGCCTATATATCAACTTCAGATTTTTTTTATAAGTTATCTATTTATTTTGCATTCAAATATCAATATTGGTACCAGCCTGAAAAGTCCAGTATTGTGTTTGGACTCCTGGGTTCCACACACACACACACACACACACACACACACACACACACACACACACACACACACACACACACACACACACACACACACTCACATATATACATACACACAGCTATATACTGTATAGCCCAAGGATGTTTACTGTTAGATGAGAGAGGGATTTAAAGTCCTGCAAGACTCCTGCAGAGTGTGTGTGTGTGTGTGTGTGTGTGTGTTAGTATGTGTGTGCGTGTGCGTGTGCGTGTGTGTGGTGTGTGTGTGTGTGTGTTAGTATGTGCGTGTGCGTGTGCGTGTGTGTGTGTGTGTGTGTGTGTGTGTGTGTGTGTGTGAAAACTTTCTCCCTGTCAGTCTGTCTCTATCTCTCTTTTCTTCTCTCTCTCTCTCTCTTTAACACCTAACCTCTCTCTTTCTCTCTTCGCCCCTCTGTATCCCTCAATCTCTCCCTCCCTTGCTGGGTCTGCCTGTAAATCCTGTGATACGCAGATGAAAGTTTGTTTGGGCTTGGCCTGCAGCTTGCTCAGGAGCTACCGCTGTCATCCTGAAGTGCCTGCCTGCCTGCCTGCCTGCCTGTGTGACTGCAGCGCCAGCTGGGGATGGCTCGGGGAGATTTGAGCTATTTAGCTGCCAACCCACTGGCTGAGGCTATTCTAGCCACAATTCGGGAGTTCTGTCAATCCCTCGACAACTGAAACAAATGTCGCTTCCCTTGTTTGATTGGACGCCTGAAGGTTGCTGTTGTTGACTCACCAGACGTCTACTAACATAATGCATGCCCTCTGCATCCATCACGTTGTAGGAAAAGAACAATACTGGTAACCTCAAATGGTTGTTGCACAGTCAATTCTTTTATAGTTTTATATATATATATATATATATATATATATATATATATATATATATATATATATATATATATATATATATATATATATATATATATATATTTAGAATAGTCAATGGCACAAATACATTCTATGTCTCAAAAATCCTTGGTTGACAATTTTGCAGCTTGCATACTTGGGCTATTGAGAAATAGTGAATAATAACTATGTTAAAATACATGTTTTTTTAATAGCGATAGACTACTCAGTATTAGACAAAACTGTGGCTCAACAGATTATTTTTGGGGCATTTTAGGCCTTTATTTGGATAGGACAGCTGAAGACATGAAAGGAGAGAGAGAGAGAGGGGGAATGACATGCAGCAAAGGGCCGCTGCATCGAGGAGTAAACCTGTATATATGGGCGCCCGCTCTACCAGGTGAGCTACCCAGGCGCCCGTCTTTGGGCTTTTAAAAGACGATTAATGATAGAATTGTCAAACGCTGTCAAAAAGAAAACGCCTATGTATTTACAGCTACCAAAATAACCAACAGACGGTATACGGTGTCCTTTGTAATACATTAACACAATGCAAACCAAAGTGATTACCTTATTTAAATGGTGATAAAATCTACACCGAAACTCCCACATCCAAAACTTTTTAGTATGATCACAAAGGACAGAGTGAATCGTGTTGTATGTGCTTACTGCTGAGGTGTTCCTCCCCTTTCCTCATGTTATGCTGTATTTTCCTTACTTGTAATTCTTCCCTGTAAAGCGACTTTGAGTCTATGAAAAGCGCTATATAAATTCAATTTATTATTAGAGTGACATTAGCGCAGTTCCTCTCTTATTAGGGTCATTCACATCATATAAAGAGAAGCTGTGAATGTCATGTATGTTTAGTCCTAACACCTAAATTACTTTATTGTAGGATGTAGATGTATAGGACATATAAATACTGCTGAATCAGCATGACTTAAGCGTGATTTATGCTTCTGCGTTAAATCTAGGCTGTTGCTACGTGTGAGGGTACGTGGCGATACCGACCCTACGCCGTAGCTTGACGCACCTCTCGGAAAATGTAACCACACGCCGCTTTGACACACGCTGCTCGGCCGTGGCTCGGAAGCGTTGCATTTCCCCCCGACTCATTTCCTGGTTCTCCTTCACCATAAACAACGTAAAATCAAGGAGAGGGTTAACTTTTCCTGTTACAGATTTCCCACCGTGGTCAGAAAGAACAGGAGAGACACTTTGTTTCTCTCACTATGACTCTAGAGTCGCTACTCGCTCCGGAACTAATCACCGCCACTCTCTCACTCGCTCTACCACACACTCCCCACTAGGGGGTGGAACGGTACATGTATTCGTATTGAACCGAAACGGTACAGGCGTCTTGGTTCGGTACATGAATTTACACGGAGAATACACGGTATAAAAATAAATAAAACTTGCGTGCAAATTAATTAATGTAATGCAGAACTACTGTTAGATACGCGGGTTCTGGGGACACCTAATCTGTTGCCCCGCCTTAGCTCTGAAGCTAGCCGAGCCAGCTCCGCTTACATGCAGATTTTTGTCAGGTGGACGGTGCAGTGAGCGAGTCTGAGATAGCAGCACTGAAGGATGAATATGGCGAGTGGTGGCGAGCCACAAGAATTCCCCGCCAGCCTCTTAAGATCGCAAGTTTGGGAAAACTTCAAGACTGTATGGCTGCAGCCTGGAGCCTCCCGCCTGGTGCCGGAAAACTTCGGTCTTCGGGTCAGTTACAGTAGTACAGGCGAGAGAGTGGTGGATACGACGAGGACTGTGTGTTGGCGTTGCACATGCCGGCCCTGCCATTCTCTTAACCCTCCTGTTGTCCTCGGGTCAAATTTGAACCGATTTCACATGGATGGTTCCGTACAACGCTCTTCGCAAGTAAAATTAATGATCGTATAGCATTTGAAAAAACAATTAAATGGTTTCTAAACAGTATCCTGACTAAACTTTAACAGTCTGTGATTATCCACTCAGTCGTAACTATTTGTAAAAATATTTTTTTTTTTTATATTTTTTAATTTTTTTTAAACTAAAAAATAAGGTATAATTTCATATAATGAGGTTTGACCATGAATAAAAAAAAACTACTGTAAAACTACTGGTAAAAACTTGATGTTAGTGGTGAATCCGATGGTAGTGAAAAAATGTCAAACACCAACGCACAAGTACAAACTTCAGGCCACTGACGTGGAGCCTCCACAGAAGCATAAAACATGCTTGACTCTGCAGTGATAGCAGTTTTTTTATGTTGGTTGAGGGTAAATATACCTATAAATCCATATAGAAAACTTTTTTTTCTCATAAAAAACTATTCCAGCCCATGTATTGTACCACCACTTCAATGTCAAATGATGGCATTTCTCAACTTTTCTTAAAAACAATACACAGTATGGCACGCCCAACTAACATGTCATTGTTATAAGCCTATAAATAAAGTGAGAAAAGAGCTAAAACAAAGGCTTGAACATGATTAAGTGTAGGGATGGCTTTCATCAAATACTGTCAAATTAAAAACAATAGTGACCTACTTTTATTTGGATAATCAATAGTAGGGCTGGGCAATATGGATAAAATCAAATATCACAATATTTTTGACCAAATACCTCAATATTGATACCGCAACGATATTGTACTGTTGACTACCGGTGCTTCTCACAATATATTTACACAATGAGATTTTTGATAAATAATTATCAGTTATGTTGATATAATGACTAAGTGGGTAAAGGCAAATAATAGAACAGTTACAACAGTCTGGTAAGTTCAGAAAATGATATCACTTTACTGTATTGAAGCCTTTAAAACCAGGAAAAGACAACACGTGAGCCATATTACGATATCCAAAATTTAAGACAATATCTAGTCTCGTATCACAATATCGATATAATATCGATATATTGCCCAGCTCTAATCAATAGCACACATTGAAAACAAACTGCTACTTTTTGTACTAAGAGGGAACTTAACCGAAAGGCCAAGGATTCAGTAAACTGCATCCTCCACATTTCAGAAATACTGAACGATAAACTCGACTAACTTGACTAAGTGGATACCCAGGGATGTTTGCTCCTCTGGGGAATGGACCTTTCAAGTTCTAATGACACCCAATATATCAAATGAGCAACAATTAAGAAAGTATTTCTTTGTTGCTCAAGAGTTCACCAAAAGTACCGCCGCTTTGCCCCACTTCAGCCGTCTCATCTCGTGTCTCCTCTCAAACACATCAGAAGTACCCCCGTTCCCCCCCCCCCCAAAAAAAAAAAAAAACAACGTATCCACCACACACCGCTCATTATCGACACAGCAAACGACCTGTAATTAACGTCGCCGGGTGGTCACAAAGTAGTCCGTGATTCTCACCGATGTCGGCGCCCGGCGGTGGAACCGTAGTGCTTAATGAAGTGCTGCCGTGACATTCATTAAAGGAGGATTATTGCCACTTACAATATGCAAGGAATTTGTCATTTAAACGAGTCCATCAACGGGATGGATGTGTGATAGGTAGAGATGTAGGGGGGGGGCCGCTTTCTTTCTCTTGTCATACGTCAGACATTTCTGTCTTTTGCTTTTTCTCCTTTCGCCTTCTATCCAACCCCCCCTATCTTCCTTCCGTTCTCCTTCCTCATCCTTTTTTTCTTGGCTCTTCTTGTTTCTCCTTCTCTCTCCATCTCTTCATCTTTATTCCATTTGGCTTTCTTTTCTTTGCTCACCTTCCTCCTCCTCCTCCTCCTCCTCCTCCTCCTTCTTCTCATCTCCTGCCTACTTTCTGTCAAAGTGCAGTCAGATAGCCAGGAATAGGCCACTCTAAGCTCCAATCAAATAGCAGTTTTTTTGAGGCTCCATCGCCTGTAAATTGGTGAGGAGTACAGGTAGGTTGAACTGGGGCTTCATGCAGGGAAAGTATTGTGGGAGAAACTTTGCCATTCGGCATTCCTCTTTTCCTGTCTTGCACTTTTCTTCCTCTCTCTAACACCCTCGCTCCTTCTTGTTTCTCTGGTTGTGTGTCCCCCCCCCCTCATTTCCTTTCCATATTTGTTGAGCTGTTTTCACCCCTTCTCCGAAGGATGAGTGGATGGATGGATGGATGGATGTTTACTTGGTTTCCCTACTTTCTCTTTTCACCCTCTGCTCTATTTCTGGCCCTATAATCGCTCTGTGCTTTTTCATTTCCCTGTCTCTTGGCTGAATTGCTTGTAAAAGTACTCCAGGGCAAGTAAAGCTCATTGTCTGATCCCAGACACGCGCACACAAACACACAACATACAATGATACTGAGTTTAATTTAATATTGCTGCATATTGCTCTGTCACACGCATGCATGCATGCACGCACGCACACAGGCACGCATGCACAAACACACACACGCACACACACACACACACACACACATTATTGCCAGTATTCTGTGAGCCAGTGGAATAATAGGGATGAAAAGAGATGTTGCCTCCACTTGTGACCTCTCGCTTATTGCTTTCTGACCCGTTGAGCGCTCTACAAATGCAATGGCGCACGCACACACACACACACACACACAAGCACACTCACAAACACACGCACAAAGATCGTCGATAAAAATGTGCACAGCAAGTGCAGATTATTACGTGCAAAGATCAAAGATGGACACCGGCTCAGTTTCCATAGGAATTCTGTTCATATTGGATGATTCAGCAGCCAGGATTTACATCCAATACCAGCGTTTTGTGCGGTGCAGGCAGTGATGTTCCTTTTTAAGTAGTGCAACAAAACAATTAGGATGTGCACGCTGGGGAGGAGGACAAAGGCTATTATTTATTTGTACATTGAGATTCACCTCATAGAACGAACAGTTACAGCTACCGATTGTATTTTTAGGCATCATTATTTTGGTTTTACTTTATAAAGATTTCAGGGACTGTATCAATATTAATTACTGAAAGTAAAATGAACTAATTGGTTAAAATCAGTACGGTAGTCGTCCCTGCAGGACAGGCACCTTTTGTCGGCTAAACTTAACTACATTGGCTTCTGACGCTGCCTTCTACTCGGCTCACAGTCACTTCTTCTTGGCTAAACTTAACTGTCATGTGAGGGGTCGTTGTAATTAAATAATCACACTTGTCTTTACTCCGTAACGGATGGGATTTGTAATGTAGTGAAATACAAAACTTCACTCAAAACGTAATCAGATTTTAAAAACTACTCAAAAAATACAAAATACACAACGAAACTACTCAATACAGTAACGTGAGTAAATGTATTCCGTTACTTTCCACCGCTGGCAATATATATCACTTTAATAAATGTTTAATGCATGTGCACAATTATTTTCCTTTTCTCTATCACTGACACCATATACTGTAGTTGTTCAACCCTTAAGTAGTTCATTAAAGCTTTCAGACTTGTTGAGAGAAACGTGATTAGTCATTGTATGGACGTTATGATTAATTCACTAAAGGAAAGTTACTATTTGTACTCTTCTAATATGCCTTTTGGAGTGACTGTGCAGGACGGAGCAGTTTTCAGGGACACGTGTATGCAGGCGTATTAGGCGGCTTCGTGATGGGTCACTAAGAAACACACCCACTCACCGGCCAGTGTGCACCAACAGCCAAAAGTGTATTGACACGTGTATAGACACACACACACAGGCAAAAGGACTGAATGTCAGTATGCAGTACTTACACAGCCTTCAAGTAGATCAAGTGTTTGTTCACAGAAACACACACACACACACACACACACACACACACACACACACACACACACACACACACACACACACACAGATAAACCCCCTATGTATCGTGTGCTACTGTGTGTGTGTGTGTGTGTGTGTGTGTGTGTGTGTGTGTGTGTGTGTGTGTGTGTGTGTGTGTGTGTGTGTGTGTGTATGTGCGTATGAAGTATTTTGCCCTCTTTGACATTGTTTGTACCTGAATGTGTGTGCTATTTTGCAACTTTTGCTTCACTTGTTTCTCATGCACACACACACACACACACACACACACAATCACACACAGCCCACTGTGTGGCATTAGTGACTGGAAGACAGACATTTTAAGTAAGTTAAATAATGTGTTGGTGGATTCTGGAGGAGGTTTTTCTGTTGACTTTTGAAAAAGAAGAGTGTAAGATGGTTTTTATATGACTCAACCGGTGATGCATTTCAAAAGGATGTATTACTGATACACATATCAGTGATGGTATCTGTTCATTTGCAAAGCACAGCAGGCAGTAAACACTGCTGCTTGCAAACTGTGAGAAACGTGGTTAATGTGTCGCTCTGTTCTGACAGTTTATGGGCAGTGCGGGATTCTCAGATCCCCATGTAGTATTTTGTTGCTACACACTTTTGAAAAGGCAAATTGTCTTCTAATAAGTGAGTGCTAGCTGACAATAAATGCAACTTACAAACTGTAAAAAATGCTTCTTGTCAAGTTGGCACAGTATGGAAAACACAAATAAAAAAAGAAAGTAGTGATTTCTAAATGTACTTTGACTTGTATTTCATTGCAGACAATACAACAGCACATCATTTAATGTGTTCCTCATGATTTTTATTGTTTTTTTTTTCAAAAAACAAAATTCCTATTTTGGTTCTTGCAACACATTTAAAAAAAAGTTGGAACAGTAAAGCATTTACCACTTTGTAATGTTGCCATTCCTTTTCACAACACTTAAAAGACGTTTAAGGACTGAAGACACCAAGTGATGAAGTGTTTCAGGTGTAATTTTGTCCCATTCTTGCTGCAAACAAGTCCTAAGGTGGGCAACAGTACGGGGTCTTCGTTGTCGCATTTTGCGCTTCAAAATGCGCCACACATTCTCTATTGGAGACAGGTCAGGACTGCAGACAGGCCAGTCAAGTACCCGTATTCTCCTCCTCCGCAGCCAGGACTTTGTAATGTGTGCAGAATGTGGTTTCGCATTATCTTGTTGAAATATGCATGGACGTCCCTGGAAAAGATTTCTTCTTAAAGGCAGCATATTGTGCTCCAAAATCTCTATGTACTTTTCAGCATTAATGGTGCCATCACAGAAGTGCAAGTTACCTTTGCCAAGGGCACTCACACAACCCCATACCATGACAGACCCTGGCTTTTGGACTTGTTGCTGGTAACAGTCTGGATGATCCTTTTCTTCTTTGGTCCGGAGCACACAGCGTCCATTTCTCCCAAAAATACCTGAAATACTGATTCATCTGACCACAGTACACGTTTCCACTGTGTGATGGTCCATCCCAGATGCCTCCGAGCCCAGAGAAGTCGACAGTGCTAGGGCTTCCTTTTGGCACAGTGCAGTTTTAACTGGCATTTGTGGCTGTAACTACGTATTGTGGTACTTGACAAAGGTTTGCCAAAGTAGTCCTGAGCCCATGTTGTGATATCGCTTATAGATGAATGACGATTCTTGATGCAGTGCCGCCTGAGGGATCGGAGATCACGGTTGTTCAGCTTAGGCTTGCGCTCTTGTCCTTTACGCACTGAAATTCTTCCACATTCCTTGAATCTTTTAATTATGTTATGCACTGTTGAAGGTGAAATAAGCAAATGTCTTCCTATTTTTCTTTGAGGAACATTGTTTTTAAACATTTCAATAATTTTCTCACATATTTGTTGCTGCTTTCGTACCAAATCATAATTACAATCACCTGTTGACATCACCTGTTTCAAATCACATCATTATTTAACCAATTTACCTGATTACTAGCCCTAAATTGCTCCTGTCCCAAACATGTTTGGGAATGTGTTGCAGGTCTGAATGACAGGAAAGGATATATATTTACAAATGAAATTAAGTTAACCAGACAAAACATTAAATATTTTGTGTTCACATTGTCTGCAATGAAATACAAGTCAAAGTACATTTAGAAATCACTACTTTCTTTTTTTATTTGTGTTTTTCATACTGTCCCAACTTTTTCTGATTTGGGGTTGTAAAACACTCTTTTGGAATGAGGGGCAATTTTGTACAACAGTAGTCAAATAGACAAAAGCTGCAAATGATAGTTTTGGTTTTGTTGTAGATGTTTGGGCAAAAGGACAAATCTGTTATTTTTCAACCTGTCGTATTTCCCACAAATGTGGCCATTGTGACTGTATGAATCAGGCTAACAGTAGAGATTCAGGGAAATGAGGACTCACGCAAAATTACATAGAATGGGGGTAGCTGCTCGGGCTTCCTACATGTTTTAAGTGAATAGTTTCAAATGCTTGTCTCTGAGTCCGACTGAAAATAAACACACAAGGTAATCCCCAGCTTGCTGGCTTTTTCTCTCAGATACTTGTGTTATGTCATAGTAGGTCAAGAAATATGTATAACCAGATGTATTGCTGGTGGGTCACACACTAAGGGCAAACCCTCACATAAAATTGCTTTTTACTTGTTGTAACCACTTTCTTGTCAATTGCGGCGAGCTGACCATTTGGTCTAATGCAAAGTTAGCATGACAGATAGAGTCACAATACCAGAATTCCCCTTTAAAGTGCAGTACATCCTGCACAGACTAGAACATTGACAATTAAACAAGTTAGGTACATACGAGTCACGTATTGCCAGACCAGTCTCTACAGCGCTGGGGAGCAAGGTCTGGCTACACCACAAATACATTATGGGATAGGAGAAAACATCATTTCTTTAAATCAATCACAATTGTCTTGGGCGGCGCTAAGCTCCGATTGCAGAGACGGTGGCTCTGCTAAATAGTCTCAGGAAGGAACTTGTTTTGGTGGAACATTTGCACCCCGCAAAATAAAACGCCACATACAATTTTAAATGAAGTTAACTGTTGACACAATTCAGTAATGTGTGCTATTTAAATTAGCTGATACATGGTTACACCTCATTAGCTCTTACCAGTGTATCACTGTGTGTACTTCGTCCACATCAATCCCACCAATCGGTCCCAAAACATCCCAGTTAGAGAGGAAATGACCTCAACATATTCTTTGTAAATCTTTGCAGTCATTACCCAAAAGTACCAAGCAGGCCTGCCTTGTTGCATGATCCAAAATTTCTTCAAAACTTGCCATTTTCAGAGTGTAGCTCGAAGGTTGTTGTTTCCAGTAGCGACAGCAAAACACAGAGAGTGGAAGGTGAGGGACCAAGCCTGACATCCGATGTCCGAAATGTACTTTCGTTGATCTAGACTAGGTACATACAGGTAGATGTGATACATGCATGACAACATGGCATATTATTATTACATACACAGAAGGTTTGACAAATCTCTCTACATTAATCAACTCAAATGGTTATTCAGTGTGCATTCCGGCTGTCAGGCGTGCAGCAGCTTCCAGTCATGATGACCGTCCAGAAGTGACTTGGAACACCACGCCGTTCGATGGTAACTCTGACCCTATGTGCAGACACTGGCTGAAATGCATCACAAACCGTACGTCAATAAATCAGTTGTTATTGACCCTCAATAGAAATTCATGAAAAGGCCCATGGTTCAAAGTTTTGCCTTAAAAATAAGATGTTTTTTTTTTTTAAATTGCACTTAAATTAAAAAATTATTAGAAAAAGCAAGACAGATCACAGACTTGCTCCCACATTGGCAAAATAAATAAAACTAAGTATGTTACTTCACACAGGCATGTGTTAAGACATCAGTGAACTAGATAACCATTATATTATCTGAAATATTTTCTTTAGGGCTATTGGGAAACACACTGTGCTTATTGGCTCTTCTTGGATTTCACTGCAGCCCCCAGATCAACCCTTTGGGGCATAGGCCTACTGTTCTTTAAGGTTACATCATACTTTGCGGTCTGCTGGTTTACAAGTGGATCAAGATATTTCTGTTATCCTTAGTGTGAAAATACAGGTCACAAAAGAAAAAAGTTTCATAAAAAAGAGCTCAAGTCATCCGCTTGCTCCGTGAGGTCTCAGTCTATATGTGTGAACGTGATCAACTTGCTCTCAAACCAAGAGGCCACAGAGCTGTGTCTTTGGATTCTATTGTTAGTGGTTGAAAATCCTCTCCACTGGCAAGCAAAACATATTATTAATATGTTTATTTTCTTTTAATGGGCTATCGTTTTAAAATGTTAAATGATCTCCATTTGGTTTGGAACATTTTCAACCAGTTTGGGCAATAGGGTCATATTCATTGTCCTTTACTATTCTTATTAAAGTGCCAAAAACAACATAATACTACATTGTGGAAATGTATGTTATTGCATCAGATGTAGCTAACATTTTCTATTTTTACATCTGTAATGGTTTTTAGTGCACTTCAAAGGGTCTTATGTCTGCACAATTTGGTCTCATTTTAGAAAATAGTATGAGATTTCTGGAACAACACTGTGCATTGTTCCTTATCTACAAAACACAAAATATATAGATCTACACCGAATGCTCACTGTGGCGATAAATTACCTTATGGCTCAGAAATCACGCAGGTTGGGGCTGAACCTGCTCTTCCTCCTTAAATGAAATGATTGAGCCTCAGACAGACTAAAGCCAATGGTGCATTTAGGCGGTCCTACTGAACTTGTAAAGTCCAAAATTGCCAAGTTTATCACCAAGATGTTTCCCCCTAATAGCTGACAAAACATGTTGACGAAGATAGCCTGAATGGTCCATTTACACACATAATGAGTTATGGAATACTGAAGGCTGCAAAGGATGGATCAGTTTTGTCTTTGAAATTCAAAATTATTTACCTGCCTCTGGGCGAGCTTGTGGGCCTGTTATGACATATCCAGACTGGATCCAGCTGTATAGTGTGATTTTCTAACTGGTCAAGCAGATGGCAGTTAGACTGTAGCAACTCTTTATTCTGTTGAAAGCAGCAGTGCTTTTTGAATGCATTAACTAACAGAATCACACTCACCTTAAAATAAGTCACACTAATTATCACTTCCAGTATGTTCAGGTTCATAGAACATTTCTGACTTCTCGAGATTATAGGAAATACATTCAGGACAGTAAAAATGTTCTTTATGGGGGTACTTTTGCAAGCTCCGGTGAATCTACCAGTCAATGTCAGAGTGTAATGGCTTGCTGTCACTTCTGCCATCTGGTGTCTCAGTGGACTTAAAACTAAAGTTTCAGGTAGAACTGAAAAAAGCCAACGCAAAATGGCCAACAGATGGGAGTTGCGACACAAAAACCATAAGAATACAACCGCACTCAAGGGACATCTCATCGGCAGTCACACAAGTACATTTACTGTAGCCGCTGTAGAAGCCCTACATGTCACTGAGGTACAGAATGTCAGCCTTTCCCCGCTGAATCATTTCGCCTGTCCTTTCTTTGTTCTAATTGCTCTGGAGGAAAAAAAACATATCCATTAGAACATGATATGTATATCACAAATCAAGCATCCTTTACTGTCCACCTCTACTGGATGTGGCACTGGGGAAACATATGGTAATGCTAATTATATACCATAGGTACTATAATACCAAGCACTGCTATCAGTACGGTTTTACTAAACAACTGGTATTGATTCTTGATACTTCATGAACATATGCACAAGGCATAAGGCCTATAAAAACGTTTAAATGAGTCACTATACTGGTTATCCACGATGATATTCCCAAAAACGTACTGGTGCCGTTCGTCAGGATGTGGGGCAGTACACAGAGCTGGTCGAAAATCTGAAGACTTTCCCTTGATTTACCAGCTAACGCTAGCACTAGCTAACTAGCTTGGTTGTCAGAACTCTCATAGACAATACACAGAAACAAGTCCACGCCTAATGTAATATACACAGGGTCATGGTTAGCATTGCTAAGCCTCTGTCATAATTGACAGGTCGGCATGTAGCCACGCCCATGAAGCATCCCCTGCTTTATGGTCTATTTTAAAATAATGGGGACCATATTTTACAAAATGAACATCATGCTGTATTAAAGAAGACTTGAAACTAGTTATCGATGCCATAAACACATTATGAAAATGTGTTCTGAAGTAATAAATCAAGTAGGGTTTTTCCCATAGACTTCCATAGAAACAGACTTTTTTTTGTCCAGTGCAGTCGCCCCCAGCTAAAAATTAGATAGAATGGCGATTTAAGGCACTTCCCTATGGCTTCATTTTTCAGGCCCGGAAGTTGCCGTTTGGGTCATAATGACAAATCGGTCTGCTACGTGAGCACCACAGACAGCGCAAAGCATGTATCAACACACCGCACAGTTAGGCTACTGATATTTCAGAGCCATGGTCAGGGCCATAGATTCTAACTTGCACAAACCTCAGTCAGATAAAGGATCAATGAGTCAGGCAGACTAGACTAACATATTCAACTAAACAACCCCTCTGCTCCTGCACTCTCTGCTACTAGGGGATGGAGAGAAGGGATGAAAGGTTAACAAGGGGCATGCATTTTGGTCATTTTGCTAACAAGCGGGGTGGCATCCCCCTAAAATCATCTACATGGCTACTAAAACGGTGAACATGAAAGACTCAAACACAAATAGATGGATGAACACAAGAATATTGTTTATTAACTTTTGGATACAGTAATGCATAAAGCACAGTGTTCATCCTCATGTGGCCATTTTGTCTCTTCTGTGTTCAAGTCACTGCATGTTAAAAAAATATAATTATTCTGTACTTACCATAAATCATCTCCCTGACAGTATTTTCGATTTTGTGATTTACATTTGTTTGTATGTGTGTAATTGTGTGTGCGTTGCATGTGGGTTTACACACTTGTGTGTATATGTGTCTGAATGTGTAAATATACTTGTTTGTGTGTCTGAATGTGTAAATATACTTGTTTGTGTGTGTGTGTGTGTGTGTGTGTGTGTTTTCCTTTCTGTGCTTGTGTATGTGCCTTTACGTATGCTTGTTTGTGTGCATGTGGTCATACCACTATAGGAAGTTGGCAAAGAAGCAGAAGGAGACCGCCAGCAGCTCCACCCAGCAGAGGGAGATGGGTCCGGTCACCACGGCTGATAAGAGCACCACTAAAGTCAGCACCCTGCACAAAGACGACCCCTTTTCCACATCCAACCAGGACCTCAACGGATTCGGTAAGTCAAAATCATCCATGGTTCAGGCACCATCATAGAGATCCATTGGAAAACATACTTTTCCAATCTAATCCCTATATATATTATAGAATCCCTAATATATAACCTAATATAAAGTTATAATACAGCAGATGAAATATTGTTGTGATGTAGGACAATGTAATTACAATACTTTCTCTTGTATAAGAAATGTAGCTGTAAGTTAACTTTTGTTTCACATAGCAACGTTTCCTCTACACATTACTATGTCTCTGTGCCATTAATCATTTTGTCACTTTCATTTATTGAAATAGTGGACATTTCATTTTATAATAAAACTGTCCATCTGTTCCTCTTTCACTAATATCAGCAGTATGCTGTGCTGCTTCACTAGCCTCCATCTTACTTAGTGCTGTTGTAATCACTTTCAGCTCTGTTCTCTGAACGTGTTCTGCTCTGTGCTGCCTTATACTCATGCAAGTACATGTATGCATGTTGCATTGGGTTTTTCACACACACACACACATCTGTGCAATCTTATGAAAGTCAACCTGCCTGCATGTGTGGGGCTATGTGGGGGCATATTTCTATCTTTCTGTAGACTTATGTGTGAGTGTGTGTGTCCAGGATAATTAGACAGGGCCCCTCAGAAGGGCATTTTTCTCTTGAAAATGTCAGGCTGGCCTTTTGGGAGTGCTTGGCCGTTGAAAGCAGGGCACTGGAGAGGGACTAAGTAGCAAGCTAATGTCGCCCGTAATTGCCTGCTCTCTTCCTCTAACTGTCAACGCTGCAATTCTGATGGACAATAATGTTTTTGCATTGAAAACAATTAGAGGAGACCACTTGTATCCAGACCTTGGATGTGTGATAAAGCTGTGGTATATGAAAACGTTCCATTGTCTGTGCATGTAAATAGACTTTGCATTTGCAACATATTTAAAAGGAGCTTCCTTTCTTCTGGACCTTGGTTGTTTCAGAAACTTGTAGTACTTGAAACATCGGACATCTTCTTTTCTTCCAGCTAGACCTAACTACACTTTGGCTGAGTCTATAGGTTTTGGAGTTTGCAGAATATAGAACTGGGATCCGAATACGTGCTAAAGTAATGGTTATTTTGTAAGTCATGGTTGATTTGTTTTGCTTCCAGGCAGATATAACTCAACCTTGCTTGGTGCCAAATATAGTTTTGGCATGTTAATTGGTCTTCTTTACCTAGATTTGGGGCGTGCGATGAACTAGTCTCTGTCTCTCTTTTACAGATGGTACTGTGTTATCACATACACATTTGAAAGAAGAGAAATAAATAAAGCACACATGCACACACACACACACACACACACACACACACACATAGACACAGTCACTGATCCAGGCTCAGTCCTAATGAGACCGAGAAAAAATGCTGACACAAGGTAAGGGACCCAATAATACTTCCGCAGATGGCCCCTCGCAGGGCAAATAACCTTTTTGTGTTATTGCATTCTCACCCAGTCACCAGTTATCTTCACAGGACATTGCTGTCAACGCAGATTTCTTTTGGTATGCAGGTACACTCCTCACTATATTAAAGTTGAGCTTCTTTTGGAGGCGCATTAGCATATAGTGCCGGTACGCATGAGACGAGAGGGATTTTATCACAGAAGAGGGGAAAATATGTTATGTTTGGCGGTATTAGAAGAGGGTAGCAGGGGAGTGGGGGGAGGAAGAAAGAGAGAGGACAACGAAGAGAGGAGCAGATAAAACTTAAATTAGGGAAATTGGGCTATTGTACCAGAAAACAGTAGAGCAAACAGAATAACAATTAGGCAAGAGGGCTGCTATATGGATCATTTTCACATCAGGAAACTATGATCACATTCATTTTGAAGACATTAGTAAAATTACAAATGCTGAATGAGGTCTGTGTCAGCCTTTCTACTGCCATTTATTTTGTGTTTGTGGGGAACCTCCCAGGTTGTTTTATGGTAAGAAACAGGAAAAGAGGGCAATGTTAATCCTGAGCAAATGAAGTCACTGGTGAGCAAATTGATTCCACTTTATGCAGCTAACGTGAACATGTCTGATGAATTGGTGACAGGAAGCAGCGGAGTTTACCTGAATTGTATCATTTCAACGCATTCTCATGAACAGGTCCGTATGATATCGTATGAAAAGCTATGCAAAACAGAACCTCAGAAATGATTGACAGCTGGCTGGTCACGTGACAACCGGTCACATGACAGTTAAGTTTAGCGGTCTTTACAGTTAAATCTAGCTGAGAAAAGGTGACTGTGAGCCAGGTACAGAGCACCCTGAGGTGATGGTCCTATCAGTGGCATTACAGTTCATTTTAATGATCGTCATGCGGAGACGACAGTTAAGGCACCAAATTGACTATTTAAAGGTATAGTGGAGGATTTTCTTTTTCCGGGTAGATCATCAAAACTATTGGTCCTCCTAGTTGTCAATCATTCTGGGATATGTTTATGTAAGGCCGTCGTACGTGCCGTGACAGGTCAGCGAGTAGACGGCCACGGACTCTGACCATAGACAGTATATAAAAGCCTCCGACCGCTGCCTCCCCCCGCTCTCGGCGATAGCTTGTTTGTTGTAGCATGCTAAAGTTAGCTATAGAGATGCTTGTCGTAAATAGATTTCCACTTACCGGTGGCTTGTAGAGCCATGCCGACAGACAGCAACTTTAGGGTGACCAAATGTCCTCTTTTGCCCGGACATGTCCACTTTTTACGGGGGGGGGGTAATAAATTCATGAAAATGTCCGGTTTTCATTGTTTTTCATAGGACCAAAAGCGTGTACTTAAATTGACTGGCGCGTTGCAAACAATACTACGGTACCTTGTTGCGTGGCGTAATTCCCGAGAGGCCTTGTGGACGGCTCTGTGACGTGCACATACACCGGGAGCAGAGCAGACAGCGAGCAGCATGGACACAAAATGCCGAAGCGTGCAGCTTCACAGTTGAACTGCAAAAAACGTTTCCCACGTACCGTCCCGGTCGGGACAATCGGGAGGCGGAGTGCACCGTGTGCAAAGCTGGCACAGACAGCAAAATATGGATGGGCAGACAAGGAGGATGAAGAAGACAACTAGAGATTAAAAGTATTATAGAGTATTATAGTACTATATATCCTTTTTGTTTGTTAAGTTAGTATCTTTGTGAGACTGTTTTATTATTTATCTTATTACATTGAAAAGGTATTAAGAGATATTTATTTGAAGCTGACACAGAAGAGGTCATATTTAGAACATTATTTCATATTTATTTATTTGAAAAGAGAGCTATTATTTTGTTACAGTTTATAACAGATTTTATGTTATTTTATTACAGAAGTTATTTTTGTACCATTGAGGCATAATAAAGTATGTTCATTAACCTCTGAGAAGCCTGTCTGAATTTGTGTCTCGAGGCCGGGCCGGGTGTCCTCTTTTTTGGAAATCAAAATATGGTCACCCTAAGCAACTTGTAAACAGAGCGTGCACGAGGAGAACTAGGCTCGTGCATACTCTCTCGTGCACACGTTTAATATGCGTTCCCTCTCGGGAGCATTTTTTCAAAAAGTGGAGAGGGCGATTCTTTTCTAAAATTCGTGAAAATCCTCCATTATACCTTTAAATTAAGAAAAAAGATTGTGGTTTGGATTAAAACTTAAAGGAGAAATCCGCTGCAAAATGAACCTAGGTGTTAATAACACGTGTACTGAGTCGACCGTTCTCTGGGATTTGTTTTCATGCTAATCAAATGTGACCAGTTTTAGCGCAATGCGGTAATTAGCTTGTAACGCTAGTCATCGGGGCAGAGGGTAAAGTAAAAATAAATCTCTATTTCTATACCACTAACAAGGCTCAAAATAGCACAACAGCCGTTTTGGCTTTAGCAGAAAGGGGGGGAGGGACTGAGAAGTTGTCTTTTTTTTGGCTAAGTCCTGGATCTTAACAATCCTACCTACGGCACCTTTAAGGGAAATTTCCATTACAATACCAGTTTACCTTGGATATAAAAGAGGTTCTCAGAGAGCATATGCTGTAATTTGTACATGCATGAAGCACCCCTCAAATATTTTCATTTCTAATGCACCAGGTTAATGCATACATTAAGAATTGACCCCCATGGAATTAGTTTAAAGTACTTTTACTTACACATCCATGATGAAAAGATTGATTTCTGGATTTTTTTAATCACTATCAGATCACTTAAAGAAAGATTGATTTTAATTGGAGAATTTATTATTTGAACCCAGCCCTAGTAAATACACTCAGATTTCTGACAGTGTGCTGTACAACTACTCCAACTGAGAAAAAAAACCTGAATACTTATAGCTTGAATAAGCTATGAATACCTTACACAAATGTGCCAGGGAACGAAGAGTAGAGAAAAGTGCCATAGGAGAAATGGGAGGAAAATGGAGCCGAGGAGGTGAGACAAGAAGAGAGGGTAGGTTGGGAGTGGGGGGAGGAAACTAAGGAAAAGATAGACAGGGGCAGAAGAGGGGAGACACTACGTGTCATCTGCTCAGTCAGAGAGTTTCCACTAATGGCCGCCAGCTTGGGCCATCAGGTGTCTGAAATACACAAAACTGATACACGATGAACAAAAATACTGCATATGCTAACATGCATGATTGCTAATTGGCTGCTCGAAGCCTATAGATGAATGACAATTACTTATAGATGAACACACACACACATGCCAAGTAGCTGCTGCTCCTATAGATAAATGTGTGTAGACTAGCTTTGATTTCTAGTGTGGATTTTTTAACGGGTTTAACTAGCATATAATATGTCACAGTTGCAATCTTATTCTTTATATATTATCTTATTGAGTGGGTGCCTGTGTCTACCCTACATATACTTTATTTACAACCCCTTGCAGTCTGTGTGTGTGTATGTGAGAGGCATGGACGTAGTAGCCATCAGTCACTGTTTGAGAACACATATATGTGACGATAAATCGGCTCAGCTCTATTCTACCATTGTTCTATTTTTGACTTTATTCCCAAAGTTGCCCTTTTGAACTGGCGATAGCAATTTGATCAACCACCGAGATGGATTCAAGTGTAACAAGGCAGCTAGCTTACTATAAACAAAAAAAGTGCACCACAATGTTGTTCCTCCATGCAACTTAGGACACTAAGGGCCTCATTTACTAACACTAACGCAGTTTACGCTGCGTCTGTTTATGCGAGTTCGGTAATCCTTCCACATTTTGCGTAGTATTTATCAACCCGGACACCCATCAGGCAATCAGCGTCTTTCTCCGCCCACTAGACCGTACAAGGCGCTGTAGCAAAGCTACTGGTGCTATGATACGGCTGAGAGCAGACTGCCATATTCCCACTGCTGATGCTATGACTGTTTAAAATGATCCTGATGCCAATATTTGTAATGTAGCGGGGAGTTTAACAACTGCTGGGATGGAGTGTGAACGCTGAGTCAGAGATTCAACGTCATCTTTGATTTCTTCCAGTAACTGTAATATTTCATGGCTGCTTAATCTGTAACGCTTAATGATTTCGGGTTCACTCCACTGACAAAGTGTGATCCTTGTGTTAAAATATTTTCAGCCTGGCCTATGTCTTCGTCTTGCTCGGATTACTGCTACCATTTCACCAGCGGCATACAGGCCTACGAGGAAACACGATTGCGGCTGGTTTAGACCTGCTTTTAAGAGGTGGAGAATTTCCCCCGCAGAATAGAATCTTACTGGCAGTCTTTGTAAATACTACGGAATATATAATCAGGCGCACTTTACGCGTATCCTCCCAGCTTTTTGGGTGGAACTCCCACTTTCCCCATGACCCTCCCACGAACGCACATTGAAAGCGCAACTTGTCTCTTCTCGCTCATGTGGCAGGCAATCTGCCATTTTACCCAAGTGCACCCTGTTTGTAAATAGCCCGCATCGGTTACGTCCATCTTTGCGACCAATTAGCGCCTGGAAACAGGCACAAACGGCTTGATAATTCTAGCCCTCAGTGTGACACTAACACTGAACTCAAACATGTGTCATTTCAACAAATGACCATGGATGCCATGTTTAGAGTCATTTATTCCCATGACTGCAAGAGGTCACTTTTAAAGCCATTTGAATAAATCACCAATGTCCGAAGTCTTTTTTCTGGTTGTTACATTCCCTGAGTGTTCCACGGGAGACTTTCAATAATATGAATAAAGATAAGTCAGGGAAAAAGAACCAAGGAAACCAAAATATAGATGTACAACCCCAAATCAGAAAAAGTTGGGACAGTATGAAAAACACAAATAAAAAAAGAAAGTAGTGATTTCTGAATGTACTTTGACTTGTATTTCATTGCAGACAATGTGAACACAAAATATTTCATGTTTTGTCTAGTCAACTTAATTTCATTTGTAAATATACATCCTTTCCTGTCATTCAGACCTGCAACACATTCCAAAAAAGGTTGGGACAGGAGCAATTTAGGGCTAGTAATCAGGTAAATTGGTTAAATAATGATGTGATTTGAAACAGGTGATGTCAACAGGTGATTGTAATTATGATTTGGTACAAAAGCAGCATCCAAGAAAGGTCTAGTCCTTTAGGAGCAAAGATGGGCCGAGGATCGCCAGTTTGCCAACAAATACGTGAGAAAATTATTGAAATGTTTAAAAACAATGTTCCTTAAAGAAAGATAGGAAGACATTTGCTTATTTCACCTTCAACAGTGCATAACATAATTAAAAAAGTCAAGGAATGTGGACGAATTTCAGTGCGTAAAGGACAAGGACGCAAGCCTAAGCTGAACAACCGTGATCTCCGATCCCTCAGGCGGCACTGCATCAAGAATCGTCATTCATCTATAAGCGATATCACCACATGGGCTCAGGACTACTTTGGCAAACCTTTGTCAAGTACCACAATACATACTTACATCCACAAATGACAGTTAAAACTGTACTGTGCCAAAAGGAAGCCCTATGTTAACAGTGTCCAGAAGCGCCGTCGACTTCTCTGGGCTCGGAGGCATCTGGGATGGACCATCACACAGTGGAAACGTGTACTGTGGTCAGATGAATCAGTATTTCAGGTATTTTTGGGAGAAATGGACGCTGTGTGCTCCGGACCAAAGAAGAAAAGGATCATCCAGACTGTTACCAGCAACAAGTCCAAAATGCGACAACGAAGACCCCGTACTGTTGCCCACCTTTACCTGCCGCTCTGTCTCTCCCCTCTCTGTCACACATGCAATGTATGCGGAGAGCAGCCAATAGGAACACTCTCTCTGAAATGACCTGCGATTGGTCAATGTCTCCCGTCACGGTCTAGATTATCAAAAGCCTAAATACATGGAGGTGCAGAAGTCTAGTTTTCTCTCACGCCACTTGCATTACAATATGCTCAAAGGTTATTATGGAATTTCCACCCAATGACACCAAAAATAAAGTGCCTACGACAGTTTCAATAATGAATTAAAAGTATCCACAAAAGGTCTCAAAACACTAAATGAAAACTACTTGCTAAAAACAGGAACAAAGCCGCACAATAATGCAGACCAAAAATTAACCGATAAATTAAACCACTAGTTCCCAAAACTGACACAAATTATGTGACTTCCATTTGACAAGATTTCATTCTATCTCTATCTCTCTATATCATCTAATAAGAATTTTGGCACTATGACACAAAGGTTAACTGCTTGCTAGCTAACTTACAGAGCGAAAGATAGATGACCTGCACAGTATGGCAGAAGAGAAATTAAAGAAAAACGTTAACAAATGGAAATGTTTCCATTGTTTGGGTCTATTTGCGCTCTTAGATGACAGAATTCCGTGAAATGAACACGGCCCCTTAACTCAAAATCTGTGGCAGTTTCACGGAATCGCCGAAAATTCCATGATGGACCCACGGAAGAATTCCGTGAAATGAACACGGCCCCTTACGTTAAGGAAAATGTTGTGGGTGGGCGGGACAACAACGGAACAGGTTGGGTTTAGGAAAAGAAGAATGGGACTGTTGGGTTTAGTAAAAGAAGAAAGCTCTGGTTGGGTTTAGGAAACGTGACACACGGGACACGATCCCCGGTCGCCTGAGTGAAAGTCCTGTGTGTTTTTTGACCTTTCATACTACTCGCTACCGTAGTCGCTCTTAATGCTACGTCATCTTCTCATTGACTTTACATCGGCATTGTTTTCCATGGTGGTCACACGGAATTTTTACACATTCCATGCCACCACCACGTAATGCGGTGTTAACAGTTTGTGATCATTTCACGGAATTCTGTGAGACCAGGCTGGCTGAAAAGTGATTTGCAGTGATCCACTATTCTATGATGAAACATTTCTATCTTCTTCCAAAATGACAGTAGGCCCATCCACAGGGCATGAGGGGATTATGGAGCAACATGTTAGACATCACTCTCCCCCATCATAAAAAACACTATCTTTTTGATGAGAGATTTTTGGGAAATTAAAGCCAAGGAGCACTGGACCTGGAGGATCATGATGGCCGATCAGCACAATTACAGTAGACCCTTTATGTTGGTTTTTCCTTTAATATGTCATCATATGTAAGTTGCTTCCACAAATTACTAAACAGGAAGCAGCAAATTGCTAGAGCCAGTGTTGTTTATGGTTGCTATGGTGCCATGCTAAGCTAAATGCTAAAGAGGGAAAGATGCTGCTTTTCAACCCTTCTGAAGAGCGTCATCCAAAGGGAGTTTTACCGGCGGATAAACGCAGACCTCCAGGTGCTGCCGCCATTCATCTGCATGTATGGCAGACTTTCCCTTAAGTTACCATCTTATGTTAGCAGTAGCTAGCTAGCTTGGTTAATCTTTCAAAACAAATCTAATTGTAGTCTCACAGATCCCCTGTCTTTACAGATTAGGACAGTCTTTAACGTTAGATGTGAGATGATTGTGTTTAGATGTGAGATGGTGTCAGACTGTAGTGTTTTCAAAGTCTTCTATGGGAGGCATAAGAATGATTGAGATCCATTTGATTCACAGTGTTGATAGATTGTAGCCTGGTTGACTGAGAGTGGGTCTGGGCAAGGTTCATTCACAGCTCATTTCGAAAGGGGCGTCAACAACGGACGCCGCTCAAATGCCTCTGGGCGCAATTGGATAGTCCTTCAACCAATCAGACCAACGATCCGGGTGACGTAGCAGCGACAGCGGCATCAACGGGTTGCTGCGCTTCGGTGGGCGCCATGTTGAATGTAAACAAAAAGCTGCTTGCCGTCGCTGCGCTATCGTCATCGTGTAAAGCCCGCCTCAAAGGTTGTGATTGGTGCCTCGATTTGGAAACATTGGAAATAAGCTTGAATGGGCTCTTGGCCAGATGGACTTGCAGAGCAAATCTCAAATTTGCCGAAGTTTGTCAGGGTTTTCCCAGGCTAGATATCCCAGGTATGTATGTGTCCAAATTGGAGAGTGATGATTGAGTATAACATATCTACTGGAAAACGCTTTTAAACATCCACTTTGTTGTCACGCACACAATCGGTTGTATGGATTGACCAACATTGAGGGCATGTCATATACTCATTGAGACGGGACCACTTTAGTATTTCAGAATTCAATATCGGCAGCATTGACAGTGCCATAAGTGTTATCAGACTGGGCTGTTGAATATGGAGTATTTATCTTTCTGTGTGTGTTTTCATTGTTCATTGTGTCCTGTGATGATTGATTATTTTTTTTAGATGAGGTCACCCACTGACCTATCCCTCTTCTCCCTGGCCTTTCTCCCTTACTGTATGTCCTTCACTGATTTCTACTTAACTTTATGTCTCTACTTTCTTTATTTCATCCCCACCTTCCCCTGTCCTCTTTTCTCTCCTATTCCACTCTGTTCTCCCCACCTCCTGCCTCTTTCTCTTGTTTTCTCTTCTCCTCTATTCTCATCTTTCCTTCTCTCCCTCCTGTTGTTTTCACTTTCTCTCTCCTCCTCCCTATCCTGTCCCACCCCTCCCTTCCACCTCACCTCTCCTTTCCCCACCTCTTGTTTCCCCTATTTTCACACAACCTCCCCTTTTTGTTTGTTTTTCTCTGTCCTCTTATTCACCTTCTTTTCACCTGTTCTCCCTTTCTGTCTCCTCCCCAGCCTCCCCCTCTCCCTGCTCCTTCTCCGTGCAGGGAAGCAAGACGCTGCAGAGCAAATCCCTGCTGAATTCCTACTACTCAGGTACACACTCAAACACACATTTAAATCCACACACTTACACACACACACACACACACACACACACACACACACACACACACACACACACACACACACACACACACACACACACACACACACACACACACAATCTTTAAAGATGCTTTAGGCAACGTTTCAATGGCTGAAGAGCCTGCGGAGTTGCTGATGTTTGAACTGTTACCATGTTAGTTGCAGTCATTACTGTTTCTGACTGAGCTTCTGTGTTTCCCTCTGTGTGTCATGTTGATTATGTGTGCAGTGTCTAAAGAGCCAGTTCCAGCCACAACTTCTATAGGTGAGTAAAATGGATGGATCATCTATGCTTTTTGTTAATAATTCTCTCAGCTACGGTTAATAACTCTGACAGTCAAACACCACTCTTACAGTACTTGTGTGTGTGTGTGTGTGTGTGTGTGTGTGTGTGTGTGTGTGTGTGTGTGTGTGTGTGTGTGTGTGTGTGTGTGTGTGTGTGTGTGTGTGTACGTGTGTGTGTGTGTGTTTGTGTGTGTGTGTGTGTGTGTGTTTTTGTGTGTGTGTGTGTGTGTGCGTGTGTGTGTGTGTGTGTGTGTGTTTGTGTGTGTGTGTGTGTGTGAGTGTGTGTGTGTTTGTGTGTGTGTGTGTGTGTGTGTGTGTGTGTGTGTGTGTGTGTGTGTGTGTGTGTGTGTGTGTGTGTGTGTGTGATTGTGTGTGTGTGTGTGTGTGTGTTATTGTGTGTGTGTGTGTGTGTGTGCGCATGAGAAACAAGTGAAGCAAAAGTTACAAAATAGAACACACGTTCAGGTACAAACAATGTCAAAGAGGGCAACATACTTAATGCTCATACACACACACACACACGCACACACACACACACACACACACATGGTTTGCACATGGGCAGAATGAAATGTCAAAACCATCTCCAAGTACCTTCTTTCTGTCTTTTTCACTTCATTTTTCCTCCCTCTCTCCCTTTCTGTTGGCCAGATTGACCAGTTCTTTGCCAAGCAGATTGGCTGTGGCCCCTGCCAAAGTGGGACGTGTGTGTGTGTGTGTGTGTGTGTGTGTGTGTGTGTGGTCACAGTCTCTTACACACACACACACACACACACACACAAACACACAGAGGTATAAGTGCTGTAGTGACATTTGTCTGCCGCTCTCCTTTTACAGAGTGTTTCTGTTTTATGTGATAATACTTATCAGCCAGCTGCCAGCCCGTCATCTTCCTGCCACACCTCCTCTCATCCATCCTCCTCCTTTTCACTCCTTCCTTCTTCCCTCCTGTCTACTTCTTCTTTCTACTGTCTAATCCTCGTTCTTTTTCTCTTCCGTACTGTAATCGTCTGTGTTTATCTGTAATCTTTCCTTCTTTTCTTTCTCTCATCATCAGATATACCGTCGTCCTTTTTTCACTTTCACTTCATTTCCATACGTTACTGTTCACTCTTCCTTTCCTCTCACTTTATCCTTTTCTCACTCCAACTCTCTCCTCCTCTCCTCTTCTGTCCTGGTCTCATCTCTTTCGTCTCCTCTCCTTGTCTCCTCTCCTCTCCTTGTCACCTGCCTCTCCAGTTGGAGAATGTGTATCTTCTCCTAAAACACTGTTGTAAACCAGCTGAATCACTGTAATACCTGCTGAACCCATGTGTTAATTGCCCAGGAAACAGATAGCCAGAGGCAGGCAGACATTCAGAAAAAAAGACAGACAAACCACAAATATAGACAGCCACTCTGTGTCTTATCTGCTCTAGAAAAACTAGAAATTGGACAAAATGGTCAAAAGAGAAAGTGATGGGGAAATAAAAAAAAAAAACGATATCCAATAATGTTTCAGCCTTGCATATTTAAGCTAATTTAATGTAATCTACACAACTGGCTACGCACGCTTCTGTGCCATTTGCTGATGCACGTCAAAGCATGATGAAGCAGAATGCAAAAGAACGCTTGAGCGATTTGTGCAAAGGCACACATTCACTGTCATACATCTTCAGAGAGTGACGTTAGCGTTTTGTCAAGCCATCTGTTCTCTCCACAATTAAATAGAAAGACAGGATGTAAAACTAAACGTTCATGATCTCTGTGAAGTAAAATCTGGTATCCAAAACAAATACTTTAAATATAGAAAATAGACTTAGACTTAGAGATAGAGCAGTACAAGTGTGAGAAATAGAAGAATTCAAAGATGTGTTTGTGTGGCTGGGTGGTGTTACAAAATGTATGTTTAAGTGACACACTGAACAAAAACGGGGCACGAACCCAGGTCTCCTGGGTGAAAGTCCTGTGTTGCTTGACCCATCCACCCCCCCAACCAACCTCCTTATGTGGATTTTAGATCTTTCATACTACTCACTACCTTTGTCTTTCTTAAAGGACATTTCCGGTGCGAAATGAACCTAGGTGTTAATAACACGTGTACTGAGTCAACCATTCTCTGGGATTTGTTTTCATGCTAATCAAATGTGACCAGTTTTAGCGCAATGCGGTAATTAGCTTGTAACGCTAGTCATCGGGGCAGAGGGTAAAGTAAAAATAAATCTATTTCTACACCACTAACAAGGCTCAAAATAGCACCACACTTCCACGGTAGCATAATGACGGTCCCTACATGTAAACACAAGCATTGACAACTTTGTAAGTGTACAGACAGTTTATTAAAAACAGGTTATAAAGATAGTACCGTTCATGTATACAGGCAGGCGCCATCTTGGGAAATCAATCAAGGCCAAGTTGAACAACGAACGCCATGTAACCAGTAACATAGCTCTAGCACAGTGTAGCACATTAATTAGCAGTTTGCGCTAAAACTGGTCACATTCGATTAGCATGAAAACAAATCCCAGAGAACGGTCGACTCGGTACACATAGCTAAACGGCAGTCATGTGGGCATAAATTAAATAGTGCCTTTGTGTACCTTAACAGACACAAAATGCAATTAAAATGTCTGTGTAACGTGAACAGGGCCCTTACATGACAACAAGATGCATTTTCAACATTCACCTACCCAGCTAGCTAGCTAGCTGTCGTCTGGGACGAGAGAGTGTTCAGTCAGGCTTCAGTAATAATCATCATGCAGCAGTCCCGTGTGTATTTGTAGCATATATATGATATATATCCATTTTGTGTGCGATCCATCTGGCGTTGGAGAGTAGTATTCTCTGCTGACAACAATCACGAGAGCGCCCACTGGTCTGGAGGATGTCCTCTCTCACTCTCTCTCTCTCTCTCTCGTCCCAGACGACAGCTAGCTAGCTAGCAGCTAACAGGGTAGGTGAATGTTGAAAATGCATCTTGTTGTCATGTAAGGGCCCTGTTCATGTTACACAGACATTTTAATTGCATTTTTCGCTGTTAAGGTACACAAAGGCACTATTTCATTTATGCCCCCATAACTGCCGTTTAGCTAAGTGGAGCGGTGGGCATTAGCTGCAGCAGCTCCGTCTATGTAGCTGCTGTTGCGCTAACTGATTTTGCTATAGACAGGTCTTGCATAGTTATATTTAGCAAGATTAACGTAAAAATTGGCTGGAGTTCCCCTTTAACACCTAGGTTCATTTTTCAGCGGATTTTTCCTTTTATTCTACGTCATCTTACAGCGCCGCTGTCGAGCTGCTTCTCTGCCCGGTGCGTTCCAAACAGAAGCTAAAGGGGTATTTTTGCGTTGGTATCTGACGCTGACAGACACTGAACAAGCGTCAGTAGTAGTGAGAGTGGGTTGGTCTATCCATTCATCCCATCTACAGTATTTGTCCATCCACTAATCCCCAAATTCCCTGCAATACCGATTTCTTCATTTCCTCACATCCCTCCATCACTTTCTACATCCATCTCTTCTTTTCTAATGTAGTAGATTCAATTAATCCTCCTTCCATCCATCATCCATCCATCCAGCTGTACATGCGTACATTACTCCCTCTCTAAATCTCATCTCTTGCTTCCACCATCACTACACTCCTGTCTCCCCTTTTAGACACTGACTGCTCATCCCTCCTTTTCTCCATCCATCCATCCATCCATCCATCAATCCATATACACCATACAGCAGCAGTGCTGGCTGCTGTTTGCGCATCATGCTGAGCATCGCAATTATTTTATTGATTGAAGCAGTAAATTAGTGTGATGGAGGACCTGCAAACTGACCACCAAGCATGGTGCTATTATCATCATCATCATTTTCACGATCACTATCCAAGGCCAAAGACAGACAGTTGGAGGAATGGAATATCAATGTACTCTGGAGTAATGGAATACCAATGTACTCTATAATAGAAGATACAGGGATGAAGGAAACAGAAAACCAAAGGAAGAAATTGAGTGGAAACTGAAAAAGAGAAACCAAGAGAATATTTGTCAGCATATTTCTTTATACAATATGTTTGTATGTACTGCTGATGCTTTTATCCTAACAAACACTCTTGCATGAAAAAGTACGCATTAAGGATGGAACTAAACTAGAGGAATTATGATTCTAGTAATTGCCCTTTTAATAATTTTCTTAGTTGAATGTGAGCACATTTCATTATTTGTATTACTTCAATTATTTTCAGTCAAGCGCTACTGTAGCTCAGCTGTCTAATTAAAAAGAGACCACTCATGGTTGATTACCAAAATGCCCATACATTTAAAGAATACACTAAACGCTTAAAAGAGCAGATATCACATTATCGAGGTTTGGTGAAAAAAAGAAAAGATGGCCACCAGAGTAGACGAAGGAAATACTGTCAAAACTATTTTCATCTGATCGTAGATATTTTGTGATTTTAAAAAGCTTCATTAGTTTCTATTAGGGCTGTCAGTTTAACGCCCTATTAACGGCGTTAACGCAAACCCATTTTAACGGATGATTAACGCATAGAGAGAGCAACGGGATCTGTTGGATCTGTTAGTCCATTTCTTTAACTGTCTATGGCCACGCCATGTCCCGCCCTACGAAGCAGCTCGATTGGTTGGGGTTAGGCATTTCACCTCGAGTGGTTAGGATAGTGGATTGGTCAGGGGATAGGACCTGAACAAATGGAGTTATGTTACCTTGGACGCCTGGCCAATAGTAGTGATTGAAGGGCGGGTCGCAGACCGGAAACAAAACAGACACAAGCCGCGGACGGTTTGGGCTTGCGAGCCGCGTAGCTTGTAGGCTCGTGATGGCAATTAGCTTCGGAGCGAGCGAGTAGTGACTCTACAGTCAGTGAGAGAAACAAAGCGTCTCCTCTGTTCTTTCTGACCACGGTGGGAAAACTGGAGCAGGAGAAGTTAACCCTCTCTTTGATTTTACGTTGTTTATGGAGAAGGACAACCAGGAAATGAGTCGGGGGAAACCATAGTCGCTATGACAACGAGCCATGCTCGCCTCAGGCATGAGGCAGTACTATCTGCAATGGAAAATCGAGGTAACAGTGTTACATTGTGTGACAGATTATTAGTTCCAAGTGTGAATGTTAGTGTGAAATTGAACACTACGTATATGTCAATGTTTTCAATTAAAAAAAACATTTGCACAAAGCAGCTGATCCACTTTTCCATGTTGATAAAAGAATTAAAATGAAAAAATATGACACAAAAAGAAATCAAGGGACATTTTGAATAGTAAAAAATGTGCGATTAATTGCGATTAATCGCGAGTTAACTATGACAATAATGCGATTAAATATTTTAATCGTTTGACAGCACTAGTTTCTATACAATATCCCTCTCAAAGATTTGACTTCCATTGAGTCCATTATGCTGTCCATTGTATCTGAGGTGGACTCCAAGAGGAGATGAATTCCATCATTTATTACAACAATTGATATAAACCATTTCACTTTTAAAATAAGAATCCACCATTTAGACGCATTCCAATACCTTTCAGGCTTGGATAATGGTACCAGGAGTCTGAATGGTGCCGGCGAGGATTCTTAAAAGCTTGAAAAGAGAGGGAGAGACAGATGCAGAGACAGAGAGAGAGAGAGAGAGAGAGAGAGAGAAGGAAGTTATTAAGACGACAATGAAAGAGACATACAGATTGAGGGATCAAAGACAGGGAGAAGGAGCTTGCGTAAATCCAGAATGCAATTCATAGGGGGATTTATCTCTCTCTCTGTGTGTGTGTGTGTGTGTGTTTTATTTTTGAACCAGCTGTAAAGCTTTCTCCTTAGCTCAGGTGTTCTCAGCTATGGAAATATGGAAATATGAGTTCACACATGCACGCATGCACGTACACACACACATAAAGAAGCCAACATGTACACACATAGTATAGCATGCACAATTATACAGATATATGCATAAGGAGACAAGGACACATCAAAAAGTTTCAAATATGTACAGAAACACACACTCTAACATATGCACATACACTCTGCCACACTGCATTGTTAACATTGCTGCAACGTAAATCCATTGGATCAGTGGAAAGCCACCACAGCATAGCGTGCATTTCATGTGCAAACACGTTTTCCTCTAAAAAATCAATTTCCCAGACACTGCTGTATGTCCAAAGGTTACGCAACACTGTTCTCTGTCAGTTTACAAAGCAAGTGTCAGCCTTTTGTGCCCGGCACAGGGACAGCCCCTTCGCCACTGTTAGCGCTGTAGTTGCGTTTTCCATGGATCAGGAGCTTTTCCTGGTTAATTAGGCTCACACAGTTTATGCACTGATACAAACAAGACCCATGGGAAGGCATCCCAACAACCTAGGAACACAACTCAAGAACTGGGTCTGAAACTAAAATCCTCCCTATCACATTCCTGTTTGCCTTTTCAAGGGCATCCAAAAACCATGAAGATTAGGCAAATTAGACCAATAATGGATTAAAAGGCAACAGCTTTGGCTTGCAGGTGACAAGACTTCACGGAATCATTCTGTTCTTTGTCATTTACTGCTGAAATATTCCGATTTTTGCATGGATGTTACAAAGGATACATTCTAAGGTAGCAGATTATTAATGCTTGGTTTTAGGTCTCATACGCTGCTGTTTTATAGACAACTTGAGAAGTTGGCTACATTGTTTAACCATAAAAATATTCCCATCCCAGGTCTGAATATTAATAGCAGATATACCCTGTGCTTGTATCAGTCCTAATACATTGTACGCACATGTAGGAGGATGTACGTGGCTTGTTAGTACAGCAAACTCCACCGTAGTAGTTAATGGCCAGTTGGTAAATACTTTCCCAGGTCAGGGTCTTTTTGGGGGGCAGAAACTGCAGCCTAAGAACTACATGTAGATCTGGGTTCCTTCAGTTTAAACAGGTACGTTTCCTTAGAAGTTCCTGTGTTCAATAAGGGCCAATTCAACGCATTCCCATGAACGGGTCTGTATGGTATCGTACGAAAATGTCTACACAACAATTCATATCCTATCCTATGGTAACGTGACAACCGGTCACATGACAGTTAAGTCTTTACTGTTAAATTTAGCTGAGAAGAGGCAGTGGCAGTTAAAGGTGCAGTAGGTAAGTCTTATAAAACTACCTTTCTGTCATATTAGCTGAAACTGACCCTATGTTCCAGTAGAACTACATGAAGCAGGTCATTTAAAATAAACCCAGCTCCTCTGGCTCCACCTACAGCCTGGAGTGAGATTTCCCTGTTCAGATGCACCAATCAGGGTCAGGGGGTTGTCATGTCAATGCTCATGCACTCGCATTCATTCTCCCTTGTGGGGGGATTGGTTTAGGAGACCGTTTTGGGCTTAAGCCGAAAGTGGGGAGGGACTGAGAAGTTGTCGATGTTAAAATTTTTGGGCTAAGTCCTGGATCTTCACAATCCTCCCTACAGCACCTTTAAGTTTAACCGACAAAAGGTGACCATCATGCGGCGACGACAGTTAAGTTTAGGCACTAACACTTCTAGTTAAGATTAGAAAAAAAGATCATGGTTTAGATTAAAACACCGGTTCCCCTAAGTAGTACACCTGGGACACAAACAGGTGTTTAAGTCTCGGAAAGACCTGTCCGTGCTGACCTCGTCCCTACGCGGACAGAGCGCTCTAATACAGCAGCAGTCATTGTAGTGCATACAGTAATAAATACTTACAATGCATAGACTGTAAGAAAGAAATCAGCAATTAAACAGGTAAAATCCTGGCAGAAAATTACCAGTACCTTTTCCGTCACTATATCCTCTGTACTTTTAACGGACATTTTTGTTAAAAAAAATAAAAAACAAAAAAATAAATAATGTAAATATGGAAAAACACCTGTGAAAAAATCATTCCAGAAAATTCCTTCATATTAACACAGTATATTAGCCTGTATCTCTATGGACCTTTCTAACAGTGCACGACATACTTTGCAATACTTTTTGTAGCTATATGTACGCATGGTTCATGTTTAACTGTATCTAACTGTAGACCCAAGTGCTGCATGCGTAAGTGATTCAGAAAAGACACAAACACTCAGGAACAAAGGATACAATTTTTTTATTATTATTTTGAGACGATTAAAACCAAATTGTTCTTCTCCAGGATGTTTGGAACGGGACTATTTATGGATATGGATATGGAGAAAGGACAACATAAATATACAGTATAATAAAAAGGGGAGCACCCCTAATTTTTTCATTGCATATTTTTCTGAAGTAAAAGATTCAATCCCCACCAGCAGACCTTAGTGATTTTGGGCTTTCTTTTGCTCCATATTATGAAGATGCACTGCATTTGAAGCACAACGCTGTTGCTGTGCTGCAAAGAGAAGATGGTCCGGAGTCACGTCCCGTATAGAGAGCTCATCATTTCTATCCACTGCCCTGCTTGTATTGGAAGTAGTTTACCGCAGCATTACCGACGGGCAATTATTTTCTCCAGTCTAGTTCAGCAAAGCATTAGGCTGCATGGAAGGTGATTATGGCTAATGGCAGTCATTTTGTTTGGCCATAATGTGGCAGTGCTTGGTAATTGAAGGTGAGAGCAGAGTTGGGAGAGAGAGTCATTTTTAACCTTTATGCGCTCAGGAAAGATGGAGCCTCTGTGCTCTTTTGCAGCCACTTCTTGACTGCCTGTTTACGCAGCTTATCTTCACATCAAGTGCTCTCTCAGTCACACTTCCTTTGACAAGTCTGTCTGCCTCCTGGTCTGCCAGTCTGTGCCAATCTGACTCACACTCACACTTTTTTTCTTTTTCTGATACCGGTGCTAAAACGATACTTTTAAAACGGTGCCGTTGCCTGAACCAGTGCCTGAACCGAAATATAGATAATATATTTATAATGTATATAATATAAAATATAAAAAAGAAGCACAAAACGACAGTTGGTGACATTAAAGAATGGCTTGTTTACTAAGGCCATATGTTACGGTATAAATGATTGATTAATAATGTAATAACTATAACTTATAACAATGACTTATTTCACCAGTACATTGCTGGTAAATGACAAAAACAAGCACCAGATGGGAAAAGGGTATTTTACAATAACTTAAAATGCACCACAAGGCTGGCGAGTTTCAAGTGAACGCACCGCCTGTGTTGTTTTTCTGACAACGGCAGCTGCAGTCAGACTGTTACGTCTCCGTGTTGGAATCCTCTACAGTGAAATACAGACACACTTTACACCGCTTAACGTAAGCTGTCAGCATTTTAACCATAGTGTTTAATCCAGCTACTAGCTAACGGTAACACAGCGATGCTTCTGAAAAAACAAAAATCAGGCACCGAAATGAGGAACCAAAAGTTTCGTTCTTATTCGGTTTCGTTGCTACCGTTTACGTCGGAACCGTAGCGTTTCGGTACCCAACCCTAGTCACACCGATAGCTAAATGTACATATAGCTGTACATAGATTGTTCATACAGTCCAAAAGGACAATTCAAATCGTTGAAGATGAAGAAACACAATGATGACAAAAGCTTATTTCCATTGTTTTCCCCTCAAATATTCAGGGATGCATTCATTTGATGTCCAGAACAGAATCAGTTCAGACACTTTATTAATTCCAATGGGCAATTCATTTGCAGCTCCTCAGTCAGTAACGAATACTCACACAATAGTTAACCATGCCAAATATGCTGAAAGGAAACGTATTAAAAATATATGGGGACAGTTGAAAATACCTAAAAGCCTAAATATCAGTGCCAATATTGACATTATAAAATAATACAAATAAGTTAAAGCTTTAGTGCATAACTTTTTGATATTAATGAACGTCCGTTACATTCAAGCCATTGCCCAATGAGTTGCTACAGAGCTAACTAAGACTATCAGCTCCACACAACTCTCTCTGTATTTCTCAGTATGGCTATGTTCAGAAGATTGGTCACGGAAGGCTTCTGTCTTGTGGCGGGTGGACAGTGTTGTTGTCATTACTTAGAATTCCTCATGGGGGCGACAGAAACTACGCACTATAGCTTTAAGAACTGCATCTTTTAAAAATCTTTCTGGGATGCTGCTGCAACATCCACAACTATGATTCATAAGTGTCCAGAATGTCAGTAAATGAATGAGACAGCCCAGGAATGCAAAATGCATCACTTCCTGTACACTAGAGGATTCCCCCCATATACTGTGCAAGGGTTGTTCCGATACTGCCTGAAATGCTGCTGTCAGTATCGGCGAGTACGTGAGTCTCAATCCAACACCACGTAATTTGGCCCTGAAAAACAAATTCTTCAAAGTAGTTTTTTATTTTGTTCTTTTTTTTCCGTTATGACTGTCAAACTAGATAATAAAAGAAAGTTCTTTATATAAAGCATTTATTCTCAATATGTATTTGTAATGTTTTACAAAGACTTTAACCTAAGCCAGGCCATACAACAACAATAGCAATCACATCCCATCCATACAGGGTTAGTATACAGCTAAAAAAGGGTAACACTTTACTTGAAGGTATCAACATAATCGTGACATGACACTGTCCTATCAATGACCTGACACTGGCATGAACGTGTCATAAACGTTATAAACAAGTCATAAACGTTCATGACTTTTGTCATTAAGTGTCATTCATTGACACTTACTGACATAAATCAAAGTGACATTACCAGAAGTTGCCTTGGTCATGACAAGTTGACATTAAATTAGTTTGGGATATCTTTGTAATGACAACTTGACATTAACCAGATGACATTACCAGAAGATGTATTTGTCATGACAACTTGACAATGTCAATGAAATCTAATGTCAAGTTGACATTAGATTTCTTTGGAGTGTCCTTATTAAGACAACTTGACATTAAAGAGGATGACATTATGTCAGGTTGTCATGACTAAGACATCCTCTGGTAATGTCATCCTGGTGAATGTCAAGTTGTCATTACAAAGACATCTTCTGGTATAGTCACTTTGATTAATGTCAAGTTGTCATAATCAAGACAACCTAAACAATGTCAACTTGTCATGACCAAGACGACTTTTATGACTTGTTTATAACGTTCATGACACGTTCATGACAGTGTCATGTCATAGTTATGACAGTGTCATGTCACGATTATGTTGATACCTTCTAGTAAAGTGTTATAACTTTTTAACGCACTGGGTTCTGATCGGTACTCGGTATTCGACGATATGCAAGTTGAGGTATCAGGAAGGAGAAATGGTATTGGAACATCTCCAAACAGCGCATCAGTACAAGACACCAGTTTTTCAGTACAGCAAATGTAAAAGCTGGACAGTTCAATAAAAAAAAAAAGCTTGAATCACTTTTGCATTTTATTTGGCCATTCACAGTAGCAAAACAGACCTGTAAATATTGTGCATTACTTTAATCCCTCACATCTCTGTTAATTCTCTTCATGTCTCAGGCAGCCCTCGCCCATACTGAGCAGCTGGAGGCAAACAGTGCTTCCCTGGCCAACGAGCGTATGAAGTTAACCCTCCTTCCTTAGCAGAGAGAAATAGATACATGAATAAGTATATCTGTCCACCAGTCTCTCTCTCTCTCTCTCTCTCTCTCTCTCTCTCTCTCTCACTCTTTGGTCCTAACTTGCAAGATTTTTTAGTGAGAAACTCCTGTGAAGCACATTTGTCTGTCTGCTGTGCAGCTGCATGGCGACTTCACAGATCGCTGTGTAGGTAACTCAGGCACAAACTCCCACCTACACACACACTCTGTTCCACTCTGGCGCCTGCAAGTTCCAAAGCAAGTGGATTTGTATGGGCATGCACACACTTGCAAGCAGACAGCCCTGCACACACACACACACACACACACACACACACACACACACACACACACACACACACACACACACACACACACACACACACACACACACACACACACACACACACACACGCACACATAGTGCGTTTAACTATCTTTGTTGGGACCCGTCATTGACATAATGCATTCCCTAGCCTTTACCCTAACCTTAACCATCACAACTAAATGCTAACCTTAACCCTTACCCTCACCCCTAACCATAACCTCATTCTAACCCTGATCCTAAAACCAAGTATCAAACAGCCCTTTGGGGTCCAGCATTTTGGACCCCACAAATATAGTTAAACAAGCCCACACACACACATACACACACACACACACACACACACACACACACACACACACACACACACACACACACACACACACACACACACACACATCAATAAACAAAACCCCACATACTAAAAGGTAGGCATGTAAATGCACACACTTGTATTCAGGATTGGACACACATATCCCTGTATGTATGAACTTACACATTCTAACACACACCAAACACACACATGTGACCTTGAAGGCAGCTGCCAAGAGCTCTGGGAACACACAAAGGAAGTGTGTGTTGGAAGTTTTTACATGGTTTAATTCTCAAAAAAACACCCTATGTTTGTTGTAGCTACATAGTGAGACATCTCACCTCTAAACCATCTTTGTAGGGTTTCACACATGTGCAGTAACTAGGTAAGGCTCACATGGTTAGGGTTAGGTGCCTTGAAGTCAATGGTCGCAGCGCTGCCTTGAAGACGACGCTGGGGGTTTAAAACACCATCGAGCACATGAGCCACTGTCTCCACCGTCCACACTGACACACACACACACACACACACACACACACACACACACACACACACACACACACACACACATGCACACACTCTCCTCATGTCAGAAGAAGTGGAGGTGAAATGAGGTAGACTGCTATACTGTCTAGACTAGTTGATCCCTGCGACCTGCAGTCCAGATAGATATTTTCCTCTGCCTCTATGTCTCTTCCTCCATTCATCACTCCTTTATTCTGCTGCTCTCTTTCTCTGGCTTGCCTCGGCTTTCTTTTGTGTGTCGGTTCTTTATTCCATCTGTCCTTTCGTTTGGCTTTCTCAATTCATATTCACTTTTAAAATCACCTAAGCTGATTTTGCGAACTAATTCATCTCAGTTTGCAAACAAATCCAACTACAATCAGAATAGAATAATAATAAAAAAGGCAAACAAATTCAGCACACTGCTAAGTAATTAAGTACATGATGTGTATCTGCTGTTCGGAGAACTCTTTCTCTTTGTTTCACACATTCAGTTTATTTCAGCCTGATTCCTTCCTCCTTTTTAATTCTTCCTCACTCATCCTTTGCCGTACCATCTTTTAAAAAAAAACCTTTTTCTATCTATTTCACTCCTCTTCTGTCTCTTAGTTTTTGATATTTGCTCTGTCCCTCCTCATCTTTCATAGCCTGACCAGTGACCATCCAGACTCACATCCAGATGTTGGGTCTGGGAACTCACCATTGGCAGGGCTCAATCCGGGGGGCGGGATAAACGCTTGTCTGTCAAATTCCGCGATAGCGCAACTTTTTTACGAATGACTTCAGTGCCGTTCGTTGTTCTTTTCTCAAAGAAAAGCTTAACTCCAAGTCTTCCAGAGTCGCGGCCAAAGCAAATTCCAAACACCGCTGTTCGCCAGCAGCAGCAGCCATAAGCCCGCCCACCGACTCTATATACGATGTGATTGGCCCTGCGAGAGTTTGGTTTTTCCAGCTCGCAAGCCAACGGGGGTGCATCTAGATTTCTAGGTTACATCTTTCATAAAGTCTGGAAAAAAAGCTTCTTGTAGAGAGAAAACAAACTCCTTGTGCCTGAAGGTGTTACGCTTCAATGTACACATGCAGTATAAAACATGCACTTGAGTTGCATTAAACAGTGAACATTTTTTTAACCTGTTGTAACCTGTAGTTGCATAAAGAGCCCATTTACAGTAGATACTGTATACCATATGCTACTTCTGATTGTACCTCTTATTATTTATTCAAATATATGTATGTTGAAGTTCAATATAATCAAAATGAAAACAAATGGAGATTACTGTGGAGAAACACTTGAGTACCCTCTAGGGCTCTTGATGCTGTATAAATACACTCCATTTACCTGCATCCCCTGACGGGATGAAGGGTCTTTTTTAATTTCCTTTTTCATCTTCCACTTTTTTTTCATCCATGCTGAAGAGAGAATTCCACCGGCCATAAAATGAAGTTGTACCTGACCTTGTGCTTCAGAGGAAGACAGGAAGAGAAAGAGAAAGAGAGAAAGAGAGAGATGGACTTAACAGCCACAGCTTTTTTTTGTATAAAAAGTTAAGATTTCAGTCTTTGAGCAGCACGAGTGGGTTCAGCTCTTAACCTTTACCGGTGAACGGTTTGCTGAGAATCTTATTTGCATTTTAAAACGTGTACATTTGCAGAGACACAGCTGGTACAACAGATAGTTTTTCTCAAGTTAGATGGACATTTTGTTGGAGTTAAGGGAGTGATGCACATGTAATGTTGTGATTTATTTGGATAATAAAGGTGACAGGTGTCGAATGGAGAGTGTTGCATTGTTGCATTGTTGCATATTGACCCCCAAAGTAGTAGGTGTTTGATGATTTAAGCCCCCAACGTCATCTTCCAGGCAGCGCTGCCTGGGAGGCACTAGGATTAGACAATGGTTAGGGTTAGGTGCCTTGAAGTCGACGTTGGGGGCTTTAAACACCATCGAGCCAAGTAGTAATACAGCACAGTCATGACCAAGACGACTTTTATGATAGTTGAACTAAATGCACTGTATTTGATTGGCACTGCTTTTATTCAACTTTGTAGACGATAGCGGCTATATTGTAATAGTGTTTAACATCATTTCAATTTCAGTTTCAATTATTGTTTGACTGTTCCGGATCTAATTACTGTGTGTGCTGGCTGATGCTGTAATGAATCCTGTAAGAACAGGGTCTTCCTCTGTCATTTAGTTGCTTCTGTAATGAAGTCATTTCTTCAGTATGATTGGGCTTCACAGTAATTGCCAGTTGGTGGGTATCAAGGATGTTAGTAAATGATGATGAATTAGAACATGTCTACTCAAAATACTGGCTTCCAGTTGGCTGATAGCTATCCATTTAAATTGTAGAACATTATATTTTGCCAACAGCTTAACTATCAGTGCGTTTACGTGCACATCAGTAACCAGGGTGTTTTCTCAAAATCTTTTTTAGGGTTTTAAATTACCTTCAACTGTGTGTCATTCCCACTATGGGCCAGATGTACGTACATTTGTGAATGTAGCGTTATCAGCGCCATGGCCAACCTGCAGAAAGCGCACGCTGTGATACTTCAGCTTATGTCGTATTTACCAAACCTGCAGTTCATCAGGTAGTCAGCGCCTTTCTCCGCCCACTAGACCGTAACTTGCTGAGTGCAGACTGCCACATTCCCACTGCTGATGCTATGACTGTTTGAAATGATCCTGATGCCAATATTTGTAATGTAGCGAGGAGTTTAACATCCGCTGGAATGGAATGTGAATGCTGAGTCAGAGATTCAATGTTATTTTTGATTTATCCCAGTAACTGTAATATTGCATGGCTGCTTAACCTGTAACGCTTAATGATTTTGTGGTCACTCCACTGAAAAAGTGTGATCCTTGTGGCAAAAATCCTTTCAGCTCGGCTTTTAAGAGGCGTTTTTGTACATACCGTGGAATACATAATCAGGCGCACTTTATGCTTCCCCTCCCATCTCTTTATGGAAAACTCCCACTTTCCTCTTGACCCTCCCGTGAATGCATATGCATGACACGGAAAAGCGCAATTTGCCATTTTCAGCTCCCGCGACAGGCAGTCTGTGACCTGCAAAACAAATACGCCTGAAGTGGGCGCAAAAGCATTAGTACATGTGGCCCCCAGTCTCTCTGACTGGACCTGCAAATCAATGGAGCAGCCCTACCCATGTTGTGTAAGTTAAAAGTAGAAACATCGGACAGTTTTTGGCCTCTCTTTAGGAGGCAGGAGTGAAAAAGAGTCGTCCTCAACATTTGTTGTGTTCTGGTTTCAGATTGATAAAGACAGTTGGAGAACAATAAGAGACAAAACATTATTTAAAATAGCGACAAAACAGGATGTAAAAAGCAACAAAAGCGTAAAAAAAGCAGCATCTTGTCCTGTATTGTTGCCTTTATTGTATTGCAACAATAAATAAAATAGGACAATTTGACTGAAAAAATAGAATTGACTGCAGACACTGTCATAAACAAAACAATGCAGAATTATATTTGCATTCAGTTCAGTTCAGTTCAGTTCAAGTTTATTGTCATGTGCATATTAGTACAAGTACCACAGCAATGAAATACAATGTGCCATAGCACTCTCTCAACACCAATCATAATTTAATTAAAAACATTAAACCATCCGGACACAGTAAACATAGTAACTATGCCTCAACTCTCCTTCCTCTTCCATTATCATTCATTAACCTTATTTCAATCAGGAGAGACTTTGTTTGCAGATATGCAAAAGAACAATATTTATTATACAACTGCATGACAAAAATGTATGAGTCTTTTGGAGATTAGACTCCATCCAAATTAATATTTTTTAAAGGGGTAGAGAATAGGAAACATATCCCCCGATGGAGTCTAGACGCTGGTGGCGGCGGAGAAGAGACCGGGGACCAGACCGGCGGGGCAACGGAATGGCCAGCCGGGAGAATCATGAAGACTGGAGGCGGCGGGGGAGGTGGAGGGTTGAGCGCTTTCCTGAAACAAAAAACTGACACCAAAAGAAACTTATTTAAAGCAGAGCTGTAGTGCTGTGATTGGTCCTTGAATTCCGTGGTCATGACTGATTGGTTTAAAAGTATGGCTTCTAAACAGCTGATTTGATTTACGGAGAAAGAGTAATGATTGGGTTAACGACGTCTTCCTGAAAGAATTTGCGCTGAGCTTCATAACCTGTGGGTAAAAACTGTCCCTAAAGCGTGATGTGCGTGTGGGAATGCTCTGCAACCGTCTCCCTGATGGAAGTATGGAGAATAGATTATGTGCGGGATGACTGACATCCCGCATAATACCTAATGCTTTCTTAGTACTTCGTTTCAAATAAATGCTTTGAAGCGGTTGCATTAATCATGCAACGGTGCACCACAAGTGAAGGCTACATAGCTTCATAAGAAGAATTTACTTTCTAACTGTGGAGGAGTTGTGTATAGAATATAGAAACACAGGTAGACAGCTGCTTGTGTCGAAGGAGTTAACACAGTGATACTGTGAGTCCAAGTCATCCCTAACTGAGTCTTAATAAAGTCACAGGGAACTTTATATAGCACACTGGCAAGCATGAAGGACTGCATTAACATACACACTCACTGACAGTGTAAACGGCCTTCACACACAAACACACACACACTTCTATCGCTTTCTCAATCAATGCATCTCTCTTGTCAAGCACACACTAGCCACACACATTCAACGCTCTCCATATGTCTCTATGTCTCACACATGCACACATGCACGCATGCACGTACAAACACACGTACACACACACACACACACACACACACACACACACACACACACACACACACACACACACACCTTGTGACTGTTGGGTCAGTAAATCTCCCCATTAGCATTGAGATGTCTTCATCATACTGTTGTGGAGCTGCAGCTATGAATCCATTTCATGCCTGGCTTAATGCATATTTGACCTTGCTGCAAGTTAAACACGCAAACGCACACGCAAACGCACGCGTGCACACACACACACACACACACACACACACACACACACACACACACACACACACACACACACACACACACACACACACACACACACATCAATAAACAAAACCCCACATACTAAAAGGTAGGCATGTAAATGCACACACTTGTATTCAGGATTGGACACACATATCCCTGTATGTATGAACTTACACATTCTAACACACACCAAACACACACATGTGACCTTGAAGGCAGCTGCCAAGAGCTCTGGGAACACACAAAGGAAGTGTGTGTTGGAAGTTTTTACATGGTTTAATTCTCAAAAAAACACCCTATGTTTGTTGTAGCTACATAGTGAGACATCTCACCTCTAAACCATCTTTGTAGGGTTTCACACATGTGCAGTAACTAGGTAAGGCTCACATGGTTAGGGTTAGGTGCCTTGAAGTCAATGGTCGCAGCGCTGCCTTGAAGACGACGCTGGGGGTTTAAAACACCATCGAGCACATGAGCCACTGTCTCCACCGTCCACACTGATCACCTCCTCCTGACTTCTATACGGTGGATGGATGTCACACTATCTGTATTAAATCCAAGCAGCAATAATGTTTCTTCTAAAATCTAGAATGTATTTGACAAGACAAACCAGTAGTGGAAGATGGGGCTGGTTCGGGAGTACAAAGGACTGCATAGAAAGGGAAGGATGAGAGGAGTTTATACAGATTCATGGGGATACAAGTGCTGGAGTCAATTCTCAACAGAACTATTCTGGAGACACAGGCCCTCATTTATCAATCTATCGTAGAAACCAGCGCAGATATGAGCGCAGATATCATCTTACGACTTCACGTGTGATTCATCAAACGTTCGTATCACACCAATCAGAGCGTAAGAATGGTCGTACACTGATAAATGCAACGGCTGGAAACAATCGTGATTTAAATATCACGCCCCAATATATTCTCGGTTTTGAGGCCTCGCCCCTACAATTTACGACATGGGGAGACGTAATCTGGTTAAGAAGAGGCACTTTTTCAGAGGTGGAGACTGATCCCTGATATCTCAGGTTCATTTGTACTAACGTTTGTAGTATTTGGCAGCCTGAAAACTGGTATTAAAGGCTGGAGAAAGAATGTGGAATGAAAAGAGATGCGGTCAACAGTTGCCGTAATAAATCGGACTCGAGCTGAAGTTTATTTAATTTATACATCCTTGATATATGTATGCTACAGTCCTAATAGTAATATACAGGCTTATATTGCATGTTTCAGAGAGAAATATTTTTTTTTCTCCGCTACATTCATCTGACAGCTTCAGTTACTAGTTACTTTGGTAATTAAGATTTTTGCACACAAAACACATGCAGTTTATAAAATACAATGTTTTACTATAAATTAAACTACCCAACAATATAAAGGCCTACAAGTCCAGCTGACATGATCAGCTGATTAATCACTTAGTTGATGACAGAACCGTTTGGATCGTTTCCAGTTTCTGAAATGGGAGGAGTTTTCTGCATTAAGTACTTTTAGTACTTTTAATATTCATTTTCCTGATCATACTTTTACTTAAGTTTCAATGCAGGACTTTTACTTGTAACAGAGTATTTTTACAGTGTGGTGTTGGTACTTTTACCTAAGTAAAGGATCTGGATACTTCTTCCACCACTGCTCTCTTTACTCCAGCTATTCCTTTCTTTTACACTGTCCTCCTATTTCCTACTTTTCTTTCATTGTTCATCTGATTTCTTCTTTTTGCCTCCCAGTCGTTCTCCTCTGTTCTCTGTCTCCTCTCTTCTCCTCTCCTCTCCCCTTTAATCCACTCCTCTCGTTTCTCACTTTCTTGTCATTCTGTCTACTCCATTCACACAACAGGACTTGTCAGCTCCTTGTAATCACTCAGTGTAAGCCCATCACATCTACATGGCTGTTTTTCTTTCTCTTGACCACACTTACACTCACACAAGACACACATTTAAACAAACACGCAGACACACACACACACACACACACACACACACACACACACACACACACACACACACACACACAGGTAGTGGCACTATCTTTGTGTGGACCCGTCATTGACATTCCCTTTACCCTAACCTTAACCATCACAATTAAATGCTAACCTTAACCCTTACCCTCACCCCTAACCATAACCTCATTCTAACCCTGATCCTAAAACCAAGTCTCAAACAGCCCTTTGGGGTCCAGCATTTTGGCCCCACAAGTATACTGTATTCCTAGTTTTTGGACCCCACGAGTGTAGTTAAAGAAGCACACACACACACACACACACACACACACACACACACACACACAAGTAGTAGCTGCAGAGTGACCCATGTGGCTGGCTCATTCTTCATTCGTTTAGGGAAGCCAGTGTTTAGATTGGCTTACGGAGAAGCCACTTCAGGCCACTAATGAACCCACAGCCGTCATTAACATGCAAATAGCTCCATTAAGAAAATATAGAGTCATGCAGTTTTCAACAGAAACTCCTTTTCCTTCTGACATACACTTCAGTGAGTCTATCTGGTTGTCAGAAGCTATATCACCACAGCACTGAACTAAAAGGGCATTTTATTTATTAAAACCACACAGAGAACATTGAAACGTGAACAGTCTAATAATAGAAAACCTCAAATAGGCTTCTTTTTATTTAAAAAAAATAATTTATTTCCTTTTCTCCTCATTCAGTTCATGCATTTTCTCTTTTCTTCTTTCACTTTTGTCTCCACCCCATGTCCTCCATCTTTTAATCCGTGCGTCCCCACCCACTTGTTTCTGGAAAGACATTTTGGACTCGCCCCAAAAGAGAATTTTTTGTTTTACTTGCTTGGCTGACGTACAAAAGGTGACCTACCAATAAAAAGAAGATAAGTGATGAAACAAATACATCCTATAATCACATTAGGGTCTTTTGTGTTCTTCTTTCTCTTACGCAGACTGGATGCAGAATGTTTATTTCGGTCATTCGCTTTCACATGCTTCCTCCACAAAAAGGCTACCCTTTTTCGGTTCTCTGACGCTGTTCTTGACATGAGACATTCCTTCATCAGTCCCTCTGTCCCCTGACCCTTCATCTATCCATCCATCTGTCTTGACTAATAGAGCCCATGCACTCATCCAATCAACATGTCCCTTCCTTAATTGGAGGAGAGATATTCCAATTAACTGTCATGCCCACCAATTTCCATTTAACTCATTTAAATCACCACTTGTCATCGGCAGCCAATCTTCTCTCCCCTAGAGTGTGTCCATACAGTATATATGCAGTGCACATAGTCTATACTGAGTGTGTTGGGGTTTGTCATAGAGGGGAGGACTGTTGCCATGGTAACATATTTCCCCCCTCTGTCTCTCTCTCTTTCCATTAACAGACAGTAGCCAGCCGTCACTCGCCCAGCCCTCTCTGACCCTGCAGAGTTTTCCCTATGGAGGCTGTGAGTCCGTGGAGCTCTCCTACCAGAGTGGTATGTGCACAGAACTTAGTTAGTTCTGTACTTTGTTAGTTGGTGAGTTAGTTAGTTAGTCAGCCACTTTGGTAGCCACTCTGTCAGTTAGTTAGTTAGATAGTCAGCCATTTGGTTAGCTACTTAGTTAGTCAAGTCTAAAGTCAATCAGTTGGTTAAATGCAATTTTAGTTAGCTAGTCAGTCAGCTAGATGGGTAGTTAGTTAGTCAGCCAGTTAGGTATGTGGTTAGGTTATCACTTGTCCAGTATGTCAGTTAGTTAGTTAGTTAGTTCGTTAGTTAGTTAGTTAGTTGGTTAGTTAGTTAGTTAGTTAGTTAGCTGGTTAGTCACTAATCTTGCCAGTCATCCAGTTTGTTAGTTAACTAGCCAGCTATGTAAATAGTCAGTCCGTTTAAAAGTTGGCCAGTTTGTTAGTTAGTTAGCTATGCAGCTAGGTTAATGGTCAGTCTGTTTAATAGTTGGCCAGTAGTTAGTTAGCTAGTTAGCCAGTCAGCCTGTCTGACAGTAAGTCAGTCAGTTAGATAGCTAGTTACTCAGCAAGGTACTTAGATAGCCAGTCATTTGGTTAGCTTATAAATTGCTAAGCCAATAGGTAGGTCAATCAGTCAGTTAAATACATTAGTTAGTCAGTTAGCTAGCCAGTCATTCAGTTTAGTTAGCTAGCCAGTTATAATCAGTCAGTCAGTTAGTTAGTAAGTACGTATGTTACCTAAGTAGTCATTTAGATAGTCAGTCAGTCAGTCAGTCAGTCAGTCAGTCAGTCAGTTAAGTTATATTGCTTTATTAGTTAGTTAGCCAGTCAATTAGTCTTTAGTTTAAAGGTATAGTGGAGAATTTTCTTTTTCCGGGTGGATCATCAAAACTATTGGTCCTCCTAGTTGTCAATCATTCTGGGATATGTTTACGTAAGGCCGTCTACATGCCGTGACAGGTCAGCGAGTAGACGGCCACGGCGTCCGACCATAGACAGTATATAAAAGCCTCCGACCGCAGCGCTGCCTGTCAGTACACGATCCGTTCCATCTGCACGATCCGTTCTTCGCATGCGCATAACTCTGCGCATGCGCAGAAGCTCATGCTTTTACGACCCCATCAGTTCAGTTCTACGCTTGCACGATTACCGGTCCGTTCTGCGCATGTGCATACATAACTATTATGTAGCTGCATGCTAACGCAACATATCTGTTATCTTGGCCAACGGTGGTGATTTTTCACGGTAAAGTCCTGCTATATACTCCGCTGCTACCGCGAACAATCACCAATAAAGACTTCTAAACCAAACACTACACAACCGGACATGGCCCAGCACTAAAGTGACCGGAATTTTGGGAGAAATTACCAGCATTGGCCAAGATTACAGCTATGTCGCGTTAGCATGCTACGTAGCCGTTAGCCGCTAGGAGTATGCTAACGTTAGATAGTGGAACGAAGCAGCACTTTCTAACGTGAGAAATCTCAGATAAAGGCTTCTGAACCAAACACTACCCAATCGGACATGTTTCAGCAGGAATGAGACCCAGAATTGGGGAGAATTTAACAACAATGGCCGCCAAGATGACATGTTTACTGCCGTTAGCATGTAGCTACTATAGTGGTATACAGCAGTGGTGGCTGGAGGAGCTGTCATCCGTCTTTGAAAGGACACTTTTGTACGTTCACACTTCGTTGCGTTATTAGTCAAGACCATAGACAGGTATATTAATAATGAATTAATGGTCTATGGTCAAGACGAAGTATTACCAGTAAAACTATCAACATAAACAACACAACAATGACGTCAAGAAAAATATGCTGCCATTTGCCGTCAAGTGTTTTTTAACGCATGCGTGGTACAAATCGCACAGGTTTTCTGCTACGCAATTCTGCGCATGCGAAGAACGGATCGTGCAGATGGAACGGATCGTGTACTGACACTGCCTCCCTGCTCTCGGCGATAGCTTGTTTGTTGGCCTGTAGCATGCTAACGTTAGCTATAGAGATGCCTGTCGTAAATAGATTTCCACTTACGGGTGGCGAGTCTGACATAGTGGAAAAAGTGCAAATCTTCTTTTGGAAAGTAGGCTTGTAGAGCCATGCCGACAGCAACTTGTAAACAGAGCGTGCATGAGGAGAACTAGGCTCGTGCATGCTCTCTCGTGCACACGTTTAATAGGCGTTCCCTCTCGGGAGCATTTTTTCAAAAGGTGGAGAGGGCGGTTCTTTTCTAAAATTTGTGAAAATCCTCCATTATACCTTTAAGCTAACAAAATGCACACAGTTAAAAGCTGTTCACCGTAGAGCCAGTGTAGGTAAGGGTTTGACTTGAGAAAGTGTCAAGAGTGTGGCTTTTGCTGAGCAACTGTCTTTCTGATATGCATTCAAGCTACTGACATGCATATCATGACATTAAATAGTAATAGAGTAGCCATACTGCAGCAACAGCATGGCTCACAGCACAGGCTGATAATGCTAAAGGTTTTGGTGCTAGAGCTTCAGGCAGTTGGCTAGTAAACACACTGTGTTAAGTCAGGTTGCCAGTTGGTTATTTCATTAGCCAGTTAGTTATACAATATTGTTTTCTGTTTTCTCTGTAAAATGTTTCTGTTCCTGCAGGTCAGTTCCAGGCAGGCCAGTTTCAGCCAGCTATTCGAGTAGCAGACCTCCTCCAACACATCACCCAGATGAAATGTGGACAGGGCTATGGTTTCAAAGAGGAATATGAGGTGAATAGACACACGCACGCACGCACGCACGCACAGACGCACACACGCATGCACACACGCACGCACACACGCATGCACACACACACGCACGCACACACACACACACACACACACACACACACACACACACACACACACACACACACACAAAAAGATCAACATTACAGGCAGCTATTAGTAAGAAGGGCAAAGGTCTGCAGCTACAGCACCCAGATAATAAGGATAATAAAATGTTTGTGTCCCCTAAATTAATAAATATAACTGCTTGTAAAATAGTGAGATTGAGAGACAAGGCTTTCCTTTTGTTATAAACACATGAGTCTTGCAAAGCCTTAAGCCGACCAATGTCTGGGGTGTATGTGTACTCTTGCCTCCTGCTGCCCCCGTGACCCTGAATAGAAGTCAGCAGGTACACCGCGAAGTTCCAATAAAGAAGCAGAGTATGAGGGCGTGCCCTGACAGTACCTAGGTAAAGACTACTAGCCAGTCAGAAGCAGAGTATGAGGGCGTGCCCTGACAGTAGCTAGGTAAGGACTACTAGCCAGTCAGAAGCAGAGTGTGAGGGCGTGTCCTGACAGTACCTAGGTAAGGACTACTAGCCAGTCAGAAGCAGAGTATGAGGGCGTGCCATGCTAGCAGCTAGGCGAGCATTATAACGTGTGTTCCAAAGTGACCACGTTTGTCTCTGAAGTAAAGGCTGGACTACAACAGAGCTGTTTGGAGCAGTTTGTGAACAGTGTCCCTTTGGGGGGGACTTTGGGCTTTTTCACTTTGTAAACCTATAACGTGCACAAAAAAGATAGGTAACACAATAAAGGAAAGGGGGAAAAGCCAATAAGCATAATATGAGCACTTTAAGCCAAATCCGGGTGTTTTAGTAACCTTAAATGTGTATGTGATGTTGAAGAGCTAGAACGATTGTAAAGCATCTCCTCGGTCGACGGACGTGCACGAGCACCGCTGCGTCGCTGCTTCAGAGCGGAGAAAGGGTTGACATTTTACTTCAGGCTTTTTCACTTTGTAAACCTATAACGTGCACAAAAAAGATATATAACACAATAAAAGAAAGGGAAAAAGCCAAAAAGCTTAAAGGAGAACTCTGGCCAATTTTTACGTTAATCTTGCTAAATATAACTATGCGAGACCTGTCTATAGCAAAAACCGTTAGCACAACAGCAGCTACATAGACAGAGCTGCTGCAGCTAATGCCCACCGCTCCACTTAGCTAAACGGCAGTTATGGGGGCATAAATTAAATAGTGCCTTTGTGTATAGGACCATCCATCATCCATCCATCGTCGTCCGCTTATCCGTGGTCGGGTCGCGGGGGGAGCAGCTCCAGCAGGGGACCCCAAACTTCCCTTTCCCGAGCCACATTAACCAGCTCTGACTGGGGGATCCCGAGGCGTTCCCAGGCCAGGTTGGAGATGTAATCCCTCCACCTAGTCCTGGGTCTTCCCCGAGGTCTCCTCCCAGCTGGACGTGCCTGGAACACCTCCCTAGGGAGGCGCCCAGGGGGCAGCCTTACCAGATGCCCGAACCACCTCAACTGGCTCCTTTCAACGTGAAGGAGCAGTGGCTCTACTCCGAGCTCCTCACGGATGACTGAGCTTCTCACCCTATCTCTAAGGGAGATGCCAGCCACCCTCCTGAGGAAACCCATTTCGGCCGCTTGTACCCTGGATCTCGTTCTTTCGGTCATGACCCAGCCTTCATGACCATAGGTGAGGGTAGGAACGAAAACTGACCGGTAGATCGAGAGCTTTGCCTTCTGGCTCAGCTCTCTTTTTGTCACAACGGTGCGATAAACTGAATGTAATACCGCCCCTGCTGCGCCGATTCTCCGACCAATTTCCCGCTCCATTGTCCCCTCACTCGCAAACCCCAAGGTACTTAAACTCCTTCACTTGGGGTAAGGACTCATTCCCTACCTGGAGAAGGCACTCCATCGGTTTCCTGCTGAGAACCATGGCCTCAGATTTAGAGGTGCTGATCCTCATCCCAGCCGCTTCACACTCGGCTGCAAACCGATCCAGTGAGTGCTGAAGGTCACAGGCTGATGATGCCATCAGGACCACATCATCTGCAAAGAGCAGCGATGAGATCCCCAGCCCACCGAACTGCAACCCCTCCCTACCACGACTACGCCTCGATATCCTGTCCATAAATACTTCGAACAGGATTGGTGACAAAGCGCAGCCCTGGCGGAGGCCAACCCTCACCTGGAACGTGTCTGACTTACTGCCAAGAACCCGGACACAGCTCTCGCTTTGGTCATACAGAGATTGGATGGCCCTGAGAAGGGACCCCCTCACCCCATACTCCCGCAGCACCTCCCACAAAGTCTCCCGGGGGACCCAGTCATATGCCTTCTCCAGATCCACAAAACACATGTAGACTGGATGGGCATACTCCCAGGCTTCTTCTCCTCCAGGATCCTTGCTAGAGTAAAGAGCTGATCCGTTGTTCCACGACCAGGACGGAATCCGCATTGTTCCTCTTCAACCTGAGGTTCGACTATCAGCCGAACCCTCCTTTCCAGCACCTTGGAGTAGACTTTACCAGGGAGGCTGAGAAGTGTGATACCCCTGTAATTGGTACACACCCTCTGGTCCCCCTTTTTGAACAGGGGAACCACCACCCCGGTCTGCCACTCCTTTGGCACTGTCCCAGACTTCCACGCAATGTTAAGTAGGCGTGTCAACCAAGACAGCCCCTCCACACCCAGAGCTTTCAGCATTTCTGGACGGATCTCATCAATCCCTGGGGCTTTGCCACTGTGGAGTTGTTTGACTACCTCAGTGACCTCCACCAGGGAAATGGACGACAATCCCCCGTCATCCTCCAGCTCTGCCTCTAACAAAGAGGGCGCATCAGCTGGATTTAGGAGTTCCTCAAAGTGCTCCTTCCACCGCCCTATTACCTCCTCAGTTGAGGTCAACAACGTCCCATCCTTACTGTACACAGCTTGGATGGTTCCCCGCTTCCCCCTTCTGAGGTGGCGGACGGTTTTCCAGAAGCGCCTTGGTGCCGACTGAAAGTCCTTCTCCATGTCTTCTCCGAACTTCTCCCACACCCGCTGCTTTGCCTCTTTCACGGCAGAGGCTGCAGTCCTTCGGGCCCTTCGGTACCTTGCAACTGCCTCCGGAGTCCTCTGGGATAACATATCCCGGAAAGACTCCTTCTTCAGTCGGACGGCTTCCCTGACCACCGGTGTCCACCACGGTGTTCGAGGGTTACCGCCCCTTGAGGCACCTAAGACTACAGCTCCCTGCCGCAGCTTCAGCAATGGAAACTTTGAACATTGTCCACTCAGGTTCAATGCTCCCAGCCTCCACAGGGATGCACAAAAAGCTCCGCCGGAGGTGTGAGTTGAAGGTCTGTCGGACAGGAGCTTCCTCCAGACGTTCCCAATTTACCCGCACCACCCGTTTGGGCTTACCAGGTCTGTCCAGAGTCTTCCCCCACCCCCTGACCCAACTCACCACCAGATGGTGATCAGTTGACAGCTCCGCCCCCCTCTTTACCCGAGTGTCCAATACATACGGCCTCAGATCAGATGAAACAATTATAAATACATTTGTGTATAGGACACAAAATGCAATTAAAATGTCTGTGTAACGTGAACAGGGCCCTTACATGACAACAAGATGCATTTTCAACATTCACCTACCCTGTTAGCTGCTAGCTAGTTAGCTGTCGTCTGGGACGAGAGAGTGTTCAGTCAGGCTTCAGTAATAATCATCATGCAGCAGTCCCGTGTATTTGTAGCATATATATGATATATATCAATTTTGTGTGCGATCCATCTGGCGTTGGAGACAACAATCACGAGAGCGCCCACTGGTCTGGAGGATGTCCTCCGGAGGACCGGTGATGCCTTCGCGGCACAACACTCACACGAACACCAGCAGTTGCCCGAAATGCGTGATCTTGGAGCAGCTGCTTCATCTGCCTGTTGCCCCTCTGTCTGTCTGTCTGTCTGTCTGTCTGGTTCTTTCCAACTCTTGTAAGGCCAGTTCTTCGTCTGTATACTCGGGTTTGAATAAATAAGGACGACCATCAAACTCAAAAGCCTCTTTCATATGTTCAATATCTTCAATATTCTCCATAGTTACGTTACTCCAAGCTTCTTCCCTTGTGAACACCTCTGCTCTTCACGCTACACTGTACGCTCCACCGACCTACACTGTTATTTATCTTGCTACAACTGAATTCACACGGACTTCAGCACGAGACTGCCGCTAGCCGTCTGTTAATGTTTTACTGAACAAGGCACAGGCATAATTCTGCCCGTTTCCATGTAATTACATAGTCAATAATATGCTCATAACCACTACAGCGCTCAATTACCTATTTTTGAGGGGAAATAAACCAAAAAAATCGCAGCAAATGCATCACCGGTCCTCCGGAGGACAGCCACGACCAGCGGGCACTCTCGCGATTGTTGTCGGCGCGGCAACCGAGGACTGCGGGCAGGAAGCAGATGCACGGGCGCCGGTCGGAAAACTACCACAACGATCCCCACGGCAGAGAATACTACTCTCCAACGCCAGATGGATTGCACACAAAATGGATATATATCATATATATCCATATATATGCTACAAATACACATTGGACTGCTGCATGATGATTATTACTGAAGCCTGACTGAACACTCTCTCGTCCCAGACGACAGCTAGCTAGCTAGCAGCTAACAGGGTAGGTGAATGTTGAAAATGCATCTTGTTGTCATGTAAGGGCCCTGTTCATGTTACACAGACATTTTAATTGCAATTTGTGTCCTGTTAAGATACACAAAGGCACTATTTCATTTATGCCCCCATGACCGTCGTTTAGCTAAGTGGAGCGGTGGGCATTAGCTGCAGCAGCTCCGTCTATGTAGCTACTGTTGCGCTAACGGTTTTGCTATAGACAGGTCTCGCATAGTTATATTTAGCAAGATTAACGTAAAAATTGGCCGGAGTTCTCCTTTAATATGAACACTTATATTTATCTGACTAATGTCCGAGTGTTTCCCTGGGCACGTATTATTAGTTTTCAGTTAATGGTTCAATAAACTATTTTAAAATAAACTAAATAAATGATGTTTGTATCGCCAGCTTGATGATCCTTTTATTTTGCGAATGCAGCATCCGTATTTCCTCTCTTTCCCTGTTGTTTTGTGTGTGAATGGATTTGGGTTTATGAGGACGGAAGACTCTTATCAATTATTAACTCTTTACCTCATTGATATTAATGATCAGAAAAACAAACATGCCAGACTTTCTGTGCTCACCAGTTGCTCTTCTTACGCATTTTTTCAAATACGGCGCATAAATTGCTGATTTCCGCACCAAATATGCGGGGCTTGCATGATTTCATAATCCCCGCATTTTCGTTGCAAAAAAGTCACATATATATTTACTTCACACAAGAGCAGCCATTTTCCCCGTTGCCATGGGAACTTTATGAAGAACGTGATAACACGGTGTTGGGGGAATCACTTTTTTTCTCTCTTTCATCAAACTCAGTAATTCCCGCAATTTCATTGCATAAAATTGCATAAATATCCCGCATATTCCATCGCATTTTTTTAAGAAAACGTGCTGCATAATCAAGGATTTTTGCCCGCAACAATCACAAAAAAACTCGTTTTTCTGGAGGGACTGATTTTGATTATATTGTTTTACTGCAAATGTGTTTCTTTCTCTCTCTGCTTCTGTCCCTGTTTCTTAATCTTCTGTTCATCCCATCCCACATATCTGCCTTTTTCTGTCTTCCTTATTACATCTCTCACCCTCTGCTCTCGCATTGCTTTGTCTTCCCATTTCTGCCTGGGCTGTTTATTTTGAGCACAGTTTATCATAAACAGACATTTTCATGATCATTCTTTGTCATGGGCGCTCTACCATGGGATCATTTTC
>CM042428.1:4287500-4297500 GCA_023631565.1 Gymnocephalus cernua | reverse complement strand
TAGCTCAGTTTGAACTTTGGTTGAGCCTGAGGTTTGGCATGGTTTAGGTCAGTCTGGGAGGGTTTCCGTATGGTGTATTTCAAGTCACTTTTTGGGTTACACTTTACTTGAAGGTATCTACATAAGAGTGACATGACACTGTCATGAACGTGACATGAACATTATAAACAAGTCATAAACGTTTATGACATAACGCTTCTTTTAGTAAGTGTCATTCGGTTTTTGTCATGACAAGTTATGGTTATGGTTACAGTTAGGGTCCATGTGTCATGACTGCGTCATGTCACTCTTATGTAGATTCCTTTGAGTAAAGTGTTACCACTTTTTGTTTGTTTAGTTAGTCTAGTTTGGTTTGGCTTGGCTTGGCTCATTTGGTGCTATATTGCTTGATTTTTTTTTTTCAATTGGTTATTACTACAGAAAACATTCCACATTAAATCTATAGTGTGTAGTTTCTGTCGCCCCCGTGAGGAATTCTAAGTAATGACAACACAACTGTTGGCGCGTCCTCATGATACAAGCCTTCAGTGATTGCGCCCTATTTGATACTTCAAATATGGCTATACAGGGCGATATGGAGAAAGTCAAATATCACAATATTTTTGACCAAATACGTCAATGTCGATATTGCAGCAATATTGTAAGGTTGACTATTGGTGCCTTCACAAAATATTAATATAATGAGAGTTTTGATAAATAATCATCAATACAGTAATGTGGATACAATGACTAAGTGGGTAAAGGCAAATAGTAAAACAGTCCAGTTCAGAAAATGAAATCACATTACTGTAATGCAGCCTGTAAAACCAGGAAAACGAAACACTTGTGTCATATCACGATATTAGGTTATCCAAAATACAAGACAATATATCTAGCCTCGTATATCGATGTCGATATAATATCGATATATTGCCCAGCCCTACCTTCAAATAAATAATATAGGAGATGTTATAGGAACCAGTATCTCTTTATTCTCTTTATTGTACTGATAGACAACGTCCAAGCATTGGTTTAATAAAACATGCTGAGTAGTGATGGGCATTCTGGCTATTTTTCATCAGCCGGCTCGTTTGGCTCATAAACGGCTCTTTAAAAAAAATTATGTTTTGACTATGATAGGTGTGGAAAAACAATTCTAATTAAATTATTAAATGAAATCATACTCACAATGTCTCACAATTTGTTTAAAAATGCATTGATTTGTTATGAAAAAGAATACTATTAAACATTTGCATTTACAACTTTTTATGTATAGAAACAACATTCAAAACAAATACAGTCTGAATCTGAACAACATAATAGAACCCATATTAAAGAAAAAAAAATAACTGAAAGGATTAAACTGGTCTTCTTTATTGGGATGTTATAACCAGCATGAACTATCTCACCAGTTATGTTTTGTATAACTAGCATGAACACACACAATGCTGATCATATTTTTATTTTATGAGAGATTTGCAGTCAGAAATGCAAGCTGCCTCACTTTGGAGGGGCTGATGTGGTTTCTTCTCCCAGTAATAATTTGTCCTGTTTTCGAGGAGACCCTCTCAGAGTCTCTCTGTCATGACTTTAGTAAACAAATGGAGGTGTGTGTGTGTGTGTGTGTGTGTGTGTGTGTGTGTGTGTGTGTGTGTGTGTGTGTGTGTGTGTGTGTGTGTGTGTGTGTGTGTGTGTAGGTGTGTGTGTGTGTGTGTGTGATGGCTCGGCCCCTCCCTCATGCTGTATAATTGGTTGACACCTTGTGTATGATTGACAGGAACAGAATATGAGGCTGATCAGACAGTCAAAACTAATGTGTGCCTATATAATTATTTTTTTTATCTTTGAATTAGTCAATTATTTTAAATGAAATAAAATTCATTATTTCATTATTACATAATGATTTCATTTCTATAGGCTATATTTTTAAAAATAGTGTCGGCTCTTCGGATATGCGAGCCAGCTCCCGTCGTTCACCTACAAGAGCTCTTAGATCCGACTCATTCACGAACCACCATCACTAATGCTGAGGTACCAGGTGACCTGGGTAAAGAGCCTGTCCCTCAGCTGGAGGACACAGGTCCAAACCTCTGTCACCGCCTGACTCCCTCCAGGTAGCACTGTTAGATAGATAGATAGATAGATAGAGAGATAGATAGATAGATAGATAGATAGATAGATAGATAGATAGATAGATAGATAGAAGATACTTTATTTATCCCCGCGGGGGAATTCGAGCGTCCAGCAGCTCACACATGAACACATTTCCATACACAACAACACAGTTCCCTTTAATAAATACAGTGCAAATGCATACACAAGAGAGTCAAAAACAAGGATAAGAGTAGCATAATGACAACTACTGCACACAGCCCAGTTGTGATCTGGTTGGGATGGGGGGGGGTCCTTTGCTATCAGGACAAAGGACCTCCTGAACCTCTCAGTCCTGTGCAGCGAGAGCAGTCACTCACTGTAAAGTGTGATTTATGCTTCTGTGTTAAATCTACTCCGGGGCTATGTACGCAGGTACGTGGAGGCACGGACTCTACGCCTTCAAATAAACATCAAACAATAATTTGGTGGCCGCCCTGCAGTGAGCTCTAAAGACCTCTGCTGTAGCTGTAACTTTTTTTTAAATATAACAATCAGTCAAGACCGATGCACTGGACGCTTTTAAAGGAACACGGCGACTTATTGGGACATTATCTTATTCACCGTAACCCCGACAGTTAGACAAGTCGATACATACCCTTATGCTTGCAGCTCTGCTGAGCGCTACTTGGGCGGAGTGATATGCTTGCAGCTCAAGTAGCACTGCTTCCCTTTCTGAGAATATAGTTCCCAGTATATATACAGTTAGAAGATGGCTGTGTGTCATGTGACGTTGTTATTTGTACACGCTGTGACTATACAAATCACAAAATGTAAATAGGAACATGTTGGTGGTATTTTGTCACTTATTGGGAGCAGTAGGCTAGTTGGAGCCGGTTACCTCCAGGATCTGTGCTAAGCTAGGCTAGATGGAGCCGGTTACCTCCAGGATCTGTGCTAAGCTAGGCTAGCGGTGGAGCCGTCAGACAGAGTTATGACATGCACGGAGATGAGAAGGGTATGTATGGACTTGTCTAACTCGGGGATACGGTGAATAAACTAATGTCCCAATAAGGGATGCTAGCATTTTACTGGAACAGTTGACATTAGCACTTCCTTTCCTCTGACTGTGAGACCTATGAAATAAAGCAAAACGTGTACAATAGAAAATAAAATAAGAATATGCACATTTAATAAGATCCAACTTTTTCTAAAATGTAATATCAAAGCCTATTCAGACTCATTTCCTAACTTCTGTAAGATGAATACAGGAAACCACTGTGGCAAAAAATAACTCTCAGTTTGCAGAGGGATTTTATTTCAATCACGCCTGATGATCAAAGCCTGCAGCCTCTGTTTTATTCAGAGAGACATTTTGTTCAAATGAAGCTTCATTTTGGAGAAAAAAGACAAGACTGCTGTAATGATATGCACAGCAAGGCACATACTGGACGGAGCGTGTGTGTGTGTGTGTGTGTGTGTGTGTGTGTGTGTGTCGTGGCTTCAGGTTCATTCTATGAAAGCAAAACTGGCTCTAACGATGGGTGTGTGCGCATTTGGCCATCAGTGTGAATTAGCATGTGAATGTGACGCTGTGTAATATGTCAAGTTTTTGCAATGATTTTGTGTGCAATAATAATGTGTGTGCGTGCTTGTTATCTTGTACTAGGCAACCTCTGGCCTCTATTAGGATGGAACAATAGAAGCGGATTGGTTGGTTGAAGCTTTATTGAATGAGTGTGCAGGCGTATTTGCATAATGTCTATACAATTAGACCTACACGCGTGACCAGTATAATCCAGAAGATTGCACTTGTGTCCTTACATTTTACAATTCAAGTGTGTGTGTGTGTTAGTGTGTGTGTGTGTGTGTGTGTGCGCATGCGCGTGCGTGCACGTGTATGCGTGTATGTTTGCACGCACAGATCCGTGCGTTACGAGGGTTTAGATGTCAAGGCAAAGACACTGCACTAACCTGAAGGTTTGAAAATGAAACATTGTGCTGAAATGAAATAGCCTGTCAAGGACTTGATAGCCAACAGGAATTATGATAAATTTGCTATTAGTACAAATCCTTTAATTACAAGGTCCTGGTAATGGAAACTGTCCATCTTGCTAGCTGTGATTGCACAAAGGCTCATTTTCTTTGGGAAAATGTTTTAAAAGGTGGGGGGGGGGGGGGGGGGGGGGATTGACTTTGTGCGCTTTCTTCATTAGAACAAAGAAATTGTGAGACAGGCCGACCGAGTGGCTGCACGCTGACACTTTAAAGGGTCTTCCGTCTTTTTTCTTCAGTCAGTTTGAACTTCCATTGAAACACTCTCAGAACATACAGTACAGTACTGCCTCACAACACCACTCTTACACACACTGCATGGTTCTGGACTGTATGGGACTACGTTCCCTTATCAGCAACCCTATTCTTCCCTCTCACTGTCTCGTTATTAATGATCATTTAAACTAGGGCTGCACGATATGTCGTTTTTTTATCGTCATCGCGATATCAACTGGCACAATAAACACATCACAAAATGGCTGCGACATATCGCGAGACACTCAGAGATTGTGTTAGTTGAAAGAAAATATCAGGAGAGAACTGCCCTTTAAAATGTAACTGTCATTATTTTTTTAGTGTTGCCTTTTACACTCAATCCAATGTTCAATCTGTTGAATAAAAGAAAATAAGTGATATCGTTATCACAATATTCAACGTTATATTTCATATTTTCCTCCGTGCAACAGTTTTTCTAAACAATATTTACAAAGGAGACCCAAACAAATGCAACTAAGAAGACAGAAAACCTATACTGATCCACTGCTTGCAAAAGAAAGTGACAATATGACCATATACTCCACAAGACCATACCCTTATAAACATTGTTTACAGAAAACATACTGCATCAGGATGATCGTAATTCTTGCCTTTTCAGTAGCTTGTCTGTTTTTCCTAGTGTGTAAAACTTCATCTTGACAACAGCTGGATTGATGCCCGACTAATCAGTAAACAGCGGTCAGTGGTTTAAATGATGATGTGATGTAACTCACTGCTTCTTGAATCTCCTGAACTAACTATAGAAAGCCGAGCCCTACACCTAAAATGGTGCATGATTCTGCACCGCAAACTGACTCAGTGAACAATTTCAATGAGTTAGGGAGCAATCGGTCTTCTGAACATCCAACACAGTTTTAAAGGAACACGCCGACTTAGAGTTAGAAAAGTCCATAAATACCCTTCTCATCTCTGTACGTGTTGTAACTCTGTCTGACGCACCCACCGCTAGCCTAGCTTAGCACAGATCCTGGAGGTAACCGGCTCCATCTAGCCTAGCTTAGCACAGATCCTGGAGGTAACCGGCTCCATCTAGCCTACTGCTCCCAATAAGTGACAAAATAACACCAACATGTTCCTATTTACATGTTGTGATTTGTATAGTCACAGCGTGTACAAATAACAAGGTCACATGACACACAGCCATCTTCTAACTGTATATATACTGGGAACTATATTCTCTACAGAAGGCGACTTGGGCGGAGTGATTTGCTCGCAGCGCCTGAGAAGCCCCGTGGTGAGGAGCACAATGACATGTAACAACATACTTTCCATTATATTTTTGATATATTTTGAATTGTCATCTGTGTTCTCCTTCGCCTAGGCTAAATAAAGGTATTTCCACAGTAAGTTGGTGCAAAAAGGTCTATCAGATTGCAGGAAATGAAGTCTGTGACGCTCAAAATTCCCCTGGGGGAGGACACCCAGACCCCCCACGTTGACATGTCCTGTCTGATCCATATATTTATATAGTACAGTACCTGCTAAAATACATACAATAGACTACACCACTGTTTCAATACCAATACTGTTACTTTGATACCGGTGCTTTAACGTTATAAAAAAACAACAAACAACAACACTACACATCTCTTAATTTAATTTTCAGCTCTTACTCCGTGAGCCCCGTCTCTGTGTACCGTAGAGTTTTTCCTGCGTGTCTCTACGACGTGTAATGTTAGACAGCCAATCACAGACAGTATTAGATCTTGGCAGAAGCATGCTGCATGCTAATTGGCTCACTGACTGATGAGATTTACTCCTCAGGTATTGAAAATGGGTATTAAATGATGAAGCATATCGCGACACTCGATACTTGTGCCTAAAAAGTATCTAATTGGGTACCCAGCCCTACACATGACATTAAAGTCTGATCTAGCCGCCTGGGAAGTCATGTTGGTCTCCATGCAGCGACAACGCCTCTAACCCGAGCAAATTCTCACTGAGCTTCAGCAGATCATGGCGAGGGGAGCTGAATTTGTGGCCTGGCTTTGTGAGAATAAAACCAACACCCGAGATCTGACCCTAAAAATCCCCTCAGACGCAGCTGCGATAATCTCTCTATCCTTGTGAGGACAACTGACTTTCTGTGACTTCTGTGTCACGCTCATCTTTTCATTTTTGTGTTCTCTTCTTTCTCCCTTCTGCAAACACGTATTTTTCACTACCCCCCTCTCTCTCTCTCTCTCTCTCTCTCTCTCTCGCTCTCCCCCTCTCTGTCTATCTCTCTCTATCTCCCTCCAATATAATTCAAAGGGGCTTTATTGGCATAAAAAGTTTCAATGCCAAAGCATCAACATACAATGTGTACCAAATATTCGGACAGAACACAATAAACAGTTATATGAACACTAACACAATATTAGGATTTATTTATATTAATTAGGCTATATAAATCAATTTGCATAGCAAATATAAAAATGAAAGTTACAATATGAAACAAAAACAAAAAAATGATATCCAAAAATGTAAAGACTGAATGTAATATTAGATAAACATGTGTGCAGATATTTAAAACGCTATAACAAATTTATAACTTAAAAAACACACAAACCCAATCTCTCTCTCTCTCTCTCTCTCTCTCTCTCTCGTTTGGAAGGGGCTGATTTGAGTTGAAGTGTTAACACGCTCGTCCTCCGGCCATCTGCCAGACACAAACATTTGCTGCCATGTTGGAAATCCCTTCAGCACACTGAATAAATGTTAATCTAGCGGCCTCCTGTCTCTTCCTCTCCTCCTCTCCCATCTCCCCACTTCCACTCCCAGCTTTCTTTCCTCCCCCTCATCTTGTTTGCTTCCCTTTCTCCCATTTGTATATGTCTTCCCTTCTTTTTTGTCTCTTTCGAACCCCCCCCCACCCTTCGGTCATCTTCAATCTTTTTTTCCTTTCTTCCTTTTCTCCCACTTTTTTCACCAATTACCCTCTTCTCTCCTTCCGACTTTTCTTCTTTACATTCCTTCTGCTCCATCTGCTCTCCCCTCCCCTTATGCTTACCTCTTTTCCCCTCTCATCCCTCGTTCTCTCCTTTTCTCTCACTGTGCCACCTCTTTTAATCCCAAATGTCCTCTCATTTCCCCTAGTGTTTAATCTCTATCTTCTCTTACAGCTTTAATCCCACACATCTCTTTCTCTCACCTCTCCGTTCATCTCCCTCGCTCTCCCCTCCATCCATCCATCCATCCATCCATCCATCCTGTCTGATTAACTCTGACAGTATATAGGTTGAGGCAAATCACAGTAGTGTTTCCTCATTACAGGCCTCTGTCTGCTTCTATTTCCTCCTCCCCCTCCTCTTCACTTCTTCCTTTTCACTTCTCCTTCTCGGCCCTCAGTTCATAGAGCAACCTTCCCATATGGTCATTTATTATTCAACAGAAGCATGCCTTCAAAATAAACAGATTTATTGGCGAGCATTTACATATGTGCAAAGATGGGGTACTGTGTGTGTGTATGTGTGTATGTGTGTGTGTGTGTGTGTGTGTGTGTGTGTATGCGTGTATGCGTGTGTGTGTGAGTGTATGTGTGTGTATGCGTGTGTGTGTGTGTATGCGTGTGAGTGTATGTGTGTGTGTGTGTGTGTGTGTGTGTGTATGCGTGTGTGTGTGTGTGTGTGTATGTGTGTGTGTGTGTGTGTGTGTGTGTGTGTTGAGTTGGTGTGTTGAAGTGTGTATGGCCATGTCTTCTATTGGTCTTCATGTAGACTCCTACACAGCGTTTTGATGTCTGTTTATCCGTGGTGGAAGAAGTATTCTCAAGTAATACCACACTGTAAAGATACTCCATTACAAGTGAAAGTCCTGCATTTAAAATGTAAAAGTATGTAAGTATCATCAGGAAAATGTACTTAAAGTATTAAAAGTAAAAGTACTCAATGCAGAAAACTCCTCCCATTTCAGAAACTGGAAACGATCCAAACAGTTCTGTCATCAACTAAGTGATTAATCAGCTGATCATGTCAGCTGGACTTATAGGCCGTTATATTGTTGGGTAGTTTAATTTATAATAAAACATAGTATTTAATAAATTGCATGTGTTTTGTGTTCAAAAATCTTAATGTGTAAAGTAACTAGTAACTAAAGCTGTCAGATGAATGTAGTGGAGTAAAAAGTACAATATTTCTCTCTGAAAAGTAGAAGTAGAGTGGCATGAAAAGAAAAGACTCAAATAAAGTACCTGAAATGTATACTTACGTACAGTACTTGAGTATGTCCTTTGGTTCCATTCCACCACTGGTGGTTGTTTGTGTTTTGTATTCTGTCAGTTGGCTAGTGTTTGTTGGGATGTGAATGCATCACAACTGGATACAGTTTTCAACTCTTAAAGAGAAGATGTGTGTCAGCAGGAGCCGTGCATTAACATTTTCAACTTATGTCAATACACAGCTTTTCATCCTTTGATCGTTAACTTCTGTGGAAACAACAACACGTTCAGAGTTGAATCTGAAACGTATCTGTTTGAAAATGATGGCAATTTTCCTGCAATAAGAAAATCAATCCTGCTCGTTTATTGACTCCACTTTCAAAACCGCAAATGTTTCCCAAGGAAATAGTCTTATGGTGATTTGTAGATAAACCACGCTGTATATTTGTTCTAATGCCATTCATCACTGACTCATTTACTTTCATTAGGATTCAGATGAATTCAGCATAGAGTTTCTCATCTGCCAAGCTGCATAGCATGGAGTCTGAAGTCACCATGGTGTTTATTTCAGAAACTATTAAACCTGCCCATTTCTTATGATCATTGATTTGCTCATCGATTGTTTTCATACTGCTGCTTTATGTTCCACCACGGGGAATACGTCATTTAACTGGAGGATTTAGATTTCCTTCGCCCCCTCTAAGCTTCTGCCAAAAACAATCTGCCTCCCCAACTATAGATATTGCCACTTTTCTATTGCACGCTTGAGCAAATTGTTGTACTTTTGCTCTCCCCAAGAGACGCTGAATGAAAACTCAAAAAAGTCATAGGCGGCACGAAATAACTTATATATGACTGATATTGGAGTTCTGTTCAGTTTTTGAGAACACTATTAGTTTATCTGTCCCTTTCTCATCTTATCCTTATTTCTCAGTTTTCTCTCTCTTTCCTCTTTCTTTCTCCCTGCCTCTCATTATGTTTACTTTCTAAAGTCAGGATTAGAGTAAACGCAGACAGCATTTCAGAAGGTACGAGATGCGTTTAAGTCAATAAAAAGAACGTGAGTGGGCGCAGGTTGGGAAAGGTTCTTGCTCAACCCACGTCTGAAAGTCTTAGTTAGACTAACACTAGGATTTCGTCGACTAATCGCTGAGTTGATTTAATTGACAGTTCTGTAATACTGAGTTTCTCCGCAAATACATCACGCAAAAGCTCCCCTTTAAATCTTGTTTTTACCAGAGATGTATGCATATGTTTCTTTGAAATAAGTCATTCAGCATAAAAAAGCATAGCAAAACTGACTAATCGACTAAAGAAATCTTAGTCGACCAACACCAAAACTACAGATTAGTCAACCTTTCTTTCTTAACGTACATAGACAAGAAGACAAATGAGTCTTGTGGAGAAAAGTAAGAAAAACTGCAGGATTTTCTGTTTTTGAAGATTTGAGCTGTCCCACAA
>CM042428.1:4237500-4277500 GCA_023631565.1 Gymnocephalus cernua | reverse complement strand
GCTGCGCAGTAATGCTCAACCATCACCGGAAAAGTGCTTCTAATAGACTTCACTGGTCTCCGTCAAAAACAGCGGAGTGACTGGGTCCATATTATATATAGGTCTATGGGTAAGATCACATCAGCTAGCTAGCTTTGTTCTCTAACTTCAAGGCAGGATTAGCCGGGAGACTTCTTCTAAACGAGGGCGCACTTCCAACTTTGCGTGGAATACCTGCAGAACAGGGACATGGAAGTAGTTCTTTTGTAGATTATGGTGATTATGGTGTGTTGTAGCAGTGTTTTGCCATTGAGAACGAGGGGGCTAAAATGCTAGCGCACTTTAAAACATGATTTATAAATCATGCCAACAGTTATTTTAACAGCTTAGTATTCTAGGCACTGAACAGGTATGTAAAAAGGATTTAGGCTGCCCACATTTTATTGTAGGCCCAGTTATAGTAATAGTAATATGCAACTTAATTAATACAATATATAGTGGTAGGGGGTCCCTGATCCGTTTCTCTCAGTTAAGACCCCTGACCTAGACTACTGAATGCCTTTAACTTCCATCACCTTCCCAGAGAATACAGGCAGAAGCAAAGGGAGAGGGGGTTGGATTGATAAAGAGGGTGTGTGGTGATACAGTATTTTAGTAGCAGAAATCTCCCATCATGCTTCTAATGGATACAAATTGAATTTCTATAATAATAATAATAATAATAATAATAATAATAATAAATTCATTTGATTTTTCACAGACAAAGTCACAAAGTGCTTCACATGATAAACATTTGTGACACGAAAACATTACATACATGAGTCAAAAGCGTCTCTAGCTGCTTTATAAAAGCTTCAACAGAGACTGCAGAACGTAAGACAGTAGGAAGGGCGTTCCACAGGTTTGGAGGCACCGCTTCAAAGGAACGGTCACCTCTAGTTTTTAAACGGGTGCGTGGGACAAACCAGTAATCCCTGGTTAGAAGACCTGAGGGACCTGTCCGTAGTGTACGGATGGAGCAGGAATAATGAATAATGAAAATGAAAGCTGTAGTGCATAACTTTTTTTATATCGATGAACGTCCATTACATTCAAGCCGTTGCCAAATGAGTTACTACAAAGCTAATTAAGACTATCAGCTCCACACATCTCTCTCTGGATCTCTCAGTGTGACTATGTTCAGAAGATTGTAGCGTCCGGTGACTTTCCCGTGCAGAAACAAAGTGAAGATAATGACCTCTTCTGAAGAGTCCATCATGTTTTTTTAATCCTCCGTGTGGCTACTAGCAACTGTTTTGTTGTCATTACTTAGAATTCCTCATGGGGAGGCAGAAACTACGCACTATAGCTTTAAGAGGGTAGGATTAGAAAAGTTCTCAACTGCTTCGTACCCCTTTTGAACATGAACAATAGTATCTGAGTTGCTTATATGTTGCTCAGGATCTCGTTTGTTTTTGTCTTAAGTTGCTCATAAGTTTAACTTTGTGTTTGTATTTTTTGACTTAAGAAAAAACAATGAAATAAATCTGCATTAATGAGATACTGTATTATCTATATCCTATAGTCTCTCTGCAGCATTATGAAATAAAACCTAATTGGCATATTGAAGCATTCAATTCTTTCCTCTCCAATAGCAAGCTCTGTTACACTTCTAGCTCTTTGCAAGCAGATGGAAAGACAGTGGGATTTAAAAAAGGCGTTTTAACCGCCTTGTATCTCAAATGTCCTCATATATCTGCAGGAGGTTGATAAGGTTTTTGTTCAGTTTCTATGACCCAGCAATTACTCTGTCCAATGCTCTTGAAAACCTAAGCCACCATGGTTTCAGCCACATCATCCGTTAGCTGCCAAACTCTTTCTCCCAAACCACAAAGACACATTCACTTGACATGTTTTATCAAATTAGAAACAAAGTGACATCATCCATCCATCCATCCATCCATCGTCGTCCGCTTATCCGTGGTCGGGTCGCGGGGGGAGCAGCTCCAGCAGGGGACCCCAAACTTCCCTTTCCCGAGCCACATTAACCAGCTCTGACTGGGGGATCCCGAGGCGTTCCCAGGCCAGGTTGGAGATGTAATCCCTCCACCTAGTCCTGGGTCTTCCCCGAGGCCTCCTCCCAGCTGGACGTGCCTGGAACACCTCCCTAGGGAGGCGCCCAGGGGGCATCCTTACCAGATGCCCGAACCACCTCAACTGGCTCCTTTCGACGTGAAGGAGCAGCGGCTCTACTCCGAGCTCCTCACGGATGACTGAGCTTCTCACCCTATCTCTAAGGGAGACGCCAGCCACCCTCCTGAGGAAACCCATTTCGGCCGCTTGTACCCTGGATCTCGTTCTTTCGGTCATGACCCAACCTTCATGACCATAGGTGAGGGTAGGAACGAAAACTGACCGGTAGATCGAGAGCTTTGCCTTCCGGCTCAGCTCTCTTTTCGTCACAACGGTGCGATAAACTGAATGTAATACCGCCCACGCTGCGCCGATTCTCCGACCAATCTCCCGCTCCATTGTCCCCTCACTCGCGAACAAGACCCCAAGGTACTTAAACTCCTTCACTTGGGGTAAGGACTCATTCCCTACCTGGAGAAGGCACTCCATCGGTTTCCTGCTGAGAACCATGGCCTCAGATTTAGAGGTGCTGATCCTCATCCCAGCCGCTTCACACTCGGCTGCAAACCGATCCAGTGAGTGCTGAAGGTCACAGGCCGATGATGCCATCAGGACCACATCATCTGCAAAGAGCAGCGATGAGATCCCGAGCCCACCGAACTGCAACCCCTCCCTACCACGACTACGCCTCGATATCCTGTCCATAAATACTACGAACAGGATTGGTGACAAAGCGCAGCCCTGGCGGAGGCCAACCCTCACCTGGAACGTGTCCGACTTACTGCCGAGAACCCGGACACAACTCTCGCTTTGGTCATACAGAGATTGGATGGCCCTGAGAAGGGACCCCCTCACCCCATACTCCCGCAGCACCTCCCACAAAGTCTCCCGGGGGACCCGGTCATATGCCTTCTCCAGATCCACAAAACACATGTAGACTGGATGGGCATACTCCCAGGCTCCCTCCAGGATCTTTGCTAGAGTAAAGAGCTGATCCGTTGTTCCACGACCAGGACGGAATCCGCATTGTTCCTCTTCAACCTGAGGTTCGACTATCGGCCGAACCCTCCTTTCCAGCACCTTGGAGTAGACTTTACCAGGGAGGCTGAGAAGTGTGATACCCCTGTAATTGGTACACACCCTCTGGTCCCCCTTTTTGAAGAGGGGAACCACCACCCCGGTCTGCCACTCCTTTGGCACTGTCCCAGACTTCCACGCAATGTTGAGTAGGCGTGTCAACCAAGACAGCCCCTCCACACCCAGAGCTTTCAGCATTTCTGGACGGATCTCATCAATCCCTGGGGCTTTGCCACTGTGGAGTTGTTTGACTACCTCAGTGACCTCCACCAGGGAAATTGACGACAATCCCCCGTCATCCTCCAGCTCTGCCTCTAACAAAGAGGGCGCATCAGCTGGATTTAGGAGTTCCTCAAAGTGCTCCTTCCACCGCCCTATTACCTCCTCAGTTGAGCTCAACAACGTCCCATCCTTACTGTACACAGCTTGGATGGTTCCCCGCTTCCCCCTTCTGAGGTGGCGGACGGTTTTCCAGAAGCGCCTTGGTGCCGACCGAAAGTCCTTCTCCATGTCTTCTCCGAACTTCTCCCACACCCGCTGCTTTGCCTCTTTCACGGCAGAGGCTGCAGTCCTTCGGGCCATTCGGTACCTTGCAACTGCCTCCGGAGTCCTCTGGGATAACATATCCCGGAAGGACTCCTTCTTCAGTCGGACAGCTTCCCTGACCACCGGTGTCCACCACGGTGTTCGAGGGTTACCGCCCCTTGAGGCACCTAAGACCCTAAGACCACAGCTCCCTGCCGCAGCTTCAGCAATGGAAACTTTGAACAATGTCCACTCAGGTTCAATGCCCCCAGCCTCCACAGGGATGCACGAAAAGCTCCGCCGGAGGTGTGAGTTGAAGGTCTGTCGGACAGGAGCTTCCTCCAGACGTTCCCAATTTACCCGCACCACCCGTTTGGGCTTACCAGGTCTGTCCAGAGTCTTCCCCCACCCCCTGACCCAACTCACCACCAGATGGTGATCAGTTGACAGCTCCGCCCCTCTCTTCACCCGAGTGTCCAGAACATACGGCCTCAAATCAGATGAAACGATTATAAAATCGATCATTGACTTTCGGCCTAGGGTGCTCTGGTACCAAGTACACTTATGAGCATCCCTATGTTCGAACATGGTGTTTGTTATAGACAATCCATGACTAGCACAGAAGTCCAATAACAGACAACCACTCTGGTTTAGATCAGGGAGGCCGTTCCTCCCAATCACGCCTCTCCATGTGTCTCCGTCATTGCCCACATGTGCGTTGAAGTCCCCCAGCAGAACTATGGAGTCCCCCTCCGGAGCCCCATACAGGACTCCATTCAAGGTCTCCAAGAAGGCCGAATACTCTGAACTCTTGTTTGGTGCATATGCACAAACAACAGTCAGAGTTTTCCCCCCAACAACCCGCAGGCGTAGGGAGGCGACCCTCTCGTCCACCGGGGTAAACTCCAACGTTGCAGCGCTCAGCCGGGGACTTGTGAGTATCCCCACACCCGCCTGGCGCCTCACACCCTGGGCAACTCCGGAGAAGAAAAGAGTCCAACCCCTCTCCAGGAGTACGGTTCCAGAACCGAGACTATGCGTAGAGGTAAGCCCCACCAGATCCAACTGGTAGCGCTCCACCTCACGCACAAGTTCCGGCTCCTTCCCCCACAGCGAGGTGACATTCCATGTCCCCAGAGCCAGCCTCTGCTGCCCGGGTCTGGTCCGTCGAGGCCCCTGACCTTCACCGCCACCCGTGTGGCAGCGCACCCGACCCCAGCGGTTCCTCCCACAGGTGGTGGGCCCATGGGCTGGAGAGATAGGTGCCACGTAGCTTTTTCGGGCTGTGCCCGGCCGGGCTCCGTGGCAAACCCGGCCACCAGACGCTCGCTGACGAGCCCTCCCTCTGGGCCTGGCTCCAGACGGGGGCCCCGGGCTTCCTCCGGGCAGGGTCTCTCTATCCCTTCCTCGTTTTTTCATAGGGTCTTTTGAACCATTCTTCGTCTGGCCCCTCACCTGAGACCACTTTGCCATGGGAGACCCTACCAGGAGCACAAAGCTCCAGACAACACAGCCCTCAGGTTCATAGGGACACCCAAACCTCTCCACCACGATAAGGTGATGGTTCCTGGAGAGGAAGTGACATCATGTTTGGTGAAAATATTCTGTCTTGGTGGCGCAGGGGATCTTAAACACCCATAAATGGTCTCTACCGAAAGAAAATGCCCTCTTATTTTTCATTCTAAGAGTAGAAGTAACATTTTCAATCTTTGGATAGTTGGGGATGTTAAAAAAAAGGAAAGTTGAGAAAGCTGAGGCAGAGAGTTTTAGCAGTAGCGGTCTCTGATCAGCTACATAGTTCAGTGGAGGTCATAGATCATTTCCATTTTCAAATATGATCCGAGTCATGGCCATGCAGGGTTGAAGAATTTAATTAGTTGTGTTTTCATGGGAGGATTTCAGCATTATATAACCTAAGTACTTTTTAAATGTCTTTTGCCTCATCAAGCGAGAACAATCTGGGGTGGACACTGGCATTATCAAGCAATAAAAGGGCAGTATATTCATGGAGCCGGACCATAATTACTCCATTGATTATCTCCTGCTATAACAAAGATATTTCAGTATATTATGTGGCTTCTATTTTTGGTAATATATACGTGTAAAACCTCATCATGACCTTTGATCTATGAGAAGGACCAGTACAGCTGCTCCTGTTTGCTGTTGCGAGACGACTGCATTCATTAGGCGCCGGTTTAGTTTGTTTTATTTGTTACACAGAGCATAAAATACAAATTGCACTGAAGAAATACAAAAATGCATGTCAGGGTGTGGTATGAACCTGTAATGGCTTATATAAAAGACCACAACCAAAGGACATACACAGATGTAGACATATGGCTCCTGCTCATTTTATTTGTGTGCAGCGGCCGTGTGCAGGCTCTCAGTACATACAATCTGATCTGATGTCTCCAAATTACAGCTCTCTGCCCGTGAATCTCTCTGAGATAAAAACACACATGTCTATTTTGTTTGGCCTTTTCTGGACCCCTGAAAGTTAACAAGTTCTCCCCAACACAACTTTTACAGTGGCTGCCGGGATAATGACAAGACTTGGGAGGGAAGAGGATAGAGGAAAAAAGACAAGATACAGAGAGAGAGAGAGAGAGAGAGAGAGAGAAAATGGAACCAAAGTTAAAGCCGAGAGAGGAGAGGAGGGAGTCGCAAGGTTATGAGAAGAGGGAGACTCAGCAGAGGAGTGGAGCTCATTAATGAGTAATGGCTTTGTGAACCTTCGCCCTTGGACACCACAGCTTCTGATGACTTTGTTGTTACGCCAGTAGTGCAGACGCCAACAAGAGCCTGAGGGCTCATATCTGCTCTATATGTCTCCATCTATAACCAGATCTAGATCTAGGACACAGGCTTCAACCAAATTGTTAAAGAGACCTTATTATGCTTTTTGGATGTGTCCCCTCTTCTAGTGTGTTATTAAGTTGTTTTTGTGTATGTAAACAAACGGAGCTTTCTCTGCCACAGACAGCACTTTTTCTCATCTTCCTGAAAACGCCTCGCCCACGTTCCTGTTTGAAATTCCTCAATCAGTGATGTCACTGATGCCAGCCCAGTTGTTCATATGTGCTGCCCATTGGTGCTGCCTGAGCAAGCACAGCCCGGCCAGTGGCTTGTTTGAATTTGGTTGACCAATCATAACAGAGTGGGGCAGCTGACCAATCAGAGCAGACTGGGCTTTTCAGGAAGGCGGGTCAAAAGCTCAGACAGTGTTTCAGACAGAGGAGCTCCAGCAATGTAGCCTGGTCCTACCAGACTCTGGTCCAGACTAGGCTGGCCCTACCAGACTCTGGTCCAGACTAGCCTGGTCCTACCAGACTCTGGTCCAGACTAGGCTGGCCCTACCAGACTCTGGTCCAGACTAGGCTGGTCCTACCAGACTCTGGTCCAGACTAGCCTGGTCCTACCAGACTCTGGTCCATTTCATTAGTCCAGAGAGTCTGGCCACTCTCCATTAACAAGTGGTAACTTCCTTGAAGGCGGGTACTCTGTTGAAGTTTAAAACTATTGGATCTGCCCAGAGCCACTCTGGATCTGCCATAACCAATCGCTAACGTTTGGTCGTGACGTCGGCTTAGCATCGCTAGCGTTCACCTTAGCCAACTCCTTCACCACTAACGGAGCGAGCTGGAAAATCTAACTTTTCCCGAACCCCGTGGGGAGGAGGGCCACAACATCACGGCCACCAACAAAACTCAGCAAAGACTGTTCTTGCTCTGGCTTTAACTTCTGGATATTCGGCAGCGTTGCCACAACGGACCGCATCTTTCTCCACCGCCATTACGGAACTACAACTCAAAGTAGAGCACAACCTCAACGTCATCGTTCTCAGCCACTCCCTCTGTTCGCTGATTGGACCGGTAAAGATTGGTCGGAGAAAACCCGAGAATATACCGCAAACCCAGACGTAGTACTGAAGGAATAGGAAAATTGAGCGGAAGTACGTAGGAGGGCGGAGCCAGGTTAACAGCAATGGGCAGTACGAGAAACATAATGTGTTTCTTGAACATCAAAGCATGTAAACCTGTTCTAGTAGAAATATGACGCTGAAAAGGAGCATAATAGGGGCTCTTTAAGACTTTGTATAATATTTGTTGTAGTATTGGGTTTACATTTAAATTTGAATTGAGAATACCTGTGTAAAATCAGGCTTAAGGGACTCCTCTAAAGGGTTACAAACCTGTGTGTATTTGAGGTTGGGATTGGTTTATATTCGACAGCAAAATGTTAGCTTAAACTTCCTGTATTCTTTGTTTAAACACATGGTTAATGTTGTGAATTAAAACAAAAGTACTTGATTAGGTTAAGAAAAGATAGTTTGGGGTAGAATAAGAAGTTTGTTATGTGACTTATATATGTAGGTTAGGTACGCAAGTTAACTCACGTACATAAGTTAAAATAAGTCAACATTGACTTTTATTTGTGATACATCAAAAACAAACATAATCCGGGGCATAATAACTTTCCCTGAGATTAATTAAAAGAAATACTCAATTCTCTTACACACACACACACACACACACACACACACACACACACACACACACACACACACACACACACACACACACACACACAGAGCCTCTTTAAACCTGTGGCCTGTGTCCAGATCTGCAGTGTTTTCAAGCCAATACCTCCTGCCATCTTAGCCCAATTAGAAGTTCCCCTCCCCGGGCAGAGAGAAGCGGAAAGGGCCCCTCCCTCCCACCAGCCTCATATCGGTGGCTCTCGTGTTATGACAGCCTCTGACACTAGCACTGTGTAATTACTGCTGTCTGAAGGAGCGAGACAGTATGGGGCAAGAGAGAGGGAGAGGAGGAGAACAAAGCAAATGAATGAAGACAAGGAAGGGAAAGAACTGCAGAGGAGGAGGAGGAGGGGCACGCAGGGACAGTGGACAGAATCAGACGGGAAACGGGAGAAGAAAAGAAATGGAAGACGAGGCAGATGAGATAGAAAAATAGGAGGAAAAGAAGAAGTGGAAGAAGTCAGAAGAGGAAAAGAGATCAAGAAAAAGCAGAAGGCCGGCAGACTTACCGCATGTTGTTTGTTTCTACATGTGGGAGTGTGTGTGTAAGAGAGAGAGAAAGAGATGATATGTGTGTGCACGTCTGCGTGCGTGTGTTTGTGCTTGTGTGTGTGTGTGTGTGTGTGTGTGTGTGTGTGTGTGTGTGTGTGTGTGTGTGTGTGTGTGTGTGTGTGTGTGTGTGTGTGTGTGTGTGTGGTGTTGCTGATGGCTGATGACAGTATCTTGTACCGGCAGAGTGGAGTCATGCTGCCATCATTGTTGCTGCTCAGCCAGAGTTGGAGAATGACTCTGATAGAAGCTGTACAAATAATTCTCTTCAAGGTGATCCTAGAAATGATAATCAAGGACGGGGAATTAATTGCAAGACTTTGTATTACATGCAGCTATTCTGCATTAAGGATTGATGTTCAGTGATATTATTCAATACCGGTGGAGCAAGTGATGTTCACATAGTGGATCAAAAAGCCACAGTGTGGAGATGGGCCTGGTGTACGGGCCTGCAAGTGATGTACTACCACACCAGCATCCCAGGCTCGTGTCTCATTCGTCCAGTGACATTTTACTACTTTTTATGGGGTAAATCCTGGGAACGGAATTGAAGGTGAAACGTCTTACCGGGGATTTATACCAGATGCAGAACGGCTGTGGAACGGCTCCGCTGCGTGTCGGCTCCGCTGCGTGTCGTCTCTGTGCTTCGCCGTCCGTCAATACCCACCAGGTCCGGATTTGTTGCGGAACGGCTGCGGCCATGTAGTCACGAGGACCCACTAGATCTTGGGAATTTACGTAGAATAGAACCACAAAACCATCAACAGTTAGTTTCCATCCAGAGGAGTAGAGAGGAAACAACTCTGTGCTGTGTTTTTAAGATGTAGTGAAGGGAAATATGATCTGCCATGAGCACGGTGTATTTTATTTTGAAAATTAACCAGATGTTTTATTTTGTTTCTGTGCTCGACTTCCTGTCCCACACTATCTAACGTGTGCTGAAGTGCTGCGGAGCTCTCCGGCATCCGGCAAAAATAAAAGCTCTGCGTATCTGATCCGCAGGGCTGCAGACCGCCGGAGCTGTGCCGGAGTCGGGACGCAGCCGTTACGCAACTGGTGGAAATAGGGGGTTAGGCTTCTCTGACTATCAGGGTACTGTGTTTCAGGGTTGCCTAGAGGGTAGACACTTAGGAGCTTGGAATCCGAGTTACACAGTTTGTTTTTCAGGATGGTCCTAGTCTCGCATTGCCAGACCTATCTCCACAGCGCTGTGGAGTAAGGTCTGACTGCACCACAGATACACTGGAAGAGGAGAAAAACAAAAACTCTCTGGGTTGTTTGCATTTCTTTAAACCAATCACAATCATCTTGGGCGGCGCTAAGCTCTGGACGCAGAGACGGTGGCTCTGCTACATAGTCTCAGGAAGGAACTTGTTCTGGTGGAACATTTACACCCCGCAAAAGAAAACGTCACATACAATATTAATGAAGTTAACTGTTCATACAATACAGTAACGTGAGTTATTTAAATTAGCTGATACAACCTCATTTACGCTTACTTTTTTAGTATAATCAACTTTTATTGTATAGGGCCAAATCTTTATGTATTATTTATAGCTTAATCCCTTTAACTCTTTTCCTTCAGTCCAGGGACAGCAGATGTAAAATAGCCTCCAAGCTAATTCTGGCACACTTGACATATTTTTATGTATTATTAGTGTGCATTGTCCCTGATAAATAAACCTGAAATGAATAAATAAAATATCAGTGTATCTCTGTGTGTACTTTGTCCACAGCAGTCCCACCAGTTAGTCCCAAAACGTCCCAGTTAGAAAGGAAATGGTGTAAACATAATGGCCCTCATTTATCAATCTAACGTGGAAACGCAGAAATCATCTCACGACAGGCTTCACGCGTGATTCATGAAGCGTTCGTATCACACCAATCAGAGCGTAAGAATGGTCGTACATTGGGCACCTGTGTAGCTCAACTGCAGAGGGTTAGTCCTCGAAGCAGCGGCTCAGGGTTCAAGTCCGACCTGAGGCCATTTGCTGCATGTCTTCCCCCTCTCTCCCCCCCCTTTTCCTGTCTACAGCTGTCCTGTCCAGCTAAAATGCCCCCAAAAATTGTCTTTAATAAAAGATTGAACGTTTGTGTGTTTAAATATCACACCCCAATATATTCTCAGTTTTGAGGCCTCGCCCCTAACGTGTACTATTTGGCAGCCTGAAAACTGGTATTAAAGGCTGTAGAAAAATGCGGAATGGAAAGAGTAAATCCGAAGTAAATTGGACTCCAGCTGAGGTTTATTTGATTTATACATCCTTGACAGTCCTTGATAGTCCTAATAGTAATATACAGGCTTCTATTGCAATCTCTTAGGCCTACATGCAGGTGTACCTATATTTAAATGAACACACAGTAGCGGAGTTTATGCAGTGTGTTTTTTTCATGAGTCAGAGCCAGGCAACCGAGAGCGCATGTCCTCCCCCCCGTGCTGGACCACCAGCCCGACCCTGTCTCCTGACAGCAGAGAGGCTGGAAAAACAAGCCAAAATATGTCGGTCAATGGCACTTGTGGCCATTAACGACACTTTAAAAGAGAAATGAAAACCTGAAGAATAAATAAAAAATGTGTGCATCGTCATGTTTCCTGTACTGAATATCATTGCCAAACATAACACTACCTTTTAAAAGCGAGGAATAATATCCTGTGTCCTTGGTATAGTCCCAGTTGGGGCTGTGCTGGACACTGCTCTCTGGGCATCGGGTCATCTGGCTCCATCACTACATTTATGACACCCTGATTTACTGCGCGATGTTGTGCAGAATCCCACAGGATAAAACAATGTTGCAGACAGAGCCATCTGCCCTGAATCGATCCGATGGAGCGCTCCACCGTGGCCCGTGTTGTCCGACCTTTCTCTGCACTTTATTTCCATGATAGCTAGGGAACTTTTTAGCTGACTTTTTTGGGCTTTATGTGGACCAAACTGTAAGTGAGACTTAAATAGACAATAATACTATCTTAAATACTCTTTCTCTTAAATAAAAGCATGTTAATAAACTTTATGGTTCTTATTTTCCACTGTGGCCCTTTGTGAAATTGAGTTTGACCCCCCTGGTTCTGTTGAATGAAAGTTCATTTTTGACCTTGGAAATAGTAGTTTCACAATAATACTAATAATATCAATAAAAATCACCATCATTACCTTGATCTTAATACTGGATCCACCTATACCCTTTTCATCTTTCAGCTGAATCCCACAGTCTTTGTCTAGCTATTTATCCACATGGGTTCTAAAGGCTCTTGCTTGTTTAAATGAGCACTTGTTTTTGCTATACTTCAGATTATTTTTACTCATGTTGTGCCCACCATGAAAAGAAAATACACACATCTATTGCTAGCTAATCACCACAAGCAAAAAAATGCATACTTGACAAAATGATTGCCTCCATGCCCCCACTATAAACATCGAGCAAATGGGTACCAATTGAAGGTGTGAGTCATCGACCCAACAGTAGATCTGCGCATTAAAAAATCTGTTTTCCAGGCTGAAATTCTCTTTGAGACAGATGAATGTGAGCTTTGATTCAGTGTGGCTGAAAAAAAGAAGTCCTGCCTGTACAAAATAATAATTTAGTAAAGGTATACTGTAGGCCAAGGCTGTTGCGTTTGCGTTGCTGCATATAAACAGCTTTTCAGCGTATAATTAGCTTTTGTAATACCAACTTGCACTGAAAAAATTGAAACATCGACTTTAATTAAATGTATTGTCAACAGGTTCCACATATTTTATTAGGTTAGTTAAAAACAAAAATATTAAGGTAATTTAATTTGATTTACTTATGCTACATTAACACAATGATTGTAAATTCAGCTAATTACATATTTTTACTTCTGATCAACAAGAGATATTTAAGCTTAACCACATTAAGTCAGTTATGTTATATTGACCTAAATAATATATGTATAGGCTACATATTTTACATTTGTCAATTCAGCATATATGTTATTTGTAGTCATGAAATAATACATTTAAGTTCAGTTAATGAAAACATTAGGTTTTCATCTACTATAAGTTTTACTATTTACTTTGACATAATTCAAGTTTGTCAACAGGTTCCACACAAATGAATTTGGTACACCCAACATAGTTTCCTTTATTCACCAACACAGCAGTAATTCAGTTGACATGTTGGTGCAATTCTACACACTACAGTAACATTGTATACGATAGAGTAACATTTAAATGCATGTACACGTTTATAAAACATAGAATTACAGCTGCAAATATTAGTCCATTGATTGTCAGACAGAAAATTAATAAATAATTCAGACTTCTTAGTTTTCAAATTAGTTTACAACAAAATGATAGTCTCTCTGATGATTGAACTTCCTTGCAGTTGTTTTTGATGCAGCTTAGTGTTAAAACATCCATAAAATAGAAATAGTTCTATATCAACCGTTTTTGCGCACCACAGTCTCTCAACTCTACATTATTTCTATAGTAGTGCCATTCGACTACTTTTCATGTATCGCAAGAAAATTGATTGTTTTCCTCAAGTTTAGTTTCTCTGCTCTATTTTCAAACAGGTAATCATTTTATTCAGTTTCGGCCCAAAATATTTCTCCTGTTCTATGGAACATTAAGCATCCAAATCAGTGATTGACTCATTCATACAGTTTGTTCTTGAGCAGCTGTACCTTGGTTGAGAGTCTGCAAGCATCTACTTGAAGGAAACGCTTTTGAAGTACTTCAAAGAAGGCTTCCAGTCTGTTAGGATAACTGAGGTTCTGTGCATTACATCCATTAAGAGTGCACCCGCAGAGGCAATGTCTCCCAAGTTGTGCAGAGAACAGAGAACACCCTCGATCACAATTCCAACATTGACTTTCTCAAGCTCCATCTCAACAGCTGTACCATAGGCGGCCTTTACAGAGGACAGAGAGCAAGGAGAAAAACAATATTAGAAAATGTTTTACCTATGCAATTAAGATTTCCTGTATATAATAATTGTAATAGCATCACACCTTAAACAGTATGTGTATAACAAATATGATGATGTAATGCTGATTGTAACAAACTTTAGAGCTCATTTTTATCATTTACATTATTTAATAAACCCTGACCATGCACTTTATTAGGAAGGGCAATCTAATGCAATCCAACAGCTCTGCTATAGACTTTGCCTTTAACTATGCTTAGATATTCTAAGTTTTTCTTTACATTGTGTTCTTAATATTCACATGTAGCTAGACACAATAATAATGCAACATTTCTACAGTAAAACTGTACACCACCACCACCCACTACAACCTCAGTAATCAGCTGGAATTAAAATGAAATGTTAATGTCTGAAAAAAAACTCTAGATGTATACGTTTAATACAATAATACATGGCAGAGTTGCTGTTTTGGAGTGTTTCAAATTAAATCCATGTATATATTAGTAAAAAAAAAAATCCGTGCAAATTAAAACAAATTTACAATATTAGTTATTCAAGATTTGGTTAGATTCAGGTACTAAACCATTAGAGTTATGTTTGGGTCTTTTTGGGGTAGATGCAAAGTGCCCTGAGGATGCAGTCCCTCCTATTTTCAACAGTTTCAATTCTGAAGACACCGAGACAGATAAACACTTTAGGTGTGCCACACACCTCACATTTCTATAAACTCGTGAAATGGATGACATCTCAAACTTTGTAGATGTCCACATGTAACAGGGAAGGAAAAGAAAAAACAATAAAGAATCTCTTTCACGTACGAAAACTGAAATTGTTATCCCTTACCTTTTCACAACACTCACTAATAGATAAACCCAAAAACCGGCCTCAATTGTTCATGTGACCCCGACGCGAAGCGGAGGGGTCCTGATCACCCTGTCGGGGTTGTATTCGCTATAACAACCGCCTCGCTCTACATTATCCCTTACATATTGACCGCTCGCGTTATTGTTTTTAATCTTTCGCGCGGTTGAAGATGCATTTTGGTTGCTTAGTAACTATCATTGTCTCTGTCAGAGAAACGTAACTAGCGGTCTCGAGTAAGTGTGGGCATCACCGATGGGCCGAAGGCAAAGCCATAGTCGGTAACGTAGGCTACGGCGTGGATGGACTCTGCTCTGAATCTGAAGGCAAGCACCGGGCGCTCGCTCTGTGAAAGGTGCGATACACGGAGATGGCCAGTGGTGGCTGTCTACGTGTTCATATAACTTTATACATTCATGAACTGGCTGGAATCATTGCACACATCCTCTCCAAGGAGGGCACCAGCAGTACAATTGCCCGGAGGAAGTTCATGCAGCAACTGTCAGAGGAGCTGAGAGCGGAGTTTACGGCGGGAACGGGCAGCGGCGCGCGGTCCGACATCAAGACGGAGGCAGTGCCAGGTTAGCTTAGGTTATCAATGTTCAAATAACATAGCCTACTTTTAATTGTTATTTGGCTGTTATGAGTTAGGTTGAATGACTTTACACAGCATATTTCTTCCCTATATGAATGAATGAAATAATTACGGTTTGCTATACCATGATATGAATTAGTGAAACACATAGCTAGCTACTCAAATATATAATTAAACTCGTTAAAATGTACATTTATCCTAACACAATACATGCATTAATATCGCAATTGGGAATTTATCATGAGAGAATATATATATATATTAATATACATTTTGACCACCAGATTACAAACATATATATATGTTTGTAATCTGGTGGTCAAAATGACCGCTCACGGCAGTTCTAGTAGTTATGGAATTCCAGCACTTCTACATCCATGAGTTTGACGCATTGGTCTGACCGAAGCATTTCTAATTTAGGAAGAAGATCCACTCCCTCGTTACTTCCGGGTTCTGAGTTCCACTAGATGGTGCTCACAGGCCAGTGCAGAATGAATGGGACTCTATGGAGCTATACCCCTAAAAATCCACTTTTCTCAGGATATCATTTTTTGTCTAGTAATTTGAATGTTGCATTTGAAAGGGGAGGCAAAGAAAATACATACTGCTGGGTGTTAGATTTTTTGTATTAAAAAGCCTTTTAAAATGTCAATGACGTCATACACATATACGGCCAGAGATACTGCTTTACGGCAAGCTCTGAGTCGCTTCCTTTGTTCTCTCGAGGCTGTCACTGCGCGATCTGAGTCTCAACGCGATCTGAGTCGCGTCGAGTTGCGCATGCTCAGATTTAAACAATTTACGGCATAACGACAATAACGGAAGATGGGAACAGCAATAATCGGAGATATGGAAGATGGAAATGGCAGTAATGTATTATTTAGCGTAAAGCATCACATGTTCACGGCATGATCCCTCACGTCAGTTAAAAAATAAAAAAGTAAGTGAAAATGGAGCTACATGACCAAGTTTGTTCACTGCTGGCCTACGTCTTTTAAGTGTTGTGAAAAGGAATGGCAACATTACAAAGTGGTAAATGCTTTACTGTTCCAACTTTTTTTGAAATTTGTTGCAAGAGCCAAAATAGGAATTTTGTTTTTTTCAAACAAAAACAATAAAAATCATGAGGAACACATTAAATTATGTGCTGTTGTATTGTCTGCAATGAAATACAAGTCAAAGAACATTTAGAAATCACTACTTTCTTTTTTTATTTGTGTTTTCCATACTGTCCCAACTTTTTCTGATTTGGGGTTTTATATAGTAAATTGAACATTAAAAAACTATTTAACGTGGCTGGTCGTCATAGCGGCAAAATGTGTCTTCTTGCTCCACACATTTCGTTTAAAATGAAGCTGGAGGAGCAAAAAAAAAACACAGCTGGCTAAACTATTTAAAAATGGCGGGTTTGTTCAGAACTCCTCCGTCTGTAGCTTTCACGTCACCTTTTGCCTCAGCTCGCCTCAGCTCGCTTGGAACCTCGACTGATGTAGTATTAAAAAGAGTACCTGTTCGCAGGTACCAGGTACTTTTTTTCATAATGGAAAACCAAAATAGGCAAGTAGAGTCGAGGCGAGTCAAGCAGGTACCATGTGATGGAAAAGCGCCATTATACTCGCCAATTTCTGCTCCACCCTTTTCTTTTTTACCTCTCTCTGACTCCTCTTCTGGTTTCCTCCGTATAATCTCCCATTTACCCAAGAGGTGAACTGGAGCATATAAAAAAAAAATGAAGATAATCAGACTAAATCATGTCTGCTTTATCTGCAATTACCTGTCGTTGCCATGGTACGACTAAACAAAATCACTGCCATTAGACATAATCACGTCCATATGTGTCTGAATACTATGGATGGCTAGATGAGCACAGAACAAAATAATCTACGTTCAAAGGGAATATGGGGCAAAAACTGATTTAGTTTTGATGACATGTCCTTTGTGGAATCTATATTTGAGTAGTACTGGTAGTGGTAGTGTGGCTGCAACCATAAAATATAAAAATGAGTTCTCAGTTTAAAGTCAGAATTCTGATAATAAATTCTAAAAAAAAATATTTTTCAACTTAAAAAAAAGTCAGAATTCTGACTTTATACTCAGAACTCAAATGCATTTTTTCACGTGGCCCTAATCATTTTCCGTACAAATCTGAAATATCTAAAATATGAATTATTCTCTGATCTCTGAGTGCTTTAAGACATCCAGCAGGCCTTAAGCAAAAGTGTTCTCTTTCCATTTAAAACAATAAGCGATGGATAATGTAGAGCGAGCCGATCATTATTGTGAATCACATCGGGGTCCCTAATCAGCGTGAAGGAGTTCAATTTGAAATAATGACCGGCTCGCTCTACACTATCCTGCTTATTACAGGGATTATTACACGGCTACTCATACAGAGGTTGCCCGCTGATGACTCCTGCATCCCAGTCAGAACGGTTAACTTTACCGCTGATGAGCACGGCTCTCTGGTGGAAGCCAGTGAGCTAACCATTGAGCTAACTAAGGCTACGTTTGCATTGCTATGTTTTGGTTATTAAGCAAAGGTTTGAGCCAAAAGTAATCTCCATGCACACAATGTTTTTAGTTCCAGTAGAAGAACTAACCTCTGGGCTCCTGGGTAGCTCACCTGGTAGTGCGCGCCTCCATATATAGAAGTTTACTCCTTGACGCAGCGGCTGCGGGTTCGACTCCAACCTGCGGCCCTTTTCTGCATGTCATTCACCCTCTCTCTCCCCTTTCATGTCTTCAGCTTTCCTATAAAAAAATAAAGGCCTAAAATGGCCCAAAAAAATCAAAAAAAAAAAAAAGATGAACCAACCTCTGTTTAAGCTAACATCCCCAAACCGTATATATATATATATATATATATATATATATATATATATATATATATATATATATATATATATATATATATATATACATATATTAGGGCTGTCAAATGATAAAAAATTTTAATCAAATTAATCAGAATTTTCAGTGGATTAATCATGATTAATCACTATTTGCAATTACACCTGAATCCTAACCATTTTCTTTCTGAAATACATACCAAAAGATACTAGTGCTGTCAAGCGATTAAAATATTTAATCGCATTAATGTCATAGTTAACTCGCGATTAATCGCACATTTTTATCTATTCTAAATGTCCCTTGATTTCTTTTTGTCCCATTATATTTTCTCATTTTAATTCTCTTATCAGCATGGAAAAGTAGATCGGCTTGCTTTGGGACTGTTTTTTTATTGAAAACAACATTGTCATATACGTTATGTTCAATTTCACACTAACATTCACACTTGGATCTAATAATCTGTCACATAATGTAACGCTGTTACCTCGTGGCTGGTCCTACTGTCTATGGGCTCATAGCGTCGTCAGCGGCATAGCCGTCGTCATAGCAACTGGTTTCCCGTGACTCATTTCCTGGTTCTCGTTCTCGTTCATAACCAACGTAAAATCAAGGAGAGGGTTTTCCTGCTCCAGGTTTCCCACCGTGGTCAGAAAGAACAGAGGAGACACTTTGTTTCTCTCATTGACTGTAGAGTCACTACTCGCTCCGAAGCTAATCGCCGTCACGAGCCTACTAGCTACGCGGCTAGCAAGCTCAAACCATACTGTCTTTGGCTCAAACCGGCCGCGGCTTGTGTCCATAGACCTATATATAATAGTGTCTGTTTTGTTTCCGGTCTGCGAAATTACAAGACCCGCCCTTGGCGTCCAATTTAACGTAACTCCATTTGTTCAGGTCCTATGAAATGCCTAAACCAAACCAATCAGCTGCTTCGTAGGGCGGGACATGGCGTGGCCATAGACAGTTAAAGAAGTGGACTAACAGATCCCGTTGCTCTCTCTATGCGTTAATAAAATTATCGGCATTAAAATGGGTTTGCGTTAACGCTGTTAATAACGCGTTAAACTGACAGCCCTAATATATATATATATTGTATAAAAATTCTCTTATACTAGGCACGAGCGTGCCGGGCTAAACAGGAGGCAGCATGTATACTCCGCCCGTTGCTGGTAATTGCAACACATTCTCACTCTCCCATCACATTAAATACGGACGCCTGATCATGTGCCTTTAGTGTTTGTTATTCACGCTTAAAGTGCATCCTTTGGCATTTGATACTCACGCTAAAAGTCTCCTTCAGCACCGCGGCTCTTGACGTCACTTTTGACGCTCTGGGTCAGGACGTACTGACTGACAACCAACCACCAGGATGACGAGGCAAATGGTTTTGAGTCATTAACAGTGACCAGAATGAAAATCTAAAATGTGGTTACACTTTAATTGAAGGTATCTACATAAGAGTGACATGACACTGTCATGAACGTGTCATAACCATTATAAACAAGTCATAAATGTGACATAACGCTTCTTTTAGTAGGTGTCATTCAGTTAGGTTTAGGTTTGGTTTAAGGTTAGGGTTAGAGTTAGGGTTAGGGTTAGGGTTAGGGTTCATGTGTCATGATTGTGTCATGACAGTGTCATGTGTTCATGACAGACATGGGGGACTCGAGTCACATGACTTGACTCAAGTTAGACTCGAGTCGCAAATTTTAGGACTTGAGACTTGCTTGATAAACATTCATAAAAGACTCGACTTGACTTTGACTTGACATTCATGACTTGAGACTTGACTTAGACTTGAGTCAAATGACTTGAAATGACTTGATTTTCTGTTTAATAAATATATATTTTTCCTCTCTGATATTGAGGAGGAGTTAACGTTACGATTTTAGTGCTGTTGCATGCGCGGGAGCCCGTTGTTATGGTGACGCTCCACACGGCGGCAGACCTGCAGTAAACGAGACTGGCTACGGCTGTTATTTAACGTCATGGATTCCTCTGCACCGAAAATAATAAAGTTTGGCTATAAGGATTACACGTCTGACCAGGGCAAAGAAGAAACGAACGGTAGTTTGCAAGGTCTGCGCAGTACAAACAAATCCGACGTCAACCACCACCACGGCGAATTTCATCAGACACTTCAAATCGGGAAAGATTCAGGTTCCAGTCCCCATATTCAGCTGAACCACTATTTGGACGCTTGTGATGAACAGAACTCCCTTCAGTTTTGGGCCATGAATAAGCACACCCCCCCCCCCTTTGTTCAAGGTGGCGGTAAGAGCGAATACAGCTAGGCACACTGTATACATACACACAACAAACTGCTCTCTCTCTCTCTCTCTCTCTCTCTCTCTCTCTCTCACACACACACATGCAGACACACACGCAGTTGTGCAGATGAAGTATGTGAATGAAGCTAGGCACACATACACACACACACACACACACACTGCACTCACACACACCACATGCACACATTCACTCACCAATATTAATAACTTTTCATTCACTCTCTCTCTCTCAAACACGCACACATTCACTCACAAATACACTGACAAATATTAACATATAGCCTACTATTCAATCTCTCCAAATTATGCAAAGGTGGTGGGATTCAGCTACTCTTAAAGAATGTTTTTTTCAAGAGAAGGAAAGGTTAAATGTGTTTCTGTCCCATAAAAGTGAGGCATGTTTGAAGAATATTATTTGACTTAGAAACCATTATACTTGAATTGTTTGAATGAATTTCATGATTTGATGTCATGTTTGAGGCATATTGATATTTTTGTTGGCCTAATATCAGTTTTAGGCTGTGCTTTTTTAAATCTTTATACATTTAAACTGTTCAGATATATGTGGCTTGGACGCAATGTCTTTTGAATATTGAGTAGGAAAAAATGCAAATAAAACTCCAGCAGTTATAACCACTGTCTTTAGCTTGTTTAAAAATGGAAACTTTTGTATGACTTGACTTGACTTGCTTGACCAAAGCTATGACTTGACTTGACTTGCTTGATTGTCACACAAAATGACTTGGACTTGCTTGAGACTTGAAGGTTAAGACTTGAGACTTGCTTGTGACTTGCCCATGTGTGACTTACTCCCATCTCTGGTTCATGACTGTGTCATGTCACGCTTATGTAGATACCTTCAAGTAAAATGTTACCAACAATTTCCATTGCTGGTCACACTGTTGCAAGGTTATTGGTTATGGATTATTTGGCAGTAAATAAACTAGTGTTGATGAGAGAGCCAGCTCGTCTAATGGGAAAATGTTTTTTGTCTCATCACCATGACTTAATCAAATACTATTTGTTATAAATCTGAATTGGGGAGTGCAGTACAAAATATTTATTATTTTTATGTTTTTTTTTCTGTCAAGCCAATGCAGCCCATCTGGATGGAATTGAGACCAAATGAACTGAAGTGAAAAAGTAATGCAGCTGAATAAAACTGTGAATTAAAACTAGTGAACCAAACCATGTTTGTTTTTTAATCAAAGTGTTTTACATAGAGAAGAGAAGTTGTGATTATAGGATGAGTCAATTGTCAGTTTTGTTCAATTTGTGATATGGCATTTCTATGGCTGCGGTTTGGTTAGGTTTAGAAAGCTAAACCTACTTGTTAGGTAAAGGTTGTCTTCATGAGTTAAAGAAATCACTGTTGATGGAGACTGGACTTGAACCGCAGTCTCTTGTGTCAGACGTGACAAGCCATGTTTGCTCAACCAAGACTTGTCTTTACTACTGAGAGAGGACTGTCTGAATTTGCATGACTACAGGTTGCTTGGTTGGGACAGTACATGTGAACATGGGTCCTTTTTTAAGAATTGTAACAAACAGCCAGAGCTGTCATAGTTCTGGTTCTCCTGACGTTGGGCCTGAGTTGGTTCCCCATCCAGACAGTTAGCTGCTCCGATCTGTGGGTAAATGTAACTTTAGGCCTGTTGTATTTTTGTGCTATCTGACCCCACAGACGATCACACCAGAGTCCGACTGCAGCTGCTGGACGGAGACCCCCACTCTGACTATATCAACGCCAATTACATTGATGTGAGTGTTCACACACAAATATTTGTACTTGTATGCTTGTGATGGACTGGGGAGTAAGGAACTGGAACAATATAGTAACTCTACCTAAACCTAATTATAACACCACATCTTCACCCTCAGATAACCCTTTGAGGAGGTAAGAACTATACAAAGTGTCCTCACTTTGCAAAATGTCCTCTCTTTGGAGGTCTAAATGTTAGACGCTTCAGCAGGAGAAAAGGGGAGGTAAAGAGGGAGGAAAATGTGGATTAAGAAGGAGCAAGATAAGCAGGCAGAGACCTACAGATGTAGAAATGAAAGAAGTACAATGGTACAAAGAAGTGAAGGAAATGAGACAAACTGATAGTAAAGTAAGAAGGGGATGTGATGATGACGGAATAAGGACATGGGGAAGGAAGGATTGACAGAGGATTGGAGGGAGAAAAAGAGGTGGTACAATGTTGATTTTGAAATGCAACTATATTACTGTGTCCATCTGGGAGAATAACCTGGGAAAAGGTGAAAGAGGAGAGAAAAAATAAACATGGAAATAATGTAGAAACAGGAAAAGTAACAGTAAAAATTGGAGAAATGAGAACAATTTGGAGGAAAAGATGGAGATGATGAAAGTATGGAGAGATTTGTATATGCCTCACTTTTTTCTGTCTCACAGGGGTACCATAGACCCAGACATTACATCGCCACACAAGGTAATTAAACTGACATGATGAGTGTGTGTGATTCTACATGTATGTCGATACGTGCAGGAGTGAGTGAATGAGTGTGTGTGTGTGTGTGTGTGTGTGTGTGTGTGTGTGTGTGTGTGTGTGTGTGTGTGTGTGTGTGTAACAGCCACCTGGTAAACGTTGTCCTTTTGGGCTGGAAGGCTATTACCTCAACCTCCTAAATCTAAACCGCCGTATAAAATCCCCCTGACAAATTTAAGACCCCATTACCTCAAACCCACTAACCACTATCTGGGATTGATAGTGTGTGAGTGCACGTGTGTGTGTGTGTGCACACGCACGTGTGGCTCCTCGTTCATGTGTGTGTGTGTTTGTGTAAGTCTTTCTACATTCGTTGGAATAAGGGTGTGTTTATACACAAATATACTCTGTTTGTATCTGTATCCTCATATATCACTTTTGTGTGTGTGTGTGTGTGTGTGCGTGTGCGTGTGCGTGTATGCGCGCGTGCGTGCGTGCGTGCGTGCGTGCGTGTGTGTGTGTGCGTGTGTGTGTGTGTGTGTGTGTGTGTGTGTGGGTGCCAGGGCCCATGCAGGAGACGGTGAGGGATTTCTGGAGGATGGTCTGGCAGGAAAACTCGGCCTCTATCGTCATGGTTACCAACCTGGTGGAGGTGGGCAGGGTGAGTTCATCATCCAAAAGATTACAAAATGTGTGTATGTGTGTGTTTGATTAAGAGGCAGGATAAAACTGTAGATGCATTATAGAACTCATGAATTTAAGGTACCAAGTGTTATTGTATTTCCCATCATCATGATTGCAGTTTAATCAGAATCAAACAAGTAAAAAGTACAATATTTCTTTCTGAAATGTAGTGGAGTAGAAGTAGAAAGTGTCATGAAAAGAAAAGACAAGTACAAGTACCTCAACATTTGTACTTAAGGACAGTACTTGAGTAAATGTACCTTGTTTCATTCCACTGCTGATGTAACCTGGTTACTGTAAATCTGTGTGTACTAGGTGAGTAATCCATCCACCTTCTTATCCCCTAACCCCAACCTTTTCTGGAACCATGGCTCACTTTCAATAACTGCAGTAGTGATGGAAGATGCTGTTTGGGTCCTCTACGTACTTCCTTAAAGCTGATTAGAAACCTGGTTACTCGTATACAGTGCATGGCTAAAACAATCTGTGTTTTCCAGGAGAAACTTGGCTGGGGGTTTTCTGTAATCTGTAATGTAAAGATCCATGATGCAAACCCTGATCTCCAGTATGGTCAGACACTTAGTGCTCCCACCAGGACCTCCTCCCTAACGCTGCTGATATAAGAACGTCACGCTACTCACCTGCTCTGCTATGGAATATTAAAAATACATTTTGAATGGTGTTTAATTCTGGGAAGGACAGTCTGAGCAGACAGATGTTTCAGTGCTCACACTCTTGACAGTGTCATAGAGTCAGCCACGTCCACATAAACCAGTGGTGGGGGGGACCACAGTCATAATGTGAGGGGTGTTATGCAATGCGAGCAATATATATAAAAGAAATAATGCATGGTTCTGCTGCACTGCTAGCAAAGCACGGACAAGTTTGTGAAGTGACTGCCATGTAAACGTAAAGCAGACAATAAAGGTATTCCAAATGCCACAACTACCAAAACAAAGACAATAAAGTACACAATTCCATCTAAGGAACCTAATTCTACTTCCGCTTGAAATTATTTCTATCTACAAGAGGTGGTGTCTGCACAAAAAGTTTGGGAACCACTGATTTGAACAATAATGAAACTGTGAACCAAATGTTTACACCAATCTTGTAGCATAATTGGAGCAAAAGCCTGCTGATGGTTTTCAGGACTCCAATCGTCTGATGATCCAGATGCGTCGTCTAGTTAATAACTGGATTTATTGCATCTGTCTCCACAATACCACAGCCTTAGGGTGCCTTTAGTTGGAGCTTCTAAATGACTTCACGATGTTATCCAGTAATTTCAAATCAATTTCTTTCAAATGTGTAATGATGAATGTCTGCTAAGTAGCAAATTATTATGGAGGAGAAGCAATCTCGATATTATTCATCTATTATATTATTCATGGTGAGTGCTGTGTTATTCATTCATGTTAATGCTCATTGGGTGATGATGATCGGCATGTAATACTTATTAAAGGTGCTGTAGGTCGGATTGTGAAGATCCAGGACTTTGAAATTTGAACATTGACTTCTCAGTCCCTCCCCCCTTTCTGCTAAAGCCCAAAACGGTCTCCTAAGCCCCTCCCCCCACAAGCGAGAATGAATACTTGTGCATGAGCAGTGATTGACACGCAGTTAGACACCCCCCTGGCCCTGATTGGTGCATCTGAACAGGGAGCGGTGGATGTTTGCAAATCTCACTCCAGGCTGTAGGTGGAGCCAGAGGAATGACCTGCTTCATGTAGTTCTACTGGAACATAGGGTCAGTTTCAGCTAATATGACAGAAAGGTAGTTTTAGAAGTCTTACCTACTGCACATTTAACCACATAGTTTGAATGTGAACTGTCTTTTCCAGGTGAAGTGTGTGCGTTACTGGCCGGATGAGACCGAGGTTTACGGAGACATCAAGGTGACGCTGATAGAAACTGAACCCCTGGCTGAATACGTCATACGGACATTCACCGTCCAAAAGGTAAACATCATCAAAATTGAAAAAAATAACTGTTTTCTTCCCTGATATCACACACTGATGCACCTGTTGATATCTTTGATATAGTATTTCCTGGAGATGTTCCCATACCATTTCTTCCTTCCCCATACCGATTCTGATATCTGAACTTGCATATCGTCCCATACCTGTGCATTTAAAAAACAAGTATCTATATCATTATTTTTTCACAGATGTATACTACTAACTATCGAAGTAATATGATTGCTATAATTTATTGTGTGGCCTGGCTCAGGTTAAACTTTTTGTGAAACATGAACAAATACAGAGAATGAATGCCTTTCTTTTATTATCTAGTTTGACAGTCAGTCATAACAAAAAAACAACATAAAGTTTTTTATGACGAGCTTTTTTCTGGGCTAAATTACGTGGTATCAGATTGGTGCATAGACTTCCATGCTGTTAGCGGTTAGCGGTTAGCCACCTCATTCTCAATGGCAAAACACTGCTACAACACACACAGGCCCGGATTGGCTAATCGGGAGCACCGGGAAAATTCCCGGTGGGCCGGTCTGTTTTTTTGGCCGCGAGGGCCGTTGTTGTCATGGCACTGGGTTGAAATATGGATGCTGTCCCTATGGCTGCCTGCACTCACAGCAGCCCCACTCTTTTTATTCATTATTTTATCGCAGTCCCACTCTTTTTTTATTTAATATTTTCTCGCAGAGTGCAGCCTGCAGGTTAATGATGACGTGATTATTTTGTGACTCCCTGCCCCCCGCGAAATTACGAATCCCACTATGGCAACGCCAAGACCCGCCCTTCAATCACTACTATTGGCCAGGCGTCCAAGGTAACGTAACCTGATTTGTTCAGGTCCTATCCCCTGACCAATCCGCTATCCTAACCTTAACCACTCGAGGTGAAATGCCTAACCCCAACCAATCGAGCTGCTTCGGAGGGCGGGTCTTGGCGTTGCCATAGTGGGATTCGTAATTTCGCCCCCCCCCCCCCCCGCCCCGACACGGCACCTTGAAAGTTGCTCAAAATAAAAAAGTCAGATAAAAATGGATAACAGGAAGCGCAAAGGCGGCGCTGAAAAGGCCAGAATAAAAAAGAAGAAAGCTTTGGAAAGTGACGCAGCCAAATGTTCTAAGCTGAGCACATTTTTCCTCAAAAAAACAAATGAAGACGACGAGGCCGGTAAGTAAGCTAACGTTAAGGTAGTTAAGAGCAGTGCAAGATGCTCGCGACCGTGCAAAACAACGTTGTCTGCAAACCACCGTTCATGTATCAACCGTTTTTCTTGTAGCTGTTCAGCAGCAGCCGCCTCTAGTCCGGTTTGCTGCTAACAGTGAAGAGCAGCGAGGTCCGGTAACGTTACCGAGCTCCAGTCATGAGCCCACCACACCAGAACCCTGCTCAATGAAACATGTCCTGAGATTATTATACATTAATAACAATGAATCATTAATGAAACTGACTTGACTTGATTTGAAAGCTTTGTAAAAAGGGGATATTTGTGGTGAGAAATAAATGTAAAACATTTCATTTAGTGTCAGACACAGAGCCAGGTGTGAAGAGACTAATGTTCTCACTGTGAGACACAGGTAAGCTGCTGATGTACCATAATGTGTGAATAAGAAAACGTTATCACTGAAAAAATGCTTTTCTTACTTAGTATCTTACCTGTTTCCAGTTCAAATATCTAAATATTCTTAATTCAAGATACATTTACTAGACAAGTGAAATTATGTCGTTTTCTGAAAAAAACCTAAAAATTAAGTGATTTTGTTTTTTTGTTGTTGCTTAAAACAAGCTAAATCTAAAACAATTATTTTTGGCAGATAATGTGCCTTGTTTTAAGCAAAAATCACTTAATTTTGAGGTGTTTTTTCATACTTGTTTAGTTAATGCATCTTGATGTAAGATTTTCTTTTAGATACACGAGACAAAAATACTAAGTAAGAAAAGCATTTTTTTTTTGCAGTGATCACATTATTTACAATATAACAACTTTCTATTCCCAAGTGTTACTAGTGACCCATTATGTTTTTAATCAAACAATAGTGAATATACAAAGCTCACGATTGAAAGGGAATAGGATAAAAGTAATATGAATTAAGCCTTTAGTCGTGAACTAAAGTGGGCCGGTCTAAGGCATGAAACTCCAGGGCTGAAAATGAGTCCCAATCCGGCCCTGAACACACACAAGTTCACCCTAATCTACAAAATAAATTGTATAGAACTACTTACCTGTTCTGCAGGTATTCCACGCAAAGTTGGAAGTGTACCCTCGTTTAGAAGAAGTCTCCCTGCTGATCCTGCCTTGTTCTGACCGACGTCGGAGAAACTAGCTGATGTGGTATTAGCTAAAGTGGTTAGCACACACCAAATGTTTCGGCCGATGTTGTAGATGGCCCTGCTGACAAGTGTGTATGTGTGTGGAAGCACCAGAGACACAAAATAACACCCCAAATCCCAGAAAAAAAGTGATTCTTTCATAATATGGGCACTTTAAGTTCACGATCCAATTTTCTCAGGATTTTTATGAATAGAATGAGCTGCAGACAAATTACTGGAAAATGTATTTATTTATTTATTTAAACTGTGCAAAACAACAGACGTGTCCTCTTATTAACAGTGCAACTGGAATTGTATTGCATCATACAATTCATAACAAAACATTTTCAAAATATCATAGACTTTTAAGCAAATCCCACATCAGAAAACCTAAATGAACAGAAAATAAAATCTCTTCAAAGAAAAGAGCCAAGAAGACGTTGTGACGTCTGAAGTCAAACAAATGAACTCCAAAGATTACACCCCAGGCCGTTTAATAATTGCATCGCAATTCTTTTTTTGTATTTCATTTTTATCTTTACACATTTATATGGATTTTGAACCGATTCACGATGCATCGTTACATGTCATATTAACATATTGTGGCTCTAGTTTACAGAATATTTCCCACGATTTGAACCCCTGAATCATGCTGTCTAGCTGCTCACTTCCCCTCATGTTACTTATGGCTTCCATTTTTGTCTCTCGAAACCTAAAACCTGGATTACCATTACTGCCAATGGGTGATTGGGGATTTGAAGCGAGCGAGAAGTGTTGACTTGTTTGTTTCTGAGCGTTTAAGAGGAGGCTTGAAAGCGTAATCGGGTCCCTTGTAATCAGGCAGGAGGGATTTGAGCGGAGAACAAACAAGTGCAAGTGGAAGAAAGTGCCATTGTTGTTGTGACGCTGTTCTCCGAGGCTCTGCTCAGTCGACGGATAAACAGCCGAAACACACTTCACAATAAGAGAACATAAGTCTGATCCAAATCTTTGATTTTTGAACTACTTTGTTTACGTCTTCTACTTCTTCATATCCATTTGGCTTTTCTTCTCTGTGTTGTATCTACTGTTTCTCTGTTATTTACACCCATTTGACTTTCTACTTCTCTTTCTTTTTTGCTTTAGGTAATTAATTTCAGTTGACTTATTTGCATGACTGCTCATTACAAATACATTACAACAGTCAACAGTACTTCACATTGAAACAATAATTCATAATTATTGAAAACATGTACAAAACGGGATACAACTTTAATAGCAGACACTCGTAATAACTAAATAATTGCTGCCTGCCGTATTGACTTTTTTTTCTCTCTCTCTTTCTACACCTCTTGTACATCTCTCTTTTTTCCATCCTGTATTTTCTTCCCTTCACTCGTGCGAAAAGCAGCTTATGGAGACGAGTCTTCAAGTCCTCGCCGTCAGCTCCTTTAGAAAACCATTAATCCATACCACCTCTGTGTGTGTGTGTGTGTGTGTGTGTGTGTGTGTGTGTGTGCACAACTACTCTAAAATTCAAAGGAAAGCTGACTTTGAAATGCCTGTCATTTTGCAGTGTGCATTAATACGTATGAACACACAGCAGACACACACACACTTATGTACACAAAATTCTACAGTAGGTTATGTGACTCTTTGTGTGTGTGTGTGTGTGTGTGTGTGTGTGTGTGTGTGTGTGTGTGTGTGTGTGTGTGTGTGTGTGTGTGTGTGTGTGTGTGTGTGTGTGTGTGTGACTGAGTGTGAAGAACAAAGAGAAAGCAATACAGAGGGGGCAAAGAGAGAGAGAGAGAGAAAGAGAGAGAGAGAGTATACTGTACAGGTTTTGCACCACCGTTTAATAGCTTATATTTCAATGAATAATGAGAACAGGATCATAAAGAAGAAGTTTATTAATGGAAAGTCCAAGAAGATTAACCAAGCACTGAGGACGAGAGGGTGACAACGTGAGACTCAAAGAAAGAGAAAATCTGCATAAGTGTGTGTGTGAGAGATAGAGAGAGAGAGAGAGAGAGAGAGAGAGAGAGAGAGAGAGAGAGAGAGAGAGAGAGAGAGAGAGATGCAGGATGAAAAAACAGGCAGATCACAAGAAACATGTTTGAGTGTCAGAATCAGTCAAACAATAGTTGTGGGTGACAGAGGCAGTAAGAATAGTGTTCCTCTGCTCACCAGTGTAAAACGTTCATTTTATCCGTGAAATTGGAAATCTTTCAAAACATACCATATAAACTAAGTGGATGGCCACAGAGGGGCGGCTGTGGCTGAACCCCAGCGCCCTGCATGGCAGCTCCACCACCATCGGTGTGTGTGTGTGTTAGTGTGTCTGTGTGTGAATGGGAGAATAAGAGGACAGTTGTTAAGCACTTCGTCCAGTAAGGTGGAAGCGCTATATGAAAGCAGTCCATTTACCATTTCACAGAGCAGTGTCCCCATTTTGAATCATACAATCCACATGAAAACAAAGTAGGGATGTTCTTAACGTTACACCACCAGGTAAAAGCCATATCCACTGGTTAGAGCCTAAACTCCAATGATTATCCTGATCTGATCAAGATGTGGTCATCCTGTTTGGGCCTTTGTTAAATCTGAAAGCAGGTCAGCCAAGAACAATAAATCAGACGTACAACTGGCACCCAAACAAAAGACAGCCTTGTAGTCCCATGTGTAGCTGAAGTGTATAACTTTTGGAGCCTTTTTTTACTAAACACAGGTTCTCAGTATTTTTAGAACCCAACAAGAAACTGTGGCAGGGCTTAGTTCACCCGATGGACCGCATCCAAAACAGCAGAAAAGTAATCTGGCCTATGGCACTCAGATCTGGAGAAACCAAACAATTGCGTGCCACAGCAAAGACCAAACTGTACAGGGCAGGACTCAGCAGTGTACACACATCTACAGGCAAACAAACACAGCTCTGAGGACCAGCACATAACACGTCTTAGACAGATAGGACAGATGGTTTGAGAGATGTGCAGAACAGGGTGTTTACAGATGAAGCCATATGTAATTCCCTGTCCCTCTGAGCTGGGGCCCAGGCAGGTCCGTGGTGGGACTGTGGCCTGAAAGAACAAAGCAGCCTTGTTGCATGATCCCAATTTTGCTTCAAAACTTGCCATTTTCAGTGTGTAGAGAACGGGGACTCGACGTCTTCGTTTCACTTGAGTTTTCCTCTTTGAGTGAACCCGGCCCACTGGTGGGCGTGATCGCCCCATGGGGATAATACCTGTATTATTTCCACAAATCTCTGAAACATCCTCCATCAAATCTCTGGTCTAGTAATTTGGATTGGATTTTGATTGATCTGAGCCTTCACAGAGAAATGGTTGTACGGGACTTTACAGCCAGTGGCAGGCGTTCAGACAGACAGCCCTGTCTAATGTAATTTAGTCATTATTATGTCATGTGTTTGTCATGTCTTCCCACTAGTTATTTTCTCTCACCATCACATTCATCTATATTTATTTTTTTCAAGCACACTTTCAGGATTTGTTTTTTAATCCATTTTTCATCTGCATGGTTTAAAATCTTGGAAGCCTACTTAAGCTATTAGATGGAGGACATGGCAACACATACTGATAAAGGGATTTTGTTATGTTGTGTCCACAACATAGAAAAACCCTAATAATGTCAGGGTACACTTGGGGTTAAATAGCCACAACAACTACAAAAGTTTAGCTTTCAGCTGAAAGAGAAGCTGTGCATTTTGTCACAGTGAACTCGAGGAAGATGCTGCTCTTCGCTCGTTCAGTCATTACAAGTTGTTCTAGAAACCCAAGAGAATAAGAACAGTAAATCATATTAAAACGCAGCACATCTTTATGTGTAACTCTTGAATTGCTCACATGAAAAGCAACCTCTCTGAAAGCTATAGTCACTTCCTTTTGTGAAGCTAGGGCCCATTTTGGGCGTCGCCATTTTAGTGTTTTGGAGTCAGAAGTGACCATATTTGGACAAAAAAGGCGGAGCTGGAGAGGATGACGCGGCCAAGCCAGTGTTTTGTATGTTTTCAATGGCACTATAGTAAGCTAAACCAGTGGCCTGGTCTAATGTAATTTACAGCCGGGTAACGTTAAGCAACCTCAGCACCAATCACGGCCGCGGTCAGGTCATCTTCCTCCGGCCGCTTTTCTTCGTCCTGGTTGGTGACAGTCTCATTTACAGGTGTTTTGATAAAGTCTCAACACGTTGACATTTAAATAGTGAAAAAACGACCCATTGCTAGCGTTACACTGACTTAGCTAACGGCTCCAAATATTGCGCTCTTCTTCTTCAGTATGAATATGTTACTGCGGAACAAAGGTCAAAAGTTTAATGTGTGCTGGGGGTGCTGGGCGGGTGCTATGGCTACAGCACCACCTAGCTCCTCCCTGGCGCCGCCACTGAGCTAAACACTAAAGAGGGAAAGTTTCAGATTTTTAACCCTTCTGATGTGAGTAAACATGGTCCTCGGGGTACTGCCGCCGTTCGTCTGCACGTACGGCAGCACACAGAAAATTAGCAGACATTCACTTAAATCACCAGCTAGCTTGGTTGGTTGGCAGAATGCTGAACAAGACATTTTCAGGTGACCAAAGTGTTCCAATTAACAAGTGAAAACACAGTGAGAGGGACAAAGTTTTACCAAAAACAAGTTCAGGTCTATTTTAATGTCCACCATGCCATGGTTTTAGCATTGCTGAGCCTCTGTCCTGATTGACAGGTCGGCGTGTAGCCACGCCCCTAAAGCATCTCCTGCTTTATCATCTATTTCAAAATAAATGGGACCATAATTTACTAAATGAACATCATGCTGTATTGAAGAAGATGGGAAACTAGCGATTAAAGGAGAATTACGGTCGATTTCAACCCGTAGCTCTGTTGTTTGTAAATTTGTAGTGCTGTCAGTAGCGAAAAAAACTAAACCAATCGGTGCTGCCTACACCGTGTTATCCCCCTACTCGCTCTAGCACCTAACAGGCATAAACCGGGCAAGTTTTAAACGTTTTTAGCCTCTAAATATGCTCAAAATATCATTACAAGGTCCTACCCATGTGCAGATTTACTACAGGTTGCTTACTTGACCAGTTGTCTCAGGTTGAGAGAGTTTGATTTAATTCGCTAGAATTAAATGCACTTTATATTGTGTAACTGTTTGCTTTTCTTACGAAGATAATTTGAAGTGCAGGATAAACCTCTGGCTGTCTATTGACGTGCAATGAATATTGAAAGTTATGTACAAACACCGGTCTGTTCTTCTCATTTTAGTTGTGAAAACTGCAAAAAAAAAAAAAATCAGTAACGCAAATAGTTACTTTCCCTGGTAACGAGTTACTTTTATTATAGAGTAATTCAGTTACTAACTCAGTTACTTTTTGGAACAAGTAGTGAGTAACTATAACTAATTACTTTTTTAAAGTAACGTTCCCAACACTGGTTATGAAAAGGTTTACTGAGGTAATAAATCAAAGCCAAAGTATCATCATTTCCCCAGAGACTTAGAAACAGACTTCTTTTGGAGCCAGAGGAGTCGCCCCCTGCTGGAAATTGGATAGAATGCAGCTTTAAGGAGTTTCCGCATTGGCTTCACCTTTCCGCTTTTCAGCTTTTTCACTTTTTGCTGTAAATGTATTTGATATAATGAAGGTTCACTGCAACAATCTTGACAAGAACAAAGAAGGCGATAACTGCCGCAGAGATCATTCTCTTCTTTCGCAGTGAAGAGACTTTAAAGTGCTTCTACATCCCCATCACCATTTTCAACATGCCAAGCACCTAAAAAAAATTTTATCCATGGATTTGAGGCCCCGGCTGGGTTGCACCGCCGTCTATCGATTTCGAGGAGTAATTTCAACATCATTCAAGAGCAAATCAATGGGAAGTCGAGTTATCAAATCACCTTTTCTGGGTTTTATTTTTCTTCTCTCTGCCTCCACGCCGCTCTCATTTCTCTCTTTGTATGTCTGTGTTTCTCCCCTCTATCTTTCCCTTCCTCCTTTTTCTTTGTCACATATATCTTCGTCTTTCCCCACACTATTGTGTTTTCTCTTTCTGTGTATCTCACATTCCCTTACCCCCCCCTCCTCCTCCCTGAGCTCTGCTCCTTACCACTCACAGTCTGTTTCTTGACCTCTCCCCATGACTTTTCCCTCTTTATGATATCCCTGATTCTCAGGTTATCATAAAGCATAGACCAAAACCAAGAATGTCTATCTAAGCCAGAATGGGAGCTGTAATAGCAACAGTTTTCTCCCAGTTCCATTCTGAGAGAGTACAATGAAGTGAGGAGGGCATGTCTCTCTCCATTTAAGCCCTGTTTAGTTCAGAACCTAAAGATTAGAATTACTGAGTCAGAGGCATGTAGCGTTGTAGAGAATAATCACATCCATGATGTTACTGATATTAGTTTGCACAATTTCAATGATTTCGTCTGCAATGATTTCTTTTGAAATGTCAGCATCCCTGGAGAATGGTACTAACACATAAGAGAACGGAAGCTCTTCTGTGTCTTCATCTACTAAGTTTGCTACAATTTAGTGGCATTCCGTCTGTGTCCCAGGGAGACACTGTGATGTGAGCATTAACTGCTATCTGTTAAGCATCAGAATGCCATCTTTAGTTTCTTAATAATATCCCAATTGTTCGACAGGAAAGCATTTACCAGCCCTTCATGTTTTTGCAAAAGTTCATCATTAAAATGTCAAGATACTATCTTGTGGACAGCCACAATGGAGGCTTGTTTCCCTCTCATTTTCATATAATCTCCATTGTGAAGGACTGAAATGTCTCTTTCTGTATCTCTCACGAAGAAGAGGGTGAATAATTGGCGTGGAGTCCAATTCATTTTTCATCGCGTTCTTTAAAACGCTTTATTTCCTGAAGACAATGTCTTTTGGGAAGTCATAAAATCATACTTTTCTCAAAACTTTATTTGTTTAATAAAAAGCACATTCCATTCTCTATTTTCTTCAAGTGTTTGAGTTTTAGGTAAACAGTATTTTAAAGCTTTCTGATGTCTTTAAGTACGTATTTAATATATATACAGGAAGGAGTTGAAATGACGGGTGTAAAATAGGCAGCTTAGCTGAACCATGGCATTTCCCTCTGTTAAGTATTTCCCAAAAGGGCCATCATGAGATTTGTGAAATCAATTAATCTTTTTTTGTGATGCCAAAATGGCCATCAGTTTCCTCAAATCTCCGCTGTAAATTAGGCAAATGAGCAACGATAAGTCTTCCTGTCTCTCATTCCCAGAAGTGGCCTAAAGTGCCTCCTTGACATCCACGAGATCGATTTATTTTCCATCCAAAGCCAAAGAGGCAGAATGGCCCCTAGATTCCTGAAATCCCTGCTGTAAATTAGGCTGCTGAACCATGATATGTCTTCTTGTCAGTCTCTCCCAAAAGGGCCATGATAAGAGGAGTGAGTTCCATGCATTCGTTGCCATCAAGAAAAGACGGAAATGGCAGAGAATCATTTTCCTGCACTTGCACATTATAAGATATGTAGTCTCACATTGCCAGACCTTCCTCCACAGCGCTGCGGAGGAGGGTCTGGCTAGTCCACATAGCTTTTTTTTAAAGTGCTCATATTCTGCTCATTTTCAGATTCATAATTGTATTTTGAGGTTGTACCAGAATAGGTTTACATGGTTTAATCTTCATAAAACACCATATTTTTGTTGTACTGCACATTGCTGCAGCTCCTCTTTTCACCCTGTGTTCAGCTCTCTGTTTTAGCAACAGACTTCTTCTACTTCTTTACCATCTATGTAGTGAGTCGCACATGCTCAGTAGCTCGGTAAGATCACACCAGACAGCTGATTGTTTCTCTAACTTCAGTCAGTACAAGGCAGGATTAGCAGGGAGACTTCTTCTAAAGGAGGGCGCACTTCCAACTTTGTGTGGAATACCTGCAGATGAGGGACATGTAAGTAGTTCTTCTAGATTATGGTGAACTAGTGTGTGTTGTAGCAGTGTTTTGCCATTGAGAACGAGCTAGCCCGTCGTCTCAGCTAGTGATGTAAAAAGCCGTGCAGATTTTGACCAGCTCACCCAGAGACTGAAGGCAGGACACATTCAGAAACCGTATCTCACTCAAAACAACAAGTTCAAAGTTTGTATGCATGTGGAAGCACCAGAGACACAAAATAACACCCTAAATCCTAGAAAAAGTGATTTTCTTTCATAATATGGGCACTTTAAGCCGATCACAATCGTCTTGGACGGTGCTAAGCGCCGGACGGAGCCACGGTGCCTCTGCTAAATAGTCTCAGGAAGGAACTTGTTTTGGTGGAACATGTGTACGTTCAAAAGTAGTTTTAGTCATGCAACAGAGAACTCCGATTGGACAGATAGTCTAGCTAGCTGTCTGGATTTACCCTGCAGAGATCTGAGGAGCAGTTAACCAGAGTCCTCAGAAATCCACCGGAGGTTAGAACGCCAACACAGAGACAGAGGAAGGGGGACAGACATCCGGGCAAAAAGAGCATAATCCGGCGTAATTTCTAGCAGCACCAGAGCAATCACAGAAGTGTAATGTCATGGATATAGACTATAGGATACGCAACTGAGGTGCAACATCTATCCTGTGTCTGTTTTTCAGAAGGGTCATCATGAGATCCGTGAACTGCGTCAGTTCCATTTCACCAGCTGGCCCGACCATGGCGTTCCCTGTTACGCCACTGGACTGCTCGGCTTCATACGACAGGTCAAGTTCCTCAACCCACCTGATGCCGGGCCTATAGTGGCACATTGCAGGTGAGAACACAGTCAATCACATGAAGTACACACAAGCTTTGTACAGATAACTCTAATTCCCTGATGGTAGTGGTCAGTGGCTGGACAAGGACTCACAAAGCCAAGGTGCTGCCTCAGTTATACAGCTCTTTGCTGTAGGCATGGCAGAGAGCAAAGGGTTTTGCAGGGCCCAGTTTTACACAGAGCACATGTTTTTTGTATTAAAAAAAGAGCCCCTTTGAATGCATTACGTAATTCATTTCAAAGTTTGTTTTTGACTTAACTCACTTACTGGTCTGATATGATCAAACAAACAAATGTTTAAAAATGCAATACTTACGGCATATATTTTTGAATCTAAAATGTCAAATCCATCTGTGTTACTCAATCATATTTAATCAGCCTTGAAATCTCCTTTGTTTCACTGTCAACCTTTCGTCCTACACTCTTTTTTCTTGTCTTCTCATCTTCTTTTTCCTAAAAAAAAACAATACCATGTTTACAGTTTCACATACTGTAACATGTTATCAGTACCAATATGACGCACACACACACACACACACACACACACACACACACACACACACACACACACACACACACACACACACACACACACACACACATACACACACACACACACACACACGTCCCTTGACATAATGCACTTAAAAGTGTGCATACATTAGATATCATACAAACTCAGTTTAAGTTAAAGGTCCAGGGTGTAACGTGTGTAGTTGTTCATTATCAAAATCTGTGTTGCCTGTTCACAAACTTTCATGAATATTGACCACCACCATCAATTCCAAGTATTTCTTTTGGCTTGAAATGTTACATTTGCATTTGCATGAACTGGGGTAGACGCTCCATATTCATGCTCCATCTTGAAATACATTAGCCAGTAAGGGACATACCGGACATACTGCTCCACCTTTCACGTTTTCTCTGTCATATGATAAACTCACAGTTGCTGCTAATGCTGCTAACGGGTATCGTAACTTCCCGGCCCCGGCAAGTTTGAAGAAGGAAACATGGAAGACAACACGTATTCAAGATCCAAATTTCAGGAACAGGAGTCTTCTTCTTCTTCGGCCAGAAAAAGAAAAAGGATATTGAAAAGAGCAAGAGACCGGCTTTTTGAAGCGTGAAGGCTACCGTAGCTGTAATACGTACTTTGAACTGCGTGGGATGAGAGAGTTGATTGCGATAAATGATCTCAACGCTAGATGGGAGAAATTCCCACATATTGGACCTTTAAGGCAAATAAAAAGACTTGTCCGAGGTCTGGGAATAATTGCTGTCACAGTTAAATTAAAATGAAGTTGACCGTTGAAATGTAACGGAATCCATGACAATGAGACTATTTCATGAGCTAATGAATATATTTATTTATTTTATTTTTAACGAATAAATGCATAAGCCTTTAGCAGCAGAGGAATCCAGAGGTGCACCTGAATACATAAACTCACACGCACTCATGGGCTCTAATTCCTCTAATGGGACGGACAGAGACAGGGAAACACACAGGGACAAAGACAGACAGGCAATTAGATGGGGGTGGAAGTGTACACACAGGCGGAGAGTGGTAGGAAGACAAACAGACAGCTATAGTAAAAGTATGTGGACAGACAGGCAGGAAGTTATGGCAGTCACTTCCAATTTCCGGGGGCAGCCTGACGCTGTTGGCCTGTGTCAGGAGGCTTTCAAACACACACATGCACACATGCACATGCACGCACAGGCCCAGCAGTATTCTGGTCTCAACATTAATCACAGAGGTTGACAGGTAATCTGCTGAGGCGCTCCCTCCTTTTCTCTCTCTTTCTTTCTCTTTTCCACCGTTCCTTCTCTCCCCACTCTTTTCTCTCCCCTCCTCTCTCTCTTTCTCTCTCTCTCTCTTTCTTTCTCTCTCTCTCCCTCACTCTTGAGCTGTCTCTGGGAGCTGTCAGGGGGATTGCAAAGTGAAAGAAAGGTTCCTCCCTTCCCTATCCCCATCCCTCCATCCGTCCTCTCAGCTCCCTCTCCATACCTCCATCTGTGCCTCCTTTCCTTTCTTGATCTCTCCCCTGTGACGACCACTTCTATCACTCCCAATCACTAACCTCTTTCCAGCACTCCCTCTCTCTCTCCCGCCTTCTCTCCCTTATTCAATTCATCCACCCATACATCTGTTTGTCGGTCCCTCCATCCGTCTTTTCCCTGGAGGCATTACTGTTCAGGATGTGCCACCTTATCCCCTGACATGGGGTATTACCATCTCTACATGTTTGTGTGTGTGTGTGTGTGTGTGTGTGTGTGTGTGTGTGTGTGTGTGTGTGTGTGTGTGTGTGTGTGTGTGTGTGTGTGTGTGTGTGTGTGTGTGTGTGTGTGTGTGTGTGTGTGTGTGTGTGTGTGTGTGTGTGTGTGCAACCGTGGGAATGAGACGGAGCGAGAGAGAGACTCCACCTTCATACTCCATGTGTATTTCCAGACTTCACACAGTCAGACAATCACTGAAGTCTTATGGTTTTACATTGTTTCCTCAACATAATATGACCTAATGTGAAAATGTGGCACTTATCAGTTACAGTATTAGTAGAAGTATTAATAGTATCTCCACAGTGCTGTAGTCTGGCATTGCCAGACCTTCCTCCACAGCGCAGCGAAGGAGGGTCTGTCTGGTCCACACAGCATGGGAGAAAAAACGTGGTCTGGTTTATTGTAATTTCTTTAAACCAGGAGTGTCAAAGTCAATATTGCGGTTGTGTGTCTCTCCAGTGCCGGTGCAGGGAGGACGGGCTGTTTCATTGCTGTGGACATCATGTTGGACATGGCAGAGAATGAAGGCGTGGTGGACATTTTCAACTGCATCCGAGAACTGAGATCACAACGAGTCAACATGGTCCAGACAGAGGTCGGTGTGCATGTGCATACACAAACACAGAAGACACACAAACACGCACACGTTATGCACTCTTGCATTTTTGGGGAAAAAAACTTTCAATTCAAGTAAAAAGAAATCATCAGGAGCTGATTATTATTGAGAGGAAGTGGAATCAAAACTTTCTAATACTGACATATTCATCTATCTATCTATCTATCTATCTATCTATCTATCTATCTATCTATCTATCTATCTATCTATTTTTTTATCTGTCTGTCTGTCTGTCTGTCTGTCTGTCTGTCTATTTCTGTCTGTCCATCTGTCTGTCTGAAGACAGTGTCTCAGTACTTCTTGCAGTTTTATATTATCCATCCCAATCAGTCTATCAATATTAAACATACGGAATAATAGATGACACACAGGCACACACACACACACACACACACAAGATTCTTTGTGTCAGTGTGTGTATGTGGCAGCTCTTGGTGAGGAATATGGTGGGGCACACGCATCCAGTACATACATAAACACATACTGTAAGTATGTCATTGCATTGCTTTTGAAGTTTTCCAAATAGTTAGTTGCTGAAACTAATTCCAGTTAAGTTTGAAATGACTTAGTTTTTTGAGGGACAAAGCCTTTTCTATTGCAATTTCTACAGCACATGATAAAGAACTAACCAGAGTGAACTCAATAGATGAATTCCCCCAACTGAGCTGACTAGGACTAATTTATACAGTACTTAT
>CM042428.1:4200000-4232500 GCA_023631565.1 Gymnocephalus cernua | reverse complement strand
TGGCGCATGGCTATGGAGCGTCGACCCCAGTTCATGTAAGCACAAATGTCAAATTCCAAGCCAATAGGAATACTTGGAATTGATGGTTGTGGTCAATATTCATAAAAAAGGACAAGTTTGTGAAGGGCAATACAGATTTTGATAATGAACAACTACAAATGTTACACTCTGGGGCTTTAACATAGCACCGGGTTACAAGATTAGCAGAATGTAATGCTGAAGATTCTTACAGTGACTGTAGTCTCGCATTGTCAGCTCTATCTCCACAGCGGTGTGGAGTAAGGTCTGGCTACACCACACATATATTCTGGTATAGCAGAAAAACAAAAAAAACTCTCTGGGTTGTTAGCATTTCTTTAAACCAATCACAATCGGCGCTAAGCTCTGGACGCAGAGACGGTGGCTCTGCTACATAGTCTCAGGAAGGAACTTGTTCTGGTGGAACATTTACACCCCGCAAAAGAAAACGTCACATACAATATTAATGAAGTTAACTGTTCATACAATACAGTAATGTGAGCTATTTTTATTTTGAACCTGCACCGCTGCAGGACTCAGCCAACATGGGGCGAATGCTCTAACTGGGTGAGCTAGAGGCCGCCCCCCCGACCACAATTTATTCAAAACTTGCCACATGAGTTAGACAATGGCAACACACGGTGCTGGAATCCATTTGTTGCTCTGGATTACTTTAAACAGCTATGAGACCATTGTAAACCGTCTTTGAGGAAGTTACATAGGAAGGGAAAAAAATGCAACACATGTAATCACGAAGTACTTGTGAAGTACTTTTGTTATTTTTCTGGCAGGTGTGTAGATGGAAAATTAGATGGAATTATAGTCCCGTTTTTATGTGTTATTTTCCAGCAAGTCGGATTTATCTCAGTTTGATCCTGCTGAGTATGTAGATGACTTTTCTTTTCAGGCTTTAGTGTGGAAGTATTTTGTTTTTAAAATTTAACTCACATCCAGCCACAGACACAGTGATAGTCTTCATAATCAATGAAGTCAATTCATACAAGGTTTTGTGACAACATCTTTCCAATTATTACTTGCACTGTTATGCTTTTTAAAAGGAAATCCATTCAAATGCAGTTGTTAAACATGGTAAATTTTTGCTCCCCCCCTTCCCTATTTTGTCTTGTTTTCTACAGTTGTGTATGCAGTACTGGCCAGAAAAGAGCTCGTGTTGCTACGGTCCCATTCAAGTCGAATTCATATCGGCAGACATCGATGAAGACATCATCAACCGGATCTTCAGGATCTGTAACATGGCCAGGGTACTCATAGCCTTGACAATTACATACCAGACCAGTCTTTATCAGTCCCATATTCTGCTCTTTTTCAGGTCCACACTTGTATTTTGTGTTTAGAAAATGTGTACATGCTTTAATGTTTAAAAAACACTTAATGTTCCTCATTCTGTCTGTCTAAATATACCTGTATTCACCCTCTGTCTGAAATGCTCTGTTTTAGTGCCTGTCTCTTTAAGACCCCCCTCCCGAAAAAGCCCAGTCTGCTCTGATTGGTCAGTGTTTCTGTGTCTTTAGCATGTGTGGGTGGCAAGGGGGCAGGCTTCTCGCTATGGCGCCATTTTAATGCTACCAGACTCCCCCCCCCCCCCCCCCCCATTAGCATTCCATTGACTGCCATTCATTTTGGCGTCACTTTGACAGCCAATAACTTTACATCTGAAGCGTTTGAAGACTTCATTTGTCCGTTGTTTATTTCTAAAGAAACACAATAATGTATAAAAGGCTCCATTACCTTGTACCTCACGTTATGGCTCCGTAGCAGACGTTTTTATAAAAACAGGCTAACGATTGTGTCATAACCACGAGACTTTCTGTCTCATAGTAGAGGAATTACCGTTTAGACAGGAGAGGCTCACAGGCAGTTTGGACTTACATCAGCTGTTTAGTTTAATTGCTAATGTTAACTAGCATTTTAGTTAGCAATAATTAGCCTGTGCCTATGTTATCTCCTTACATATACCTACGCTCTCCGTCTCTGATAGATTGGGAATGATTGAGATTTCTCTTGGCACAGCTACCAGAAGACTTACAACGTTCAGACACGTTGCTCACGTCACATCTACGTCATCAAGCTCAGTTTGAGGCTGCGCAGTAACGCTCGGCCATCACCGGAAAAGTGCTTCTAATAGACTTCACTGGTCTCCGTCCAGAGCAACGGGATCTGTTGGTCCACTTCTTTAACTGTCTATGGCGGGTGGCAGTAGCTCAGTCAGTAGGGAGTTGGGTTGGGAACCGGAGGGTTGCTGGTTTAAGTCCCCATACAGACCGAAGTCCTGACGGCTCGTTTAAAGCCACAGTTTCTGAATACAGGCTGTATGCATTTTGCTGTGGACTGAGTGTTTTGATACTTTCACAGTATTTGTATGACACCTCGACAGCTTTATAATAAAAAAAGACATGGAAATCTCACTTTTTACAATATTAGGCCTTTAAAAAATGACACGAAAGCACACATGGTTCTGTTTGGACCTAGTTTGGTGTCTGTGGCAAACCATTCCTATTGTTTCTGTTTCCCACCCCCCTACCCCACCCCCCATTGATGGGCATTTTGGAAGTCAGGTCCGTACCTGCAACCGTCTCAGCCTGCAGTTACTCCTGGCCCTTTCTTGTGCCCTCCTCAACTTTTAGTTTTAATCTGCCTATGCTAAAGATAAAAATACTCAAAATGATGCATTCCTTGACCAATATTTGACATATAATAGATAGTGGAACGCTACACAGAGGAACACAACATAACAACACATAAAGCGTAGCAAACCGACTACACCGCTACTACACTGTAGCTGCCAGGCCAACTGGTTTATCCTCTCTCCTTATCTCCTGGTTCCTCCTCTTGTTTTCTCCCGCCTCTGTTCTCTTCTCACCTCTCCTTCTCTTTCACTTCCTTAGTTTCCCATCTTGTCTTTCCTTTCCCTTTTTCTTTCTGCCCCTCTTGCCTCCTCTTGTTACTCCCTTCTCATCTCATTTTCTCACCCATCCATGACGGTACAACTCGCGGTGCCCTGTCGTCGGCATGCTCCTATAGCGCTTAGTGAACTCTCCACTAACCTACTCTCTAGATTCTATTTCTCTCTCTCTATCTCTCTCTCTCTCTCTCTCTCTCTCTCTCTCTCTCTCCCTCTCAAACACATCACCAGTCTAGCGTGAAATGGCTCATATCATCGCCACAACAGCACATCTCACACTGTGCGAGCAGCTCCAACCTAGCTGAGTCTGTACCACCGACCACTAAGCCATCAAATGAAGAGGGGGGGGGGGGGGGACCGTAAGAGCGGGGGCGGCGAAAAGCTTTGAGAGAGAGAGAGAAAGGGAAATATACAAAGAGGATCATAGCAAAAAGAGTCATGAAGGGAAAAAAAATTGATTGTGTCAGAGAAAGAAATGGGGTGGAGGAAAAACGAGCGAGGCAAAGCAAAAGTTTGAAATAGGAGTTGATTGGAAGGGGAGATGGAGGAAGTGGAGAGAAAGATAAAAAGCAGGAAATAGATTAAAGGGAGAGAAGGAAGGGAAGAGACGGAGAGATGATAAAGCAGGTATGCTGGAAAGAAAGGGGAGGAAGTGGAGGAAGCAGATATGGATATATCTGTGTGTGTGTGTGTGTGTGTGTGTGTGTGTGTGTGTGTGTGTGTGTGTGTGTGTGTGTGTGTGTGTGTGTGTGTGTGTGTGTCGCAAGCCGAGCAGTAAATCAGTATGACAGTGATGGCAGGTTTTGGTATTTTGGGGGTGGTGGATGCCAACCGCCTCGGGGCCAGAAGACTGAAAACATTTTGTCTGCCATGAAATTGAATTAAACATTATAAGATGTCGTCTTTGTTGAGTCCATTCTTAGTCCATTGCCAAAGGCATTTCATTCACAAACAAGAACTAATTGGAGCACAACAGTGTTCTAACACATGAGAAGTGCTTAATGCATCAGTTTAGTACATCATTACCAAATGAAAGCAAGACTGGCAGCTTCTGTCTGCGGCTGCACTGCGTTTGATATCATATTTGTCTAGGAGCCTTGCAGAGGAAATGTCTTTCCCATCATAGATTGGTTCAACTAGGTTTGGGCAGGAGGGGACAGAGACAAACTGGATCTCAACAATCAAAGAGCACACATTAGACAAATAGTCAAAATAGAATCAGAATCAGAACTGACTTTTTTGTCATTGAAAGCACATACAACTAAATGAAATGTGCTACTCTATTAGGGCTGGGCAATATGTCTATATTTTATCGATATATGAGGCTAGATATCGTCTTAGATTTTGGATATTGTAATATTGTTAACTATTTAAAAATGGTGAGTTTGTTCAGGACACCACCGTCTGTCGCTTTCACGTCACCTTTTGGTATCGCCTCAGCTCGCTTGGAACCTCAACTGAGGTACTAAAATAAGTACCTCGTAGCAGGTACCAGGGACTTTTTTTTTGGAATGGAAAACCAAAAAAGGCGAGTAGAGTCGAGGCGAGCCGAGCAGGCACCATGCGACGGAAAAACGCCATAAATGCTCCACATTTAGGGGAATTGGTATGAGAATAAAACTGAAAAATAACAACAGAATCACTCATATAGGCACTGCAGACTGTTGTCTTTTACTGGTTTTAAAGGCTGCATTTCAGTAAAGTGATGTACTTTTTTGTTTTATTATTTTTCTTTACCCATTTAATCATTAATCCACATTACTGATGATTATATAATAAAATGATTAGGGCTGTCAGTTTAACGCGCTATTAACGGCGTTAACGCAAACCCATTTTAACGCCAACAATTTTTTTAACGCACGATTAACGCATAGAGAGAGCAACGGGATCTGTTGGATCTGTTAGTCCATTTCTTTAACTGTCTATGGCCACGCCATGTCCCGCCCTACGAAGCAACTCGATTGGTTGCGGTTAGGCATTTCACCTCGAGTGGTTAGGATAGTGGATTGGTCAGGGGATAGGACCTGAACAAATGGGGTTACGTTACCTTGGACGCCTGGCCAATAGTAGTGATTGAAGGGCGGGTCGCAGACCGGAAACAAAACAGACACAAGCCGCGGACGGCACAAATCATTTGCACAAAGCAGCTGATCCACTGAGAATTAAAATGAAAAAATATGACACAAAAAGAAATCAAGGGACATTTAGAATAGATAAAAATGTGCGATTAATTGCGATTAATCGCGAGTTAACTATGACATTAATGCAATTAATCGCGATTAAATATTTTAATCATTTGACAGTACTAAAAATTATATTTTGTGAAAACACCAATAGACATTGATTTATTTGGTCAAAATGATTGTGATATGGGGCGGCCTCTAGCTCACCTGGTGGAGCGCGCGCCCCATGTGTGCTCTTTGCCAGCGGCCGTGGTGGTTGTCATCCCCACTCTCTCCCCATTTCCCGTCTTTCTTCAGCTCTTCTAAATAAAGGAAAATGCCCTAAAAATATCTTTAAAAAAAGGATATTTGATTTTCTCCATATGGCCCAGCTTTATACTCTATAGTACAAGCACAAAAACACACACATTAACCAAGAACACAGAGCAGAGAATGTGAAAAAGGTAGAATTAGAATGAATAGTAAAATAATGAAATAGGACAGAGAAAGAAAATAATTCTGACATGCTAGTCTTTCCATTTAGGCCCAATGAGGTTTCTAGATGTCCTCCACTATGACACGCTACAAACCAGAAAATTGTCCTCTGATCCTAAAATGAGATCTACAAACATATTCTTTTCTCAGGGCAGACTGTGTGAAATGTTTTAAGGTGTTATACATGCTGCAGCACTTGGAAGGTGTTTCAGACGTTTACCCACGTTTACATTTCCCGTGGAATAACTTCACGTTATTAATTGTGGTGATGAAAAGAAAATCCTTATTTACACACGTCTCTCTTCAGCCACAGGACGGTTACCGCCTGGTGCAGCACTTCCAGTTCATCGGCTGGCCGGCCTACAGGGACACGCCTCTCTCTAAACGCTCTATCCTCCAATTGGTCCGGAGGTTGGCCAAGTGGCAGGAGCAGTATGACGGAGGAGACGGGAGGACTGTGGTACATTGCCTGTAAGTTTAATGTGCACACAGACACACACACACACACACTTGTTTTTCTGAGATACACAGTCTATGTAGATACACAATATATGTAGTAAGCAGAAGTGAGAGTACAGTAAGTCACACATGTGACTCGCAAGCAAGTCTCAAGTCACTGTGGTGAGATTCAAGCAAGTCGAGTCCAGTCCCTGCTATGAGTTAAGCAAGCCACAAGTCCAGTCATACAGTCTAAATGGTTCAAAATTATACAAATAAATGTTAAAAAATATTTGCTTCCTAATGTTTAACCAGCTAGTTATTTAGCTAAAAAGACACATTCACATACCTTTCTTTGTGGGTTTTGTAGTGACTGCTATATAGTTAGATGTTGTGGTGGCCGTGTCCGAGATCTTTGACCTGCAGACCTTGCTCACCCCTGTTCTCTTCTTACTACGGTCATCGACTACATAATCCTTGAATCCAGATTTTATAATTTTTTTAGCAAAATCCCCTCCATGACGGCTGCCTCCTGCATTGGCTTCTGCTAGTCTGACACGCTCTGGAAGGTTGCCAGGTTTTTGTTTTTAAGATAATTTTTTGGGGCTTTTCCCTTTATTACATAGAGACAGTGGATCGGCATGAAAGGGGGATATGACACGCAGCAAAGGGCAGTGGGTCGGATTTGAATCCGCGCCACTGCAGGACTCATCCAACATGGGGCGAACGCTCTTACTGGGTAAGGCCGCTGACACACCGGGCCGATTATCGGCCGTGGGACAGTCTGGCGAGGTTAGTGACTCGAGTCTGTTCGGTGTGTTCCGTGCCGTCGTCGACGTATACGAAATATGAGATCGTATTCTGAATGAACCACCATTGAAAATTCCAAAATCTGGAAGCAGCAGGCAGACCCACGTGACGTGTTCGACCAATCAGCTGCCGGTTAAGATTTTTTTGGGCGACAATACAGAGTAGCGCCGCCCCGAAGGTTGCCAGGTTGGCGCACTGCACGAAATATCATCCAATTCAAAAACAAAATCTCACTTCTCAATATCTTGAAAAAAAGCCAGTATTACTTTGTATTACATTAATAACAAAGGCAAGTCCTTTTGAGTCATCTGTCTCACGTCCAAGTCAAGGCTTAAGTCTTGAATACCAAGTAAATGTCAAGTTGAGGTGTTTATCAATGTAAGTCGAGCAAGTCTTAAGTCAAATTTGCGACTCGAGTCTCCCACCTCTGGTAGTAAGTTATAAGAAGTACAAGTTACCGTAGCAGTAGTCTCGATCGACGACAATTCATTTACCGAATAATCAACGGAACATCCGTCGCCGCCAGGTCTTCCGCCAGATGTCCTCCACCTTGAAAAAATCCGTTGGTTTTGGGAAACATCAACAAACTTCATGCTGGCAAGCTACACGCTGAAAATGTCAAGGTAGGCATGCTTGGCCCAGCGGTAGATATTAGTCAAGACTTGATCAAGATGCTGTATAACATAATATATTCAGGATGGAAATTTCTTCCAGTGGTAATTTTGTGAAATAGGAAGTTAATCCAACACTGAAATTGGTTTAATGTATATGTAGGCCATTATGTTTGAAGTTCAATTTACGTCAAATCAATGTGTGATTTTAGTTTTTGACGTCAGTTTGATTTGCATTTTTGATGTCGATGTTTGATGTTGATTTGATGTCTTTTCAACATCAAGTGCCCACTGGGGGGTCTTTCAGGGAATGATTGTAAAGATTAACGAAGAATATGTTTACTCCATTTACTATCTGGGATGTTTTGGGACAGATTGGTGAGGTTTAACCATGTATCCAACTAATTTAAATAGCTCACGTTAACAGTCAACAGTTAACTTCATTTAATTATTGTATGTGGCGTTTTATTTTGTGGGGTGCAAATGTTCCACCAAAACAAGTTCCTTCCTGAGACTATTTAGCAGAGCCACCGTCTCTTAGCGCTGCCCAAGACGATTGTGATTGGTCTAAAAAAATGCAAACTACCTAGAGCGTTTTTTTCCTACTATCCTCGAATGTATGTGTGGAAGGACCAGACCTTACTCCACAGCACTGTGGAGTAAGGTCTGCCAATGCAAGACTACAGTACAGCAGCAGCAACAGCAGTGTTAGTTGCAGCATTGGCATAAACAACAGCACAGTATTACTGTACTTCCAATACTAGTAATACAAATTAAAAATATATATATATATTTTAAGCAAACCTAAATAATTGTTATTACATACACACATGCACATATGTATGAGTGTGTGTTTGCACACAGCAGGTACACAAACACTGCTCAGTTTATATCTGAGCAGAACGAATGAAGCTGATAATTAAGGAGGGGAAACAGAGGCTGTAAAATCTATAGACGAGAGATTACAGGGAAATTCACTAACAATAACACACTCCAAGCATTGCCTCAACTGCATCACTAGTGCTTATCCAATCAGCCACCTCTGTCACAGCTCATTGGACCAATCACAATTGGCATCGATTTATGTTTTCTATGTTTAGTTTGTTTTCAGCGTGTTTTCTCCCTCCTTGTGAAAGAGAGATTTTGAAATACAAGCTGTAATGGTTAAAACCTAAAATGCAATGCAATTTCAAAGAACAGGGAAACAATCTTATAATTCGAAATTGTTTCAAAATATGCAGTTTAGAGCTTTGTATGGACTGCAGGCTGCATGTGGTAGGAAATCAAGTTACTGCTGGAACTTAACACAACTATTGATGCGTATGCACATAATCAATGGTTAAACCCCCCATGTCTTAGTATATATATATATATATATATATATATATATATATATATAGTGACAGAGATGCATATCCCATCTTTGACCCACAGCTCAAATCAGTACCCATGGCTATTGACTACATGGGCTTAACTGCTTACGCAATTGGTTATCATCATTCATCATTTCAAATTAAAAGAGCAAACTGACTGATATTTTAAATACGTTCTTATATGTGCATCCAACATTTTACAATAAAACAATAATTATGTGAAATTGTAATTCTGCCTAATAAATAAAGGCAAAATGATTAAGAAGTTGAAATCGTCTTTCTTGCTACCCTGACTGTTGTACCCCAGTAAATGTGAGTGAAGGGGATGCAAGATTTGTCTGCTTCTGGCTAAAGACAGCTACACTGGCTAATCAGCCCCAGCTATTGATTTCACAGACTCGGGAATACCAGAGATAAGGAGAAACATGATGGTTCAATCAGTAGCTCCTGAAAATTGATTTTTTTTTTTTTTGTTGCTGCTCTTCATTTGTCCTGGAGGTTGGAGTCTTATGGGTCTTTAATGCTGAGCACATGTCTCATTTTCAGCAAATCACACTGAAAGAACCTATTAGAGCAGCACACTTAACACAGCAGTCTGTTGGTGCTCTATCTGTTGAAATGTATATAGATACGTATTATAGATAGAGGAGAATAACCCAAATAGTGTGCAGGCTTGTCCCAAAAGATCACTAAATTATTCACAGCATGTAGCATAGGGATGAGAACCACCAGAGGCCCCACAATCTGCAATATGTTGCCATTTATTACCTTTTTTCCAACTTCAAATCCCCAACGGAAACTTAACATCTGTTTTATCTAAAAAGATACATTTTAATTTACGTGCACGGGGAATACCTTTGCATTTTAGATTTTAGACTCACATATTAACATCCAAACACAATGTAACAAAGACCCGGGGTAGCTCATGAATTTTCATGAGTTTTGAGCATAAAAGCTTTTCAAGCATCAGTCTACTGGCACTTTTTATAATAATAAATGTTTCCCTTTGGTTTTTTTTTAACCCTTCTTTACCACTTTTGAAAGCATTACATTATAAGCCGTCAGTAAGAATAAGAAACCTGTAAAAATGAGCATCAATCTGACACCATCAAAGCTATCCTGATTGGAGAGAAATGTGGCGTCGCTAATGTAGAGTAGGTAGACAGATATCTGTGATGGCTGCCACTCCACCTCTCAGTACCTGAATGTTTTATTCAGTCTGAATACCGAAGGAATTCGGCTGGAACTAGGTGAGACGTGGAAAGTCTGGAGCTCTTTTCATGGTGGGTGGTCTGACTGCTGATTGGCAGAGCACTGACTGCTGATTGAGTGACATAGCCAGCAAACACACTATATCTGTATATATACATGCATATATGTTTGTATCACTGCACCTTGTCCATTACAGCAGGTTATCCTCAGGGCCGTTTGAAGGAATTTGGGGGCCCCAAGCAAAATGGACATGGAGCCCCCCCCCCAACCCCCCGCCCCGCCCTGCCCTGCATGCACGCAAAGCCTACAGGAACCACAGCATAGCCATAAAGTTTAAGTTCACCCACACTTTATATAAATAAAAAAAGGTTTACAGTGCATAAACTGCTGTTGCATAAACAGTGTACCTAGAAATTTGACAGGCACTACTGTATATTATAAATTCTGAAATGTCCATGGGCAAAAGTGACTGGTATTTACACAGTTTGGTGGGAATTCAATAGTAATTTGCACTGTTTTTTTCTAACAATATGACAGCACAGACTTATCAGTTTAAACTCTGGGCTGTGCAGGATATCAGCTGTAATCATAGAGCTTGTGGTGGTACCTTGTGCTATAGAGGAAACATCAGCACTGAGAAGTGATGCATCTGTTGATGTTGAGGATGAAGTTGATGGTGTAGCTGGGAAAATAATTGAAAAAAAATCTGAAATTACCTGTGAAGTACGTTTTACCATTTCACTGTTAGCATATTGAAAGAGGTCACTATTAACAGCTCAGCTCAGTGAGAGAAATTCACTCTACCTTCATCAGTGGAGGTATCCTTAGGAAGAGCCTGAGGGCTGAGAAATGTCAGCAAAGCACCTTGAGGGAGAAAGAAAAGATGGTAACACTTTATAATAACAATCATTAATAGATGGTAAATTGATAGTTAATTAATCTTTAGTTAATTGTCATTTAACTGTTAGCAAACAATGAAATTATAATTAAATGTTTACTAATTATTAGTAGTGCTGTAAATTAACAGTTTATTGTAACACACATTATATCTATCATATAATATATTAGGTATCGGGTAATGATTAAACATTTTTTGTAAACCTTTAAGAAACCATTTTTAAAACATCTATAAACATTACATAGATAGACGGACCAGATATTCCTAACACTTTGTTAAGGGTTACTAATGCTTAAAAACATTAAGCTAATGTTTGATGCACGGAATATATTGTGTGGTTTTCATAAACCCCATTTGGTAAATATTATCACGGTGGAATAGTTAGTATAGCATGCTAACGTTATGCCACTTTCATCAAAACCTATTACAAAGCTACAGCAATGTCATGTCATTAAATACGATAAACAGTGATTCTGGAACAGATCTGCGTCTTTCTTATCCCGTTAAAAAACATATTACAGTAGTATGTAACCATATTCCGTCCGAAGTTGCACTAACTGTTCGTTACAAGCAGCATTTGCCGTCAGGCAGGTTACAGGTAACGTTAGCTAACATAAACATATTTTTGCTAGCCTACCTGCTGCAAAATTACACCAAGACAAGTAGAGCTCTTTTATCCAGTGTAATTTATCACTTACCACTATCTTGTTTTTTCTTATCCTCCGCTTCCTTTCTCTTCTTCCTTTTCTGGCTTCCTGAAGCATAATTCCGCTGCATGATGACTGCCGATGGAGGTTTTGTATTTTGCCGGCAGCAGAGATCACGAGAGGGGCCCCTTGAGGAGGATCCCGATAACAGTGTCATTGCACTTTACTGCATTGACTATCAAAGGGACGCTCACAGTTTGTCGTTGCATTTTATTCTTAACCAGTCGTTGTCTTGGGGCCCCAGGCCAGCTCGGGGCCCCAAGCAATTGCTTGGTTTGCTTGCCTTGTTGCGACGGGCCTGGTTATCCTCTGTGTAAGGTCTAAAAAGCTCCAATTGAAGATGAACAGATGTATTCAAACATCTTCAATCCGTTAGCCAAGCTCATTTTCTTTTGCAACATGCAGTGACAGGGTTCCCATTGTATTCCCCATGTATTGCATGTTCCCATCTGTCAGTTCCTGTCATTCTTTGGCTCATTTAGCCTTTTCTCAACTTTTATCGTTGTTTCACTTTGGTTAGCATTGAAAAAGTATTTGTCTCAAATTGGACTTTCCAGAACCTGTGCAGTATATATCCTATCTACTGATTTGCAATTTCAAAATAGACTGAAATGCAATCAGCTAATCAGAATATTGAAATTTTACCAAACAAAAAACATAAGCTAACTCACTCTAACCTGCTGTTCAACAAAAACAGTTTGGAAAAAAAACAAAAAAAAAAACATTTGCCCTACATACAAACACGCTTTAAATGCAGTCACACACACACATCTTGCTTCTCATAACCTGTTTTATTAGGTTGTATTACAACCCAATGAGAGTTGTAGCAGGTTAGGGTTCAGAGGTTTCAAGAGCCTGACCCAATTAACCTAAACACAGCAGCTGCAACAAAGCAGAGGCAGGGCAACAACTCGGAGGAAAAGAGAAATGCCTGAAAGGAAACGGTAAATTCTGTGATAAACACATTTAAGAAAAAAGCAGGGTTCCCAGGGCGATGAAAGGCAAACAGTAAGTCTTACCGTCTGTAAATGACCGTAGTGAACATCTCTGACTTCAAAGCAGCTGGTCTGAAAAAACTATTTTTTTACACTCTCCCTTTCCTTTATTTTGAATGATCTCTATTCCTTTTTCTGCTTTCCCTTCAACTCTCATGCTCTCTGGGTATTCTTTTCTTCTCCCCCCCCCCTTTCTATGATGATGATCATAACGTTGATTTGTCCAGAATGAACATGTTGTTGTTTGATGATGAATATCTTGTGTCCTGCCTCCTGAATCTTTCCCCTTCTAATCCCTCGTTCCTCCTCCCCTGCAGTACCGGCGGAGGGCGTTCTGGAACGTTCTGCGCCATCTGCAGCATCAACGAGATGATCCAGCAGCAGAACATTGTGGATGTTTTCCACACCGTCAAAACGCTGAGGAACAACAAGACTAACATGGTGGAGACTATGGTGAGGACTCCCAACACACACACACACATCCCTGTACTTCTGTACTCTTGAGCGACCCCCCCCCCCCCCTTCTCTGCTTCCTGAAACACTCATGAGTCATTGTGGAAGTAGCCTACGTGCTAACGCTGCTACGGTGATGGCTCAACCAACTCCCTTTTGTCGGTTATTGGCTGGAACACTGTTTGTCATGTTTAGTGGTGCAGGTTGGCACAGTCTGTTTTTGTTGGCATTTGTGGAGTCTGGGCTGTCTACAGAGACCATGTTTTTTTTACAGTGTGTTCAGGGGACAGGCAGCTAGCAGATAGTGAGGAGATGTTTTTTACAGTGTGTTCAGGGGACAGGCAGCTAGCAGATAGTGAGGAGATGTTTTTTACAGTGTGTTCAGGGGACAGGCAGCTAGCAGATAGTGAGGAGATGTTTTTTACAGTGTGTTCAGGGGACAGGCAGCTAGCAGATAGTGAGATGTTTCCTGTATGTGACAAAACATGTAGCCTAAAAAACGCGTGACATTGCTTAGAGCACCTTTAACCATCGCAACTGAAGGCCTTAATCCTTAAGCCCTAAACTAAACCTAATTCTAACCTGAACCTCAAACGTAGTATGTGTATTGTTTAGCCATAAGGGAAAGCAATTCAATAAGCACTTAACAACATGTATTTTATGGCCTTTTAATGTTAATAAATGATTATTTAAACCTCAGAATTGATTTTCATATTGTTGCCCCAGGGCAGGTGTGGAGGACCTTTGTTTACAGTTTAATAACTCCTGCTGCCAATGGTTCCTCTAATCTGTTTTCAACCACCTGTATCCCTTTTAAATAGCTTTATAGAGGAGTATTTTAGGTGTTTTTCCACATTCCCACAGTCCCCTTGGTAGCACCCATCTTCGACGCTGTATTTTAACCCAATCCCAACCTAAACCTGATTCTAACCTGAACCTCAAACATTAATCGGTCTGTCCAACGGTGAGGCCCTGCCAAAAATGTCCTCACTTTTCAAAACTGTCCTCAATCTCAAGGTCGGAAACTCAAAATGGTTCTCACAAAGATGGCCGTACAAGTGCATGCACGTTATATCAGGAGATGATTACAAGCAACGTGTTGATGGTCGTGATAATGAAGGGAAACTCTTGAGAAGGTCTGATGATTTCATTTTCACAGTGATTAAGTTTTCATCAGACATAGGAACATAGCAGTGGTGTACGCTCTGAAGAGGCAGGGACACATCTCATCAGTTTCAGAGCCCTTCCAGATGGTTCTCTCCACGAGACTAAAGTTATTTGCATGTAACGTTGAGTTACCAGCGGAGTATGTCCAGTCTCAAATACCACTTGAGCATTAAAAACAAAAACAAAGTGGCCGGGTTGGTTCAGTGGGTAGAGCAGGTGCACATATACTTGGAGGTTTATGCCTCAACACAGGGCTGGACTGGGACAAAAAATCGGCCCTGGCATTTTTGGCCCAGGCGGCCCACACCCACCGTGATTGGTCAGAGACATTCCCTGCAGACAGTCCTCTTAAAACATGCATGCACTCTATGATATGAGTTGCCTAGTGTTCTGCGTTGATGTGATAGTTTTGGATCCTTCAAGAGGTCTCAAGACTTATCTGTTGATCCTACACTTAAATAATTAATTAATTCTTTGTATATTATTGGTATGGGTTTATTTTTTATTATTACTGATATTTGATATTGTATTGCCATTTTTGTTATTATTACTATTTTGCTTAATATTGGCTTAGCAACTTTTAAAAACGGGTTACTGTTAATTTTAACCATTGTAAGATTCATATTTTGTCGCTTTGGACAAAAGTGTCTGCTAACTACAATAACCATAACCATAACCATAACCATAACCCTTCCCAAAAGCTACAATAAAGCTGAGAATAGAATGCCCTGGAAAAGAGCACCAATACAAGAGAAGCTAATTAAGCAATTCAAGGAACATTGATGCTCGTATCAACACGGATTTTATAGATCACACAGACTTTTCAGCTACCCAACAGGCCAACCGCTAGCATTTTCAATGTTAGCAGTTAGGTTACCTGACAGCCACTAACGTTAATGTTACAGCCAGGGGTTAAATTGGGATTTGTTATGTGGGGGGGCTCTCCCTAGGGGAGTCCGGGGGTATGCCCCCCTGGGAAATTAAAAAAAAAAATAAACCATTAAATGGAACTTTCTGGAGAGTTTTGTGCAAAGAAATGGAGAAATCGAGTCTTACATGATATGTGCAAAACTGCAAGGTTAAGAGCTGATACTTTGCATAGTATCAACAGTAGTATCAACAGGTATTAGTAGCATTGACATTACTGTTAATCAGTGATTACCTTGTTATTACATAAGAAGTGACCCATACAGTGTACCACATGAAGAGACAGGGCAGCATATGACAGTAGCAACAGCTGAGAAGATCTGGGTCTATGGTGACCAGGTCCACCTCACACACACTTCCTTCTCCCATTCTCTCTCTTTACTACTACTACAACACACACACACACACACACACAGCCTCCCTCCATTCCTGAGAGTCCCTGTTAATTTGCCTACTCCTTACCACGTCATCAACTACTCTCTCTTCCATCTGTTCCTCCCTCTCGCTCCCCTGACCCTGTCATGGTCGCTCTCCTCCTCGGCCTCTTCCCTGTCATCATGATGTTGTTTCTGCTTCTCTGTATAGCCAGCCACCTCTCCTCCTTCCTCTACTTCAGATAGCCTAATGCTGATGTTGAAGCAGCTACTACAGCCCCAAACATGTCAGACATGTTGGCACATTTTGAGGCATTCGCCTGTAGATACTTAATCTTTTTCTCCCGTAATTTCTCTGCACCTCCCTTGCGTTTTGGTGGTCGTTTGTCCATTTTAACGTGGATGCTAAACTTCCAGCATAAGCATAACTATTACAGCTCGTGTCTCAGGGCCGGGAGATATTACGAATCCCACTATGGCCACGCTAAGACCCGCCCTTCAATAGCATTTATTGTCCAGGCATCCATGCTTACACAACGTAACGTAAACCTTCCTGGGTCAGGCCAGTGACAATAAAGAAAATTAAAAAATATAAAAAATATCGGCGATTCGGCCCAAAAGTGCGTCGGCCCACCGGGAAAATGGCCGGTATGCCAGATGGCCAGTCCTGTGACGATTTCCTGTATGTCTTCGCCCTCTCTCTCTCTCTCTCTCTCTCTCTCTCTCTCTCTCTCTCTCCCCCCTTTCTCACCTAGATGTCCTGTACATTAAAGGCGGAAAAGCCCAAAAAAATAAGCTTAATATATATATATATATATATATATATATATATATATATATATATATATATATATCCGTTTTAACGTATATTTATTGTTGAATTGAAGCTTTTTCAGACATCAGCTGATGCTCAGGGAAATTAAAATTTAGGATGTTTAAACATATTTAGAATTGAAATATAGTGAATTACTTTTTAGTCTTTGGTTAGCAATGTGTAATTAATGTAGTTAGTGAAATCATTTTGAAGATGACTTACCTTTGCTTTCTATTCTGTTCCCTCCACAGGAACAGTATAAGTTCTGCTATGAAGTGGCTCTGGAGGCGCTCAGCACCTTCTGATTGGCTGTGGGCTGAAAATTCGCTTTTCTGATTCCCCGTCTCAACGCAACGCTGGGACACGCAAAGTGCAGAACTGCTTTGTGTTGACCCAAACCCAACCTGTGAGCATGTGTGTGTGTGTGTGTGTGTGTGTGTGTGTGTGTGTGTGTGTGTGTGTGTGTGTGTGTGTGTGTTTGTGTGTGTGTGTGTGTGTGTGTGTGTGTGTGTGTGTGCTTCTGTGTGAATAAGAGAGGGAGGGCATGCTTGTATATTTGAGTGTGCGCATATGTATCTATGTGTGTGCCTGGGACAACACACAGACACACACACACACACACACACACACACACACAACCTGTACAGTAAAGTAAAAAAGGGACAAACATACACACTGGTGATTTTCATGTGTGTGTTCGCTTCAGCGAGACTGTGAACTTTACATGCTTGTACAAAGAAAAAAAGAAAAAAAAGACATGTTGAAAAAAAAATATTCAGATGTTTAAAAAAAAGCGCAACTTTTCCTTCTCTATCTCTCTGTCCTCTCTGCTGGGCTGTGATGTGACTATTGTACAGTATTTCCTTTTTAGATATATTCTACGCCTTGAATGTTGTCTCCCTGTGGAGGCTGGATGCACACTGGAAGATTTGTCACATTTAGCTGAAGTCCAAGCGATGCCTCGACTCTGCATTTTCGACTCCAATATTTTATCCCAGAGTATTTCTAGAAAGTAAACAAGCACATTTGGCTGATTTTAGCTAATATGTTGTTGATGTTGCTGTCGAGGATTCAGTTAGCTGGATCAAAGCGAAAAACCAACACGTATTGATATTTCTGGCATTTTCCTTTGAAATCACAAGCTGATACATTTCCTTGTGGCCGGGGCCTCTTGATTGCCTCAATGTTAAATGCTAATTATACTTGTAATGGGTTACAAATGGTTTATTTTCCTCCATACTCCATCAAAGGAGTATGACTTTCTTTTGACAGTTTGGCTTTCCTGGGAAAAATGTTACTAGCTAGTGCATGCTGAAGAGTAATAGCATTAAACAGGCAAAAGAAAAGAAAAATCATGCCTTGCCCAAATGTTGGTGTTGTTGTTGTTGTTGTTGTTATCTCTGCTTCAGGTTTTTTCATTGGGGCTGTAAGACAAAAAAAAGGATGGCATCATGTCAGTTCTCTCAAAATCTTAAAGTGTGCAGCCAACCTCACTGTAAATAAGATAAGACAACCACAGTCAAACAAAGAAACAGACAAACATCATGCACCAGACACATTACAAATAAAGGTTATCAATTCAAAAAAATGTCAGTGTCATTTACATCGACTTAGTATTATAGTTTGGAACAAAGTCTTATGTTGCTTACTACAAACTGTCTATTGAGACATGTTGTCCAAAAAATAAAGATATATATTTTTGCATGTTGCACATTTAGGTGCCACCCACATCCAGAGTGACTTAATGAGGAAGCAGATTGTGATCAAGTGTTATCCATAAGAAGACTTTTAGAATAAACGTGCCCGTTTTGATTGATGGGTACACGACACTTGTTCACACAACCAGGCCAACCTGCATCTCATACTCACAAACGTACTCGCTGAACATGAAAAATATCCATACGGCCATTCCAGACTAAACAAAATGTAACTTACTCTACCTTTTTTTGTCCAGTTGGTTTATGTGGTTTTGTATACTTTCTGTGACTTCAAACTCCTGAAAGGACAATGAACAAACTGGGACAGATTATTTCCTAAAATAATGACTTGCCCATCCATGTTTACCTTTGTCCCTCCTCAGCTATAGGCAAAAGCAATCTATATGTTTTCAGTACAGTGTAGCTTGTAGTTTTATAAAGTTAGAGCTGCATTTTGTTGGTTTTTGATGATTTGGACTTTATCTGGGCTGTGCAAATTGTGTATTTTTCATTTATTTTCACTCATACCAACTGTTTTTGCACCTTGTCTTAATGTGTGGGTATATTTAAATAAATAAAATATATATTTAAATAAATAAAATACTTACAGCAGCTTAGTTGAGCAGCGTCAACATGGAAGAAAGGAAAATATAACATCTTTGCACACATTTTGTCCAATATATAATGGTATCAGACAGGCGTTAGTATCTAAAATAAGATCATTCAAATCAATTCAGAAATGAGTTGCAAGTCAGAATTTGGCATAAATGACTGCAGTGTAAACTTTACCCACTGACAGGAATTAAAAAGATGGACTCATTAGGTTTCCTTGATTAAGATCAGATCCATAAGCCATGCTATGTTTCATGTAATATGTTCTGGATACATTTCAGTGAAAAAGAAGCTTAGGGATTAGACCGCTTTCCTTGCCGACCATCTATCATTAAAATGACAACACAAAGACAGGTCATATTTATTTTTCCTCTACATACAAAGCATCACATTTGCTTTTCACTAAACCCATTGAGGTGTGCAAGTTTAAAAATATCCAGTCTAATAGATAATGATTTCAGCTGATGAGTGACCCCAGGGTGAAAGATGCTCAACGTGGCTAACGTGTTGGAGAGTGGGAGTTAATGAGAATTATACAGGATGTGACGCTGACTTCAGTTTCCCATTTTCTCCTCATCCGATCATGACATTTGTCTTCCTCTGTTGTCCATTTAATGATGCAAAAAACAAGCTATGTTTTAAAGTTTTGTTTTAGTACCCTCTGAAGTGTGTGGAGTCAAAAGAACTGTGATAACATGTGTTGGCACTTTGGGGACTAAGGTATAGTCACCGTATAGTCTGACGCATAAAGTATGGCCGATAAAACAACAAGACCAGATTAAGGCTTCATTTTCAAAAAAACATGGATCTGTTTGAGAAGAATCATTGAAACTAATGACCAAAGCAACTTTGTGAATCAATATCAAAAAACCCATTGGTAACCCATAATGTGATTTATGTTAGCCATCAATTCATACCAGCATGTGTCAGTATTTTGAGACAATGGATTACCGAGTTTGGAATGAAACTCCACATTTCACAAAGCTTAAGGTCTCCGGTGAACATTTGTTTAGTTAGTAAAGTTTGATCTTAGGTTTAAATTATCTTGGCCAGAACCGGCTTGTGGCAAAATGTTGTGGCAAACTGTTCAGTCTACGCTTACATTTTATTTTGTTGCTGGGGTCCAGTCAGGCTTGTTAATGGACCTATCAAGACAAAGACTGTAAGAGTGTTGTAATGAAGACAATGTGAACGCCAGAAATGTTTAGCATTATTGTTTCCACTAAGGCTTTATTTTTATTGGCTTGGTTCATGGCCGTTCATCTGTATTATATTTTGTTTGTTTACTTTGGGGATTTTTTTTCTGTCCTGAATTTGTACATTTCTTTTGTATGATTATTATTCTGATGATTATTTGTCTAGCAAAGTGTTGTTTAGATCTGGTGATGCCATTGCCATTGGTTGTTTAGTTGTTTGAAATGTGGTTAACATGAAATAAAGGGACCAAAATGTTGAATGTGATCTCATATCTCACTTTAAAGCCTCTTATTTTGATGTAACTAACATTTTATGCATTTGTCTGTGATCTCATGAAAAGTTATAGTATAGTATGTCATGAAAACTCATAGTATAGTATGTCGCAAACAGTCACAAGAACGTCATAGTATAGTACGTTGAATGAAGTCATAAAAAGTCATAGTATAGTTTGTCTAAAAAGTCATAGTATAGTATGTCGAATAAAGTCACAAGAACATGATAGTATAGTATGACGAATAAAATGATAAAAAGTCATAGTATAGTATGTCGAAAAAAGTCAAAAGAACGTATAGTATGTTAAAAAAACTCATAAAAAGTCATAGTATAGTATGTCGCAAACAGTCACAAGAACGTCATAGTATAGTACGTCGAATAAAGTCATAAAAAGTCATAGTATAGTTTGTCTAAAAAGTCATAGTATAGTATGTCGAATAAAGTCACAAGAACATCATAGTATAGTATGACGAATAAAATGATAAAAAGTCATAGTATAGTATGTCGAAAAAAGTCAAAAGAACGTATAGTATGTTAAAAAAACTCATAAAAAGTCATAGTATAGTATGTCGAAAATAGTTATAGTATAATATGTCAAAGAAAGTCACAAGAACATAGTATAGTGTGTCACAAACAGTCATAGTATAGTATGTTGAAAAAACTCATAAAAAGTCATAGTATAATATGTCGAAAAAAGTCACAAGAATGTCAGAGTACAGTAAGTCAAAAAAGTCACAAAAACAGTATTGTATGTCCAAAAAAGTCATAGTATAGTCAAAAAAAATCACAAAAACACCATTGTATAGTATGTTGAATAGTCATAAAAAGTCATAACATACTATAGCATGGTATGTCAAAAAAAGTCATGAAGAACTCATAGTATAGTATGTCGAATAAAGTCACAAAAAAGTCATAGTATAACATGTCGAAAAAAGTCATAGTATGGTATGTCCAATAACATCACAAGAACATCATAATATAGTGTAATGGCAAAAATACTTCTAAAGCACATTCTTTTATTAGGATTTATCTGATTACTGTATGTGTTAACTTAAGAAAAAGGTTTCTAACAGATGAACAGCTAAAACTATAAACTTTGATTAACTGAAGACTGAAGTGTCTTTTTCGCAAGGTCTTTACTGACGTGTGTTTAGAACAAGTTTAGATTAGACACCGTAAACAATATCCTACAGTGTCTCTAAAACAGTTTTCTATTCCCCGGCAGCTGATACAAGGAAAGGTGTTATGACTTGGGTTTTAACTTGGCCAAAAGGCATGACATGACTCTTTGCTTTTTGTTTGTGTAACTGGGTCTTTGTAAGATCCATGAGGGGGGGGGAAGGAAAGCTGTCACCATTTGTTTTGATTCTCTATATGTTGGTTTTCTGTGAGTTAAAGACTCAGAGCGCTCTTGCATAGCCACCGAGGTGGCTGTGTTACAGCGTTTCTCCATTTGCAAATGAGAATAAACACTCTATAACCAGACTTTGGTTTCTGCTCGATGGTCTTCATTTGTTTCACTACAAGCTTTAAACCTTTTATTTACTTACACCGTGTTGAACCGAGAGAACTTCCACAACAATTTGGTGCCGAAACCCGGGATGGATGGACACAAGAGGAGATCTCTCCGGGCCCTGAAGTCTCGCGAACCAGGAGATTAATCTCCTGCCTCTAACCTCGACCATAAAAAGGGTTTTCTTGAGAGAAAGAGGTCAGGGAGGGGAGAGACTCTCGACTGTTCCACTCCATTCCAAACGAACGGAAAACAATTTCAACCAACACGGGTAAGATCAAATTTTAACGGATTTAATTGGAAATTCAATATTTTTTAAACGAACCCTAAAAACAAATTGAGAAGAATCATAATTGTAAAGAAACATAATGATTGATGAAGAACCAGGGAAAACAAAGACTGAGTTGGATTTGAGAAATTGAAACTGGGTTTTTATGTTTTATTTAGTTTATTAAAGGGGTGATTTTAACCATTCAATAACCAGAAATAAGGACTATTACAGGAGGCATTTCGGCGAAGAAAAACGGACATATTTCCTCAGTTTCCTCCGGTTCGAGGTGAAGAATTTTGGCAGTTTTGGTTCATTAGAAAACTGTTGAACAGAGACCGCGAACCTACCAACGGGCATTACTTTCCTGAATACCATTTCCACACACTCGCGTAAACCGCCAAAATGACCTAGGCTCTTATGTAGATGAGCGTGTGGAGAGGTAGGGAAGGATTGGTTTCAAGGAACGGGCAGGTCACTGTTAAGGACAGCTTTTTCTCCCAAAATAGTTTGTGGGAGAGCAAGCTGACCAGAATTTTGGCAGTTTTGGTTCAATAGAAAACTGTTGGAGACGCGTTTTCTCACAGTTGGTCTTGATTGAGAGACGCACAGGTCTAGGATTTTTCTCAGTTTTCCAATAAACGGGGCCTTTGGGACGACGGTCCTGATTGTAAAAGTAGCTACTTGACTTTTGGTGAAAATGGGAAACTCCGTAATTGCTGTCAGAGAAGCGGGAACAAAGTGCAACCTCAAAAAGTTGCTTTCATCTTTTGTTGGACCCTTCCTGCCTAGTAGATTACTGGTCTTTCAAACTAAAAGTTTTAAATCACAGGCCCAGGGGGCCCGATCGTGGGGGAAATGGAACGGAAATATGGACAAAGTTGTTTGAGATGCCTATCTGATTAGTCAAAAAGTTATGGTTCCCCAGAAAATTTAGTGATGTAAAATTAAGAATGGAAGGTGCAGAGAGAAAGCTGAAAGAAAGAAAAACGATTGAAACAATAGGTTTTAAACCAAATTAAGAAGGATTGTGAATGTTTCAATGTATGGATGGAAGAAACGTAAAGTAGATAAAGGGAAAGAATGCTATAACACACATACACCTATAACCTCCTCATCAGCTCCACAACCTAACCCAAGTCCATATTCTGAGTTTTCCAGTCCTATACAACCAGGAAGGACGAGTTGGGAAAGAGAGAGGACGAAGAGGACACATATTTCTGTGCACCGCCTTCCAAAACCTCAGACCCGACTACCGGACAGAACCGCCACAGCAGTCCACTCTGCATCAGGTGGAAAGGAACAACAGGACCAAAGAAAGAACAAACAAAGTAAGAGACTTGACAAAACCATGTTTGAAGCGTATGTTTGCATGTTAACAACAGGCTGGTGGGCAACATATGGAGCGCGGACCCGAAAAAGGCCGCGGCCACAAAGAGCGTGGTCGCGCCAGGCCAGGAGGCCGAGGAGGGTACCGTGGACGAAATAATGAGCCCTACAACCCAGACCACTGTTGGTACTGCAAGGACTTTGAACATTGGGTATGTAACTGCCCGAAGAAAAAAGCAAAAACATCTCAGAGGGAAAACAACACGCTGACTAACTGAGTCTCAAAGCTGACTGAGGACGGTAACACAGACACATTCATAGACACGCACACAGCTTCATGCAATGAAGAAATGCTTCGCACTGATACACAGTTTTTTTTGTTTGCTATTAGGGACAAATTGATAGGGTAAAAAGATTGTTATAGACAGGTTTAACCAACATACTGATCTTTTTAAATCCTATAAGAGATGCCTAATTGTGTATAGTTATAGTAGGCCCACTTCATTTTTGGTATTTGACACCATGGGGTTATAAATGTAATTATTAGAGTTTTAAAAGGATTGACATACAGCAGCTCACTGGTCATTTCCTTATTGGGTAAATTGAGTTTACTAATTCTATTTTTAGGTAAAACTGAACGACAAATCAGAAAGTTTTCTGACAGACTAGTGGTTGTTGTTTTTATTTCTTCTCTGGAAAGTCTAGAAAAAAGGAATGAACCACTCTTATGCTTTTTATGTGTATTACTGATCTTTAGGATCCATAAAACAAATAGAAAAAGGCTCAGTTTTGTTTCCTACAAAGTATGAGTTGTAAACTTATAGGCAGACACTTAAGGTGTCTATTTTGGTATTAGGGTTGTTTCCATGTTTCCAGTTGTGCGTCTTGATAAAAATCATTCTTTGACTGATTATTCTTGACACATTGGAAAATGCACACTTTTGTTTACATTTCAAGTGTTTCTCTTTGCCAGCCTGTTAACCTCCTGGCTGAGAGGAAGTATGTTTTTGCCTACAAAGGTACACATGAAGCCATAACAATCACACTGTGCTTCTTTTGTTTTCATTTTTGTCACAGCTGAAGCAGAAGAGTTTTTTTTGGGAAAAAAACAGGACATTTTTAATGAATGAGCGGGAGTGTTCTTGTCTACTGGAAGAGTCTCACTCTCACTTAACTGTCTCATATTTTTTCATCTTTGTCTCTTACAGATCAGGAGACTAAATCAGGACATTTTTATGACTTACTAGACTGACTGACTGGACGGATTGTTATGAAGAAAACGTTCGCCACAGCGCGTGTTTGGGCCTGCAGTGTTCACCGTTTGGGTGAAGTCTGTGCCTAACACACACTTTTCCACGGTAAAAATAACGCTTTTTCCAGTTGATGCTTCACCAATTTTTTGCCTCAGGGTACCGCGTTGCCTCTTAGGGAAAATTGTGGTCATCAAAAACGACGCTCCGAATACTGGCCTCAAAAACATCAGTATCCGATAAAACAGGAAGCGATCGATGTAACCGTACGGGTTCTCGTTTTCTTAACTCCTCATTGGCTGTTGGAGTCATTTTTAACCATATTTTGATAAACGGTGTGCACACAATAATTTTTTTTAGATGGAGAGAACATTGGAGTTTTTGTCAAAAACAGTTAGATATCACTGTGATCTGACATCTAGTTTGGGGTAAGACTAAATTGGGATTTTTTGGTACATGAAACATGTTTATTACTGTATTATCATTGTTGAACTGTCTTTCCAATATACCTACAAATCAATTAGCTGCTAAAACCATTTATTTGGCTGACAGGATTGCTACAACATTTTCTTAGAGGCGTTGAATAGATGTGTGTTACAATGCAACAGGAGGAGTGTTGTTTTCTTTTCCTTACAGGGAGCAGCTAAGGTGGGGGCTTGCACACACACACCCAAAAATAAGATGGGGGAGGAGTTGTGCATGTGGAGGAAGGAGACATTTGGATTTCGAATTTAGGTTCAGCAATGATGATTTTGATACACGTTCTTGTCATAGATCGTACAATGTGATATGTTTTCTAGATACAAATTGGATAAATAGACTAAAGCACTCAGTGCTTAGTTGAAAGTTGTGACTATGCTAAATACTAGACAGCAATTAGTATTACCTTGTGTTGCAAACATGATAAATAAGATAAACTACATAGCTTTGTTGGGTTTATCTGAGCTTATTGGTTAAGACAATATTGAAACTGATTCGGGTTTATAGAGATTACATTCTATCAGCATTTAATATTGTACTCTAGTGGGATTTCAGCAGAACTGCACTATAGATTTTGGTTGCATTTGAGTTACTATATGATAAAATTGTTTAAACTATTAACATGATGTTGAAAACGTTTTGTTTTGGTGATTGGTGTTTTAACTTTTGTTGCTTTTATACAGGTATTTCTGTGTAAGACAGGACAGTGTTAATGGAGAAACCACTAAACATTATTTATATATACTGAGGGTTTGAGTCATGTGTTTTACATGCCTCAAACAGGAGGGATAATAGTAGCTTCATAAATAAGATGTTTAAAGTATAAAGTGTTCACATCATTTGAATTTTTAAGTAAATTTTAGTAACAGTTAAAGTTCAGTTGGTACTTTGTTTAGACAAAAAACAGTAGCACATTACACAGACAGTCTGTGAAAAGATAATGTTCCTCTGTTTTCCTAAGTTTCCAAGAACAACTACCAATCAGAGCCGAGGAATCTCTGCATAGTCTCAAATGACTGCTCATGAACTGCAGTAAAACTGAATGTCAAATTGAATAAAAATGATCAATATTCTGTTAGTTCATTGCCTATTTCTCACCTAAAATCCTTTCAGGAACGTATTTTAGTAATGCAAAATTAGCTGAAATATGGGAAAGTTTTCCCTAATGCTATTAGGAACACCAGGAAGAGACAGAGGGAGGTGGATTTGATTCCACAAATGATCTGATTGGTGTAAACAAATATTGAGATGTTTTTATCCAAGTGGCCAGCTAGCTGTAGCTTTAAATGACATCACTACTTGCATGGTAGCTTTTCAACATTAAAGGCCTAATAAAATGCTCATAACTAAGTTTGTAGTGTTGGCTTCAAAATATTATTAAAATAGGATAGTGTGATGGGGAAACCTTTTAGTACCATCATCACTGACAGCTCTGAGGAGTCATAATTAAGATCAAATACTAAATAATTGATATGTCTATGATAGTCATGCAGTACCAATACATTGTTGTGTTCATTTTTTATTTTCCCAGTCCTTAGTTATTTTAAATACAGTCTTTGTATTTTTCTAAATCTGATTGATTTGCACTAAACAACCCTTAAGAGTAACAAAAACATCTTTAGGGATAGGACATCTTCCCTCCACCGCTCAGTGCGAAAAGGACAGGTGAAATGTTGTGTACAATTTTCTTCTGCACTCTCTCTACCATGAGTTTCCAGGGTTTTTAGCAGACTTGCCAAGGAAAGTGGAATGGGCGCTGCATCAACTCAAACCAGGAGACCTGGTGCTAGTGAAGGACAGCAGGAGGAGAATGGACACCCACGGCAGAGAAGATAGCAGAGAGAGCCACATGGATTCACGCCACACACTGCAAGCAGGTTCCTGACCCAGAAAGGAGCAGCGTTCCTGATCCGGAGAGGAGCAGCTAGGTTTGCGATAACCTACAGCTAGGTTTGCGATAACCTACAGCTAGGTTTGCGATAACCTACAGCTGGGTTTGCGATAACTCACATCAAGCGACAACACTTTCCGTTGTGTCGCCTACGGGGGAGAACTGAGAGCAAGCCTGACAGACGGCGATACTGTGCTACTCTCAGCAACCGACGAGAAGACTGCGTGGGAAAAGGGTGATAACTTCACCTTGCATCAAAGAGTGAAAGATTGACCTACAAACTGGTATGGCCACTGATTAAACTTTTTGCAGGAAACAACAGTGACGCTGAATACTGAAGGAACAATTCACTCTGCACTTCTGTTCAGCAATAAAAAACACACACAGTTTAGGTACTGACAGACTGTTTGACTTCTCTGAGGCTTCAGAGGAGAGTGTATTTTCTTTCCACTTTTGTTTCCACAAAACGATTGGTGGTTGAGAAAAATGACTAATGGAGCAGTCAGACCGGAAACGACGGAAATGGTACCCTCCACGACAATTCGGGGGTTCAGAGTTTGTGGTGTTTTTATTTTTGTTACTGCATTTGTGGTGGTTGCGTTTGTGATATTAGAAAGATATGATAAACAATTGATTGACGTAATGACCTCTGCTAACAAAACCTTCCCAAATACCACTGCCACACCCACACACATTGAAGTCACTCATGCAGCACAGAGGGGGGAAAACGCCGCGAGATGCGCTCGGCAGATGACACTTCCAGAGAACTATGGCGCTCACACTACAATAAGTACGGTAGATCAAATATCACTGTAATGGCTAATATGACCTCTACTTGCATGCTTAACCCTTGCGACTATTTCTTGTGTAGGGAAGGGGGGTTACATGGTGGGCGAGCTGAAATCTACATATGCTATGTTTACACAGGTGAAAGACATACTTTATATACATATTATACATATATTTATATACATGTTTTATATAGAAATAATTCCATCGCCCATATCTGACATTCCACATAGACAACCTTTGACCGAAACGCTTGAAATTATGACAAATCAATGGACTTCCTTGGCTAATATTGACGATGCATTTTCTACTAATATCTGGCTAGGTTTAGTTAGGAAATTCACGCGTGACTCAGGTTACAATCACTTATGTTATGTTTGTTCACTTTTTCCTCACTCACAAAAACAAGCGACTCCAGTAAAACCCCAGCCTTTGACTTTAAAGGAAGCCATCTGCGCGCTAACAGCACTTAAAGATGTTAGAGAGGAGGGGGGCCAATTTTACTCTGCCTAACCTCAACCAGCACCTTGTGCTCAGTTTTGCAAATCGTACTGTGCGCGCTCCTAATGGTACTATGCTTACCGCAAAAGAGGGTAAACTTTCAAACAGCTTAGGCCAATTTCATCCTAGTCTAATGAAAAATCTGAAACATGCACTTTGCATTGAGAGAGCTCAGTGAAAAGGTTCTCGTTATTTGGGATCAAATCCGGGCTGCCAACTGACTCTAAATTGTACATGTGCGACAGGTGAATATAACATTAGTCCATGTCTACACTCTACAGCAGGTCATCTGAATGCTTCTGCTCTAGACACATCCCTAATTCACATGATGCGCTGGCCTGATGATTCTGGTGCAGGGTCACTGGTGAGTTATGTTTGGGTCTGTGGTGATCACATTATCAGATTTTGACTCCCTTATGGGCTGGAAGATGTAGCCTGATCTATTTGTCACCATCCATTCATTCCACTAATGAGGAAAATGTTTTCATCTCTGTTCATGACAAGTATGATACAATACCAGGCATTGTAGACCACTGAAGACTACTGAGTTATTCCAGCTGCTTAGGAACAAGGATAACTTCAGCGACACAGCCAGTGATGCTTTATAATGCTAATTATTTGTTTTATTTTTCTTATGATGATTATATTTGTGTTGCTCAATGCTAGGAGTTGTGTGGAGTCATGACAGGTTGGTTTCAATTACCAGGAGGGGCACACTTGCACTCCCTGTACACATGGATAGGTTCAGACACACAGAGGGTTTAAGCTTTAGCTCTGATTACAGACTATTTTTGTATTTTTATTATTCCTGATTTACACAGAGGATTTTTATTTTGTACTCCTCAAAGACCACTTGTAATATATGTATATATATAGCTATATGGCCAAGTGCTTTAATCTTTAAAGTAATTTTTGTTTATGTGATTATTTTGTAATCAAAAGGGTGAAATGTAATGGCAAAAATACTTCTAAAGCACATTCTTTTATTAGGATTTATCTGATTACTGTATGTGTTAACTTAAGAAAAAGGTTTCTAACAGATGAACAGCTAAAACTATAAACTTTGATTAACTGAAGACTGAAGTGTCTTTTTCGCAAGGTCTTTACTGACGTGTGTTTAGAACAAGTTTAGATTAGACACCGTAAACAATATCCTACAGTGTCTCTAAAACAGTTTTCTATTCCCCGGCAGCTGATACAAGGAAAGGTGTTATGACTTGGGTTTTAACTTGGCCAAAAGGCATGACATGACTCTTTGCTTTTTGTTTGTGTAACTGGGTCTTTGTAAGATCCATGAGGGGGGGGGAAGGAAAGCTGTCACCATTTGTTTTGATTCTCTATATGTTGGTTTTCTGTGAGTTAAAGACTCAGAGCGCTCTTGCATAGCCACCGAGGTGGCTGTGTTACAGCGTTTCTCCATTTGCAAATGAGAATAAACACTCTATAACCAGACTTTGGTTTCTGCTCGATGGTCTTCATTTGTTTCACTACAAGCTTTAAACCTTTTATTTACTTACACCGTGTTGAACCGAGAGAACTTCCACAACAATAGCATGTCGAAAAAAGTCATAGTTCAACCCCAAATCAGAAAAAGTTGGGACAGTATGAAAAACACAAATAAAAAAAGAAAGTAGTGATTTCTAAATGTACTTTGACTTGTATTTCATTGCAGACAATGTGAACACAAAATATCTAATGTTTTGTCTGGTCAACTTAATTTCATTTGTAAATATACATCCTTTCCTGTCATTCCGACCTGCAACACATTCCAAAAAAGGTTGGAACAGGAGCAATTAAGGGCTAGTAATCAGGTAAATTGGTTAAATAATGATGTGATTTGAAACAGGTGATGTCAACAGGTGATTGTAATTATGATTTGGTACAAAAGCAGCATCCAAGAAAGGTCTAGTCCTTTAGGAGCAAAGATAGGCCGAGGATCGCCAGTTTGCCAACAAATACGTGAGAAAATTATTGAAATGTTTAAAAACAATGTTCCTCAAAGAAAGATAGGAAGACATTTGCTTATTTCACCTTCAACAGTGCATAACATAATTAAAAGATTCAAGGAATGAGGAGGAATTTCAGTGCGTAAAGGACAAGGGCGCAAGCCTAAGCTGAACAACCGCGATCTCCGATCCCTCAGGCGGCACTGCATCAAGAATCGTCATTCATCTATAACCGATATCACCACATGGGCTCAGGACTACTTTGGCAAACCTTTGTCAAGTACCACAATATGTAGTTACAGCCACAAATGCCAGTTAAAACTGTACTGTGCCAAAAGGAAGCCCTATGTTAACAGTGTACAGAAGCGCCGTCGACTTCTCTGGGTTCGGAGGCATCTGGGATGGACCATCACACAGTGGAAACGTGTACTGTGGTCAGATGAGTCAGTATTTCAGGTATTTTTTGGGAGAAATGGACGCTGTGTGCTCCGGACCAAAGAAGAAAAGGATCATCCAGACTGTTACCAGCAACAAGTCCAAAAGCCAGGGTCTGTCATGGTATGGGGTTGTGTCAGTGCCCTTGGCAAAGGTAACTTGCACTTCTGTGATGGCACCATTAATGCTGAAAAGTACATTTTGGAGAGATTTTGGAGCACAATATGCTGCCTTCAAGAAGACATCTTTTCCAGGGACGTCCATGCATATTTCAACAAGATAATGTAAAACCACATTCTGCACACATTACAAATTCCTGACTGCGGAGGAAGAGGATACGGGTACTTGACTGGCCTGTCTGCAGTCCCGACCTGTCTCCAATAGAGAATGTGTGGCGCATTTTGAAACGCAAAATGCGACAACGAAGACCCCGTACTGTTGCCCAACTTAAGACTTGTTTGCACCAAGAATGGGACAAAATTACACCTGAAACACTTCATCACTTGGTGTCTTCAGTCCCTAAACGTCTTTTAAGTGTTGTGAAAAGGAATGGCAACATTACAAAGTGGTAAATGCTTTACTGTTCCAAAATTTTTTGAAATGTGTTGCAAGAACCAAATTAGGAATTTTGTTTTTTTGAAATCAATGAGGAACACATTAAATTATGTGCTATTGTATTGTCTGAAATGAAATACAAGTCAAAGTACATTTAGAAATTAAAAAACTTTCTTTTTTTATTTGTGTTTTCCATACTGTCCCAACTTTTTCTGATTTGGGGTTGTATACTATGACTTTTTATGACCTTTCGACATACAATACTGTGACTTTTTATGACTTTTTTCTAAATACTATATAATGACTTGTTTCGACATACTATACAATGACGTTCTTGTGACTTTATTCGACAAACTATACTATGACTTTTTCCTACATACTATACTACGACATTTTATGACTTTTTGACATAGTATACTATGAGTTTTATGACAAAAAATCAATTGCTGACAGGAGAAACTTACATTTAGGGTATACATCAAAAGGGCAACACATTGGTGGTAGAAAGGTTTAAGAAAGGGATTGCAAGTGGCTGTGTCTTATTTGACATACTATACTATGAATTCTAATAACCTTTTTCAACATACTATACGTGACGTTTTTGGACATACTATATTATGACTTTTATGACTTTTTTGGACATACTATACTATGACTTTTTATGACTTATTTGACATACTATAGTATGAATTTTAATGACTTTTTTCGACATACTATACTGTGACTTTCTTGTGACTTTTTGTCGACATACTATGACTTTTTTTCAACATACTATACTATGACTTTTTTCTAGTTACTAAACTACGACTTTTTATGTCTTTTTTCGACATACTATATAATGACTTGTTTCAACATATACTATGACTTTTTCCTACATACTATGCTACGACTTTTTATGACTTTTTGACATGGCATACTATCAGTTTTTATGACTTTTTTGGACATACTATACTATGACTTTTTATGACTTATTTGACATACTATACTATGAATTTTAATTACTTTTTGACCTACTATACTGTGACATTCTTGTGACTTTTGTCGACATACTATACAATTACTTTTTTCAACATAATATACTGTGACTTTTTTCGACATACTATACTACGACTTTTTTCTACATACTATAGTATGACGTTCGCGTAACGGTTTTCTGCATACTTTACTATGACTTTTTTCGACTTACTAAACTATGACTTTTTATGACTTTTTATATACTATAATTTTTTATGACTTTTCGTCATACTGTACTATGACTTTAGATTACTTTTTCAAAATACTATACTACGACTTTTCTACATACTATACTATGACTGTTTTATGATTTTTCCGATAAACTATACTATGACTTTTTTCGACATAGCCTACTATACTGACTTTTTTCGTC
>CM042428.1:4165000-4195000 GCA_023631565.1 Gymnocephalus cernua | reverse complement strand
AATATATATATATATATATATATATATATATATATATTGTTTTTTTAATCTAAAAAATGAATCTATGCCCACCACTAATATATATATATATTAGTGGTGGGCATAGATACATTTTTTTAATCTAGATTAATCTCACTGTAATCTTAAAATTAATCTAGATTAATCTAGATTAATCTAGATTAAAATGGCTCATTTGAATTCTGCCGAAGGCATTCAGAATATGTGTGCTACCCAAATAATGACTAAAAGTAAGTCTTTGAGAACGGGTTTCTCCAGCCAGGTGGAGCATTAGACCAGGGGCTCATCTCCTGTTTCCAAAATACACTGAATGCATCACAAACTAACTACGACTAGTTAACTTTCTAAAGCGGCGAAATCGCTGGTTTGCTAAGAGTCGGTCGGGACTCTAACATTAAACACACTGGCAGACGCAAGTGACAGAGAGACGGAGGAGAGCAGGGAAGGAAATATGCTGCTGAACGAATAGCTGCATGTTTTAAATAGCGGTAAAAAAAAAATTATAAACGCAAGTGCGGCGGGCGGTGTTGATTGTGAGGCGCACCGCCGCACATTAGTCTATGTGTGGGAAACACTGTTACTAACTGTTTATTCAGTTAAACATTCATTTTGAACTGTTTTACAGTCAGTAGGCTGTATACATCCGCGCGAAAATATCAAGGTGAAAGTCATCATAGTTTGCGTAGTAGCCTATAGACCAGCTCCCAACCCAACTTTGAGAATAGATTAACGGAGATATTTTTTTTATCGCCCGATAAGAGTCTCACGTTAACGCAGCACGTTAACGCTGATAACGGCCCACCACTAATATATATATATATATATATATATATATATATATATATATATATATATATATATTAAGCTAAAGATTAAGAGAAAAGATAAGGACATAAGATCCTCAATAACACTAGGAATCTATAATCAGAATTTTCATTGTCTTCACTTTTTAGAGTTTTATGAGTAGTGTTTAATTCACCTTTTCTGCATGATACATACTTTTACAAAATGAACTGCTGGCATGAAATTGAAGTCCATGTGATACTACTGACGATAAACCAAAACCAGTCACCTGCAAAGAACCTGTGACCTCAACAGCAATAGTCAGGTCATTTACCTTTTGTGTCTGTGTAAATCCTGCCGTTGTGCCACCGTCTCTGCTAGCGGGGGAAGCAAATGAGATGCTAAGTCATGCATGGCTGCGGGTGCAATCCATCAGCTCCCCTCTCATTCACTTCGGCTGGGTTTCTGCAGAATTGGAAACAAAATGAAGACATATGGGAAATCTCACCTATGCTGCGGAACAAAAAGGACAAGTTCTGAGATTGCTGCAGTGTCTAAAAAGCTTTTGTTGTTTTCACCACAAGCTTCATATTGAGTTTCTTTTTACTACATTTGGTACATGTTCCTGAAAAAAGCAAGTGAGACCTATTGCAAAGATTTATCTTGTGACTGAAAAGTCACAGGCTTGAAACAGTGTTAAGTTTTAGTGTCATAAAATCCTGTGAAACATACAAATGAATACTTTTGAATTACTGTTTCATTTATTTATTGGTGTTGGGGATACTTGCCAAACATTTCTTTATTGCTATTCTACAAAATGGCTCAATCAGTTCATTTAAAAATAAGACAACTCCAGTCTTGCCCCTGGCTACAAACCAGTGAGTTCCACAGATTTGAAAGCTGCTGTCCCAAAATAACTAATTATGGCAAATTAGGTCAGGTATGTTATCATTTAGGGTAAATATTATTTAGCCTGGTCTCACAGAATTCCATGAAATGATCACAAACTGTTACCACACCGCATTACGTGGTGGTGGCACGGAATGTGTGAAAATTCCATGTGGCCACCACAGAAAACAATGGCAATGTAAAGTCAATGAGAAGATGACGTAGCATTAGGAGCGACTACGGTAGCGAGTAGTATGAAAGGCCAAAACTCCGCTTAGGGAGGCACAGGACTTTCACCCAGGAGACCGGGGGTCATGTCCGACGTGTCACGTTTCCAAAACCCAACCCGCTGTTGTCCTATGTGTCATGGAAACGTAAGTCCACCCATGATCTTTTCCTTAACTTAAGGGGCCGAGTTAATTTCACAGAATTCTTCCGTGGGCCCATCACGGAATTTTCAGCGATTCCGTGAAACTTCCACAGATAATGAGTTAAGGGGCCGTGCTCATTTCACGGAATTCTGTGAGATCAGGTTGATATTATTTCACCTCTTTTGCAGAATTCAAAGACACCAGGCACAGAATATTCTTAGGCCTGGAGCAATGTCATCCTCATTCTGGGTTGGTATGCTGGAAACTGAAGAACTGATAAGCCTACCCCTCATTACAGACACAGACACAAAATTTAACATTGCTGCTAGTTATTTTATCAGTAAATTTCTCTACGAAGTGGCATATTTACTGCTGAACTGTATAAGTAATCACGGCCACAGTCGAGTTAATTAACGAATCTGCCTGATGCTGGGAAATTAAAAATACAATATGACCGTAAAAAGCAAAGGTGCACAAAATGCTCTGCTACTGAACTCAACATTTTTGGAAAAACCAATGCACATATTCATGTCTGCTATGAGAACCGCAGCCTGCAAGGCTGGACTTGAATAATGTCAGCTCAACCAGACTGAAGAGGAATACATTTTAAAAAAGGGAGATTGTTAGTGTTTTTTAAAACTTTCAAACTTGTTAAGGTAACAAACATTTGGATCATTCTTTAAAATATGTGACAACTTTAAATATGAATAATCACTACATGATTGGCTGCTTGATTATAATGTGCTGGACCTGCTGTGAGCTGCAAAATCCCAGAGTGTAACAGAAAATGAAGCCGGAGGCCACTGAGGGACAGCAGCAAGTAGTGTTATTCCATTACTGGGTTGCTAGCGTGTGCTACGGTTGCGTAGTTCTAGTTCTGGACTGATGGCTCTCATAAAGTGCACTTTACATTCATCTATCAATTAGCAGTAAAAGGCCAAAGTTATCCAATCAGATTAAGCTATAATCTATATATATTGCTATCCCCCATCCAGTGTGCTGCCACATGAACATGCTGAAACAACATATCAAATTTCCCCAACTCACCATTTATAGTTGCACAGATTTCCTGTCATTTTGCTATCGCAACACCTAAGAGTTAGCCAAACTCGAGTGCATGAATGGAGATTCTAATCTTTAGTAAACCAACCTCAGTTTTCAAATTGAACAAAGTGGCCAAACAGTGGAATTGCAACTCCCAGCCCCTCATGGTGAAAAGGCACATATTAAAAGATCAATTTGGGGATTTTATGAATCAATATCACTCAATATAAGGATCAATTTTAATTGGAGAATTAATTATTTTAACCCAGCCCTAATACAATGTCAATGAAAGACACTCATACTGCTACGTACATCAAGTGAACCAAATGAAACAGCATTTACCATAAGAAGTTTGCTGTCTTGGTAAAGTGGCGGCATTCTTAGGGTAACACAATGAAATAGTACACAGAAGCTAATTAAATTGGACTATAAAGAAGGTAGAAGTAAAACAACGTTAGAGTTACTGAAGGACAAGGCACATAATTGGACGTAATGAAGTTAAAGTGGAGAGCCCAGAATCTTCGAGTCATTTTGCTGACTAGCCTTTAAAAATCTCCAAAAGCCATTAAAGAGAGGGGAGGTGAGGACAGCAAGAGGGCATGGGGTGTGTGTGTGTGGGTGTGTTAGTGAAGCCACACTGTCACTTCTGTCGCAGAACCCGGAGAGACTTTGTTGGTGACGAGGGTGAGAGAAGTCTTGAAGGAGCGACTGATCCATATGCATATGTTGTCTGCTTGCAATATCATTTTTCTAAAGATATATTATAGTTTAACGGAGCGAGTCCTGACTATTCATTTCCTGGTCTGCCAAACGAACACAAAAAGGGTAAAGCTTGAGAAGTGACAGAACTCTTGAGCCGGGGTAAAATTGGACGCACCCTTTTCTACATGGCTAATAGTTTTTTTTCATTGGATATTGTTTTAGTTCCTCCATCGCTTCCTCCAACCTTACTTTTCTCTTGCCTTTACTAAACATTTTGACCAGAGAGGGTTACGGCTGACTGTTTTGTGAAATTATTATAATTATAATATCTTTCTGATTAAAATATATTTTTTTGTATTCCTCTGTAAAGAATTTCACGGTTTAAAGTGCTTTTTAAACATCCAATGCATTCTCATGAACAGGTTCATATGATACATATGGTACATAAAACTTATGCATAACAATTCGTATGATATCCTATGAAATAACGGTGACCACCAGCCGGTCACGTGACGACCGGTCACATGACAGTTAAGGTTAGCGGTCCAAACTGTTACATTTTGCCAAGGAAAGGTGTAGTGTATTTTCATATAAAACTATTACTATCATTATAATGTTCATCACATTGATGTATTCCATTGCATTTCATGCTAAAGCCAGAAAACTAGATATTATTGGGTGAGACTTGTGGAGCTAGGATTAGCGAGACACCAGGGCCCCTCGGACGGAAATGGTGTCCAGATGTGTAGGTAGGGATAAACATACAGGAGTGTCTAAGGGAGAAATTCAATCCCTAACATGTGGTTTACATTTAGCCATGCATGTGGGTGTATGGTGAGTTTCCTTTAAGTAGGGGAACAAAGAAACAGAGCTTCAGACCACGATTGGAAAAGATGTGAATCTCCAAGCCTTGCAAGCTTGTATTTAAGATGCTATATAATAAATCCTATTAATATTCAAATGGCATCTGCGACCATTTCTTCATTCACTCATCTTCATCATTATCAACATCCACAACGCTACATCTGATACCACAAAGGTGACTGTGAGCAGAGTACATCGTTGCAGTTAAGTTTAGCTGACAAGAGATGACCAGCATGTGGCAACGGCAAGCAAGTTTAGGCACCAAAACGACTAGTTAAAGGTGCTCTAAGCGATGTTGGGCGACGTCACTTCTTGTTGACGTTCAAAGTATTACCCGTGGTTAACACTTCATTACTAGATATGATTAATATGTCTTTATTAACAGGTTATGTACCGCAGTAATTTAAAGTAGCTGTGAAGTAGCTGTGAAAAAAACCCACCCTCAATCCTGAGGTCTTAGCCAACTATAGACCTATATCTAATCTTCCCTTTCTCTCCAAAATCCTTGAGAAGGTAGTCACCAATCAGTTATGTGATTTCCTACATAGCAATAGTTTATTTAAGGACTTTCAGTCAGGATTTAGAAAGCATCATAGCACAGAGATGGCACTGGTGAAAATTACTAACGACCTTTTAACTGCTTCAGACAAAGGACTTGTCTCCATACTTGTCTTACTAGATCTTAGTGCTGCATTCAACATTATTGACCATACCATCCTGTTACAGAGACTGGAACACTTAGCTGGCATTAGAGGAATTGCACTAAGCTGGTTTAAATCCTATTTCTCTGATCGATCTTAATTTGTTAATGTTAACGATAAATCCTCCAGGTACTCTAAAGTTAACCATGGCGTTCCACAAGGCTCAGTGCTTGGACCAATTCTATTCTCCTTATATATGCTTCCCCTAGGCAATATTATTAGGAAACATTCAATTAACTTTCATTGTTATGCAGATGACACCCAACTATACCTATCAATTAAGCCAGACGAAGCCAGTCAGTTAACTAAACTCCAAGCATGCATCAAAGATATAAAAGCATGGATGACCTACAATTTTCTGATGTTAAACTCAGACAAAACTGAGGTGATTGTGCTGGGCCCTAAATACCTCCGAACCTCATTATCCAAAGATATAGTTACTCTGGGTGGTATTACCCTGGCCTCCAGCACTACTGTCAGAAATCTAGTAGTTATTTTTGATCAGGATATATCCTTTAACGCCCACTTAAAACAAAACTCAAGAACAGCCTTTTTTCACCTTCGTAACATTGCCAAAATTAGGAACATCCTGTCTCAAAATGATGCTGAAAAACTAGTCCATGCATTTGTTACTTCCAGGCTGGACTATTGTAAGTCCTTATCATCAAATAAAACCCTTAAGACTCTCCAGCTGATCCAGAATGCTGCAGCTCGTGTTCTGACAAGAACTAAGAAAATAGATCATATTTCTCCTGCATTGGCTTCTCTGCATTGGCTTCCTGTAAAATTCAGGATTGAATTTAAAATCCTTCTCCTGACCTACAAAGTTCTAAACGGTCAAGCGCCATCATATCTTGAAGAGCATTGCGCTCCCAGAATGCAGAGTTACTTGTGGTTCCTAGAGTCTCTAAAAGTAGAATGGGAGCCAGAGCCTTCAGCTATCAGGCTCCTCTCCTGTGGAACCAGCTCCCAGTCTGGGTCCGGGGGGCAGACACTGTCACCACATTCAAGAGTAAACTTAAAACTCTCCTCTTCGATAAACCTTATAGTTAGGGAGTGAGGAGTTGCAGTTGGAGTTTCTCTGCTTTTCTTCATAGTCGTTAGATTCATCTACCATATAATCAATGATATAATCAAAGTAGAGGGAGGCAGGCCAGTACAGCCCGATCCGGTTGGGGGAGAGTTCAGAGCCCGACCAGTCACCTCTCTTTCACCTGTCTCTCTTAGTTATGCTGCTTTAGTTTTAGACTGCCAGGGGACTTCCTTTGACACACTGAGCTTCTCTCTCCTCTCTCTTCCTATCTGTGTGCATCCATGTCGCAGAAATGCTTGTTACTAACCTAGCTCTGGGGAGTCTATTCCCCAGAGTCCTTATGTTTTTTTTGTTTGTTTCCTTGGATTGGAGTGGCACCAAGATCATGGATGCAGCTGTCGCCGTGGTCCTGCTCCGAGTCCACACCCTGCTATACCCTGCTACACCCTGCTACTCTTTATGGTGCCCTGCAGTGTCCTGCTGCGTCCTGCTGCACCCTGCTACGTCCAGCTATGCTCTGCTGTGCCATGCTACATCCTGTAACGCCCTGCAGTGCCCTGCTATGCCATGAACTACTTGACAACATGTGACTGTTATTGCCCCCAACCGGCTCCATCAGACACCGCCTACCAAGAGCCTGGGTCTGTCTGAGGTTTCTTCCTAAAAGGAAGTTTTTCCTTGCCACTGTTGCACTGAATGCTTGCTCTTGAGGGGATTACTAGAATTTTTGGGTCTTTGTAAATTATAGAGTGTGGTCTAGACCTACTCTATTTGTAAAGTGTCTCAAGATAACTCTTGTTATGATTTGATACTATAAATAAAATTGAATTGAATTGAATTATACAGCAGCAGTCAATGTGGTGCATACAGTAATAAATACGTGAAATATATTCAAATTACATTGTATTACTTATTGTAGCTATATGTATGAATGGTTCAGGGAACAGCCTGAAACATTTCTAAATACATATTTTCTACTTAAATTTCACTTTGTTTTAATTCTGCCTCCAGCCATCCAATGAGCTTGTTAGGAGAAGAACAGTAACTCAATTGCAGAGACAGTGTCTGATGTTTTGACTCCATACTCTGATTACACTGGATCTGGATATGAAAGAATACAATGGTGTTCTGGTCAACTGCAGACCTTTCTCCCCCTCCAGGATGCCAATTAATTAAAAGTGAAAGACAGTCAAAATGGATTCCAGAAAATGACTGTCAATATAGAATGTGCAAAGTGTTTTGCAGATGAAAGCGGTGTTAATATCTTACAATGTATTGAATAAAAACAAAAGAAAAGAGAATTGCTATTAGAAGTCACATGGAGTGAATAGATGTGTAAGCAAAAGTATATTATTGTATATATTTTGAGGTCAAAGTCAAGTCAAGAAAAAAATGTCAAGTCAAGAAAATATGACATCTCAGTTGTTAAGACATTATTCTCTTTACATCCCAGAAATAATCTGTATTCCACTGTGTTATATTGTCTCTATTTTCAGGGACTTTCAACTTCAATAAAATGACCATGTCTACGTGCAAAATGTATGAAAATATACTGTCCCTCCAAATGTCTTTAACCTTTAATCTGTTTTCTTTATGTTTTTTCATTCAATATTTATACAACAACATCCTACAAAATAGATCATCGACACCATGTTGGACATGTTGTATTTTATCCATTAGTTATAGCTATCTAGACAGTCTAAAATGATTACATCTGGTAAAACCTTTCATAAGATACCATGACTGAAGAGTAGAGAAGCCAGTCAGTAAAGAGGCAGAGGATAAATGGAGCTACTCAGCTCAGTTACTCATGAATGTGACGAGAGCCAGCAGGCGAATCAGCAAACACATAATTAAATGTGATCTTTCTCCACTCTCAGCCTGATTGTTCATTGCCCTCCTCCACGCCTGCTTTCATGCAGAGGGTTCACAGGTTCACTCCACTCTGCAGGCATTTTTCTAAAGATTTTTTCTCCATTCTCTCCTCCGTAAGCCTGCGTCATTTTAAAACTGTCTTCACTCTCTCTCTCTCTCACACACACAAACACACACACACACACACGCACTCTCCCTCACGCACACAGGTGCGCGCTTGCACACACACACACACACACGCACACACACATACACGCGCACACACACACACACACACACACACACACACAAGATTAGTTGGGGTTTCCTGGTAGCTCACCTGGTTGAGCGTGCGCCCCATGTACTAAGGCAGTTCTTATGGCAACAACCCGGGATCAATTCCAACATCCCCAGCCCTTTGCTGCATGTCATCCCCCTCTCTCCCCCCTTTCCTTGTCTTCAGCTGTCCTACCCATTAAAGGACAAAAAGCCTTAGTAGGGTAAAGATTAGTACTAGAGTAGAAAGTAGCTAGCTCTGTCATGAACTGAGAAAAGAAGTCAACAGCATTTGCACCACCACTTCAATCTAACAAGTGACTGCAAGCCATGACACATCCTTTCTAAATAAAATGAGATGGTGTGACACAGCTAATATGATGTTTTTCTTCTTGTTGGTCTCTGATCTTTCAAAGGTCAGCAATATTAACATGGTTTTCCGATGAATCAACAGCATGTCAAAATTCACTAACACTGACACAAAAGCACAGCGCAACGTGATCCACTGATGACAAACAACTTGATTGGAATCAACTGACATTTTGCTGTGTCAACCTGAGGCTGCATGAGTCATAAGAGGTAAAAAAAGTAAAAATTTGGATTGTGTAATACAACCCAGTCTCACGGCAGTTCGTGAAATTGTCACGTTATTTTGACAATTTGTGTACAGGTACACGATTTTCTCGTTTATTTAGTGGTGTTCACCACGAAATGGTGAATGGATTGCTGTGGACAAAGTAGACACGATGATACACTGGTAAGAGCAAATGACGTTTAACCATGTATCAGCTAATTTAAATAGCTCACGTTACTGTATTGTGTGAACAGTTAACTTCATTAATATTGTATGTGGCAGGTTTTTTTTCTTTTGCGGGGTGCAAATGTTCCACCAGAACAAGTTCCTTCCAGAGACTATTTAGCAGAGCCACCGTCTCTGCGTCCAGAGCTTAGCGCGGTCTGGAATGTATGTGAGATGTAGCCAGACCTTACTCCACAGCGCTGGAGATAGTTCTGGCAATGCCAGACTACTGGTGTACTAACTGCATTATACTAAAGCGTAGTTTCACTCAAACCAGCCAAATGGTCTTCACTCTTTGTTATCTGCATTTTTAGAAGCTGACAGCAGGCAAACTGTCTGAATATGGAGCTTCTCGACAGGGCTTTGGACAGAGTTCATTGACTCCTATTAAGGAGCTCAGTATCACAGAGCACATGCAGCTAGACTTATTCAGTGTCAGAGGAATGAAACTGAAGCCTTTGTGTGCTGTAGATGTGTGTGGCCGACTCCAAGACTAATTTCAGAGTGCTTACTTAGGCTCGCCACAATTAATGGAGCATATTAGACTATGGAGGAATCATTCTATCATAACATAATTGTGGCTTAGAAAGACAGTGTGTGTATGTGTGTGTGTCCAGGGGATTGTGAGGAGTCGGAGTTAAGAGACTGAGATGGAGAGAGAAAGAAAGAAAGAAAGAAAGAAGATTTATGATATGAAGATGGAACAAGAGACATGGAGAAAGATGAGAGAAAGTATACGTTGAACTATACGTTCAACAGCAGCAGTATAGTAGAAACAATTTGGAAATATGAGCTGCTCTGCAACCAAACACTGTGTCACTTTGACGGGACACAAACCCAGCCTCCGAGGTACAAGTCCTTAGTCGGTTTGACTCATCCTCCATCCCAACCTATCTCTTCCCTGCGCGGAATTTGACGCTCATATACTTCGTGACTTACTTCCTGCTCTGCTCCCGTATAATTACAGGAGGCCACTAGAGGGCGCCGACACTATAAATGTAAAAATGAGTCATATATGTTTAAACAAACGACTTATGGGAGCATTTTTCGGGGGAGGGCAGTCTTGTATATCACTGTACATTCTAAAATTCTAGTAGTAAAGTGACAGAATTATAAACAAAGAAGGCCTTTGTGTCACACCAGTGTTGCGTTTCATAAAAGTGAGAACTATCTTGTAAACCCCAGTGTTTCCTGTTGCAATGACGTTCAGAAGGTTTTCTCTTTTACTGAATGGATAAACACAATGGAGGTGATTGTTTTCCTTCTGCCTTTCGCTTCTTACTTATGTCATTTCAAATAGACTCTGGAAGCCTGGACTCCTTTTTCTCTGGAGGACCACTCCTCAAGAGGAGTGCTGCAACGTAATCCAACAGATTTCCTCCAAATCTGGCCTGGTGTTGTGCAACGTTTGAGTATGATATATATATTTAAGTCTCATATTCAAGTCATGTCACAAGGACTTATTATTGCTATAATTTGACTTTTAAGGAAAGCCAATTTTTGTACACAGTGCATGACAAATAAAACAGGTGCTTCATCATCGTGCAGTGGGACGTGACCAATGACTACATTGACTAGACCAAATTAGGTAAAATATGGAATATTTTCCAAGAGTCAAAACAAATGAAGACCAACACAGCGGGAGCAAAAATGCTCCTTTCGTCTTTGTCTCTTTCTCTCTCTCCCTCCCTCTCTCTTGTTGTCAGCTGTCGTGGTGTACTTTTGATCGCAGCAGAAAGCTTCCAAGCAAGCAGAGACTGTAGCAGAAGCCTCCTGCTCTCCTGTGTGAATGTGTGCATAATATCTATGCATGGAAGTGCAAACACAAAAAAACACACAAGTAAGATCTAGCATTTACATAGCATAACCTTGACATTATGAACATAGTTCCAGGAAAAGGTGATATAAATGGGGGGAAAAGAAAGTTACAGAGAAAAGAGGGTGGCCAAACTAAACAGTGTTCTCTTTACTTTTGCTGATTTGTTAAATATATTTCGACATTAGAATCAATCAGGTATTCCCATATGCTGGCAACTGAGTCGAGATAATTGACTCACTTCCCTGCAGCGTGTAAACAAAATAAATATTTTATTATCTGTGCAAACATGGACCTCAGCAGAGTGAGAGAATATGAAAAGTTAAGTTTGGTGGTTGCATTCTGGAAATATTCATACTGTACAATCTGCTATGTGCACATCTGCTCTCAACATGCTGTTAGCAGCATTGAGTAAGTGAACAATGTACTGCGTACCTATGACATTGTTTTCTAAAAACCTATAATATTTACCTGATGAGTTAATGATGAGCATTGAGTCAAATTTCCCCAAATTTTAAATGTGATAAAGTTGACTTATTACATTTCTTATTTTTTTGACAGTGCATGAAAAAACTTAAACCTTGCATGTGAAAGCAATCCAAACAAATTACAAGTATTTCATTTTTCTTGTAGGTTTAACACTGGTATCATCATAACTCTTTCTACATACCCACACACACACATATCCAGAGGGGGGAAAAGTGTACGCTCAGTGAGTGTGGCAGATGAACCAATCATCAGAGGGGCCTGTTAGCGCGCTGAGGAGCATTTTGTCTCCTCAAACGACTCAGAGAATACCAGACAAAATGACTCAGTCTCTGCTCAAAAGCAGCTGGAGAAAAGAGCCATCAGTTTGAAAGGGAATTTTATATCAGACAAAGATAATCTAATGCCCCGCTCTTGTTTCAAAACTTCAAACTAGATGGCAACTCATTCTGATGAGGCTGGATCTGAGTGAGAGTATGGGAACCAGATGGAAAATAAAGAAATAGAGAATCACAGAGGCTTACTGTTATTTTCTTCAGGGTGACTGCTTCCATCTTTAACAAGTATCGCTGTGTGAAGATGGATGGATGGATAGATGTATAAATGGACGGATGAATGTGTGGATGGATGGATAGATAGATGGATGATGGATGGATAGATAAAGTGATGGATGGATGGAAGAATGGATGATGGAAAGATGGAAGGATGGAAGATTGGATGGATGGATGGATGGACAGATAGATGGATGGATGAATGGATGGATGGAAAAATGGGTGGATGGATGGATAAATAAAGTGATGGATGGATGGAAGGATGGATGAATGATGAAGGGATGGATGGATAGATGGATGGATGGATGGATGGATAAATAAAGTGATGGATGGATGGAAGAATGGATGATGGAAAGATGGAAGGATGGATGAAAGAATGGATGATGGAAAGATGGCAGGATGGATGGAAGGATGATGGAAGAATGAATAAATGATGAAAGGGTGGATGGATGGAAGAATGGATGATGGAAAGATGGATAAATTGGAAGATGGATGGACAAATGGATGATGGAAAGATGGAAGGATCGATGGATGAAGGGATGGATGATTGAAAGATAAATGGATGGATGTATGGATGGATGGAAGAATGTATGGATGAATGGATGATTGAAAGATGAATGGATGGATGATGGATGGATTGGAAGATGGATGGATGGAAAGATGGAAAGTTCAAAAGATGGATGGATGGATAAAAAATATTTGAGGGGGAAAATAGAGAAAGAGAAACAGAGACAGAAAAAACAAAAAGTGAAATTTTGTAAACTGAAGAGAAACAGCTGCAACACTATAATAATCTGGCTTGCTCAAATCAAGTCATGGTGGTTATGTTTCAAACACCAATTTTACCAGACAATAAAGAAACACATTGCAGGGGCCTCATATAGATATACCGTAGACACAGGGAGAGGCATGAACAAAGGCAGAAAACAAGAAGGACAAAACAGACAGCAGCGTAACAAGCTCCGCTCCTTGGACATGGAGGGGCAATTACAGTGTAACCAACAAACTTGCCCCATGCAGAGAGGTAGAAAGCACAAGCTCTGACTGGCAGAACAGGGGAAACACTTTAAGTGGACAAGCAAATATATATAATATGATAGAGTGAGATATATATCATTGTGATAAAAATCACCTTGTAAAGGACCTGTGGTGGCACTTCACATGTATTCAGTGGAGGAAGAGGTGATAATGCGCAGTATTCTCAACAGGTCTGTCGTTTATTTTGTATGGGGCAGGTGCAAAGTGGGGAAAATGCTTCTTATACCCTGAATAACTTTGTGACATGTTTGTTGAAAGCAGAATTATGAAACTGTTTGTTTGGGTGCTTTTGAAAAGAACAGTTCACTCAAATCACAAAAACAATCAGATTGTTTGGATTTATGGGCCGAAATTTTACTGTACCCATCTTGAAGATATGCGATGTAGGGTTGGACGATTGGACAAATATATTGGCTACCGGCAATTGGCTGAGTACATTGCCGGTTGGTTATTTTGGGAAATTGTTGTCATTTTATTTTGCTAGTTAAATGGTCTGCCTCCGAAGAACATATGAGAGACACTGCTCATCGGACAGAGACAGCATGTAGCATATTTTCACATCTAACTCGATGAATTAAGGTTTTAACAGTGGGAAGACTAACCAATACAGTTTTGGTGAGTTTTATTTTGTTTCTGTTTGAATGAAATGTGTTTTCATGATGAGTTAACAAGCTAATTAATGGAGTCTCGGTGAAAGAGAGAAACTTGATTTCAGAAGGTGTACAGTTGCATTTGTCTGTTTAATAAGGAAATTAGTGTACAACTATTTCCTTTCTTGACATTTTGTGAGCATATTTTGTTTATTCATTAGACTAAAAGGCTAAGAAAGTTTTATGAACACACACACACCTGCACAAACATTCTACATGTACTGTATGTAAGCTTCATGAGGCATATTATTTCAATGCAGTTACAATTTGACAGAAGAGAGAAACAAAGGACAGTTTAATATAATCAACAGACATAACCCCCAGTGTTAAATCTTACATTGTGACATCACTTCTCCAACACCACTGATGATAATCCAAGCACCTATAAAAAGACATTATCGCAGTATGCTTTTATGAATTACCTTTGGCAACGCTGTGTCTATAATGAACCTGTTAGCAACAGTGTTTTGAGACTACTTCCTTAATTCTGGTAAAGAAACCAATACCAATATCAGATATTGGAGAGAATGCATGTGTGTATGCAACCATGTTTGCTAGTTTGCTAGTGTGTGTGTGTGTGTATCATTAACTGTCTCAGGTAGTCTATAAAGATGACAAAGATGAATCATTGCTCCTTATGAGCCTGTGGCAGCCTAGGTTATGGAGTGTGTGTGTGTGTGTTTGTGTTATTGCAGAAGAGGAGAATCCCCCCACCAATAGGGTCTCATCTCTTGGCTTTCTCTCTTCCCAGGAGTCTTGATCCCCCTCTTATCTTTCACTTTTTTTAGGGGGCATTATTGGGAGAGCAGCGGCAATAATTCAACAAGGTCAGACCTTGGGATCAGGGTTATGCAATATTGATATTGTTAATAAATATGATGATTATTTTACAGCCATGAATCCAATATAACAGCCTGAGGCAATTGGTTCAAATAACATTCTGTGTGTGTGTGTGTGTGTGTGGGTGAGTGAGTGAGTGAGTGAGTGAGTGCATGTTATGATTTTAATGTTGCAGCCCTGGTCCATCTGAATGTCCAGTGGGTTCTGAAGTCATTGCAAAGAAAATAATGTCAAGAGTTTCCCATATTTACTATAACAAACTGCGGAAGACCAAATAAAAAAATATAAACATTGTGCACCTATGTATATAACAGCCTTTGTGTCCAGCAACATGGACAGTATGTGTACAGTAGGAAAGAATAGTTACAATGGTTATGACCCTGTGCAGAGTGAGTGTGAGAGTTTATTTGTGTAAGTCATACAGCTTGAAGGCCTACATATGGTGTAAGACCCATGAACTAGAGAGGGTCAGCCAATCAGATCATTGGGTTGGAAAATGACAGACAGGGACACAAATACATGTGTGTGCGGGGACTGAAAACAGAACCACAAACAATCCTAACCCTGGTTGATGTTAGCTAAGACACACAGCTACACACAAGGGATTCTGTCTTGAGCTCTTGGTATTTCTGTATTTCTGTCCTTTCGTATTACTTTTCTGAGAATGACTTCTTCGGGTGAATCCCAATTCTCTGTCTTACCCCTTCCCCTTCTTCTTACCCCTAGCCCTTGTCCCTCAAACCGAGTAGTAAGGGCTAGGGGGTGAAAACATACCCCTATGAAATGGGACACCACTTGGTTATGGTTATGTCACCATACAGTATTGATCACAAACTTCCAAGATGCCGTCTTCAAGTGAGTGTATGTCTATTGCATGGGTTTTAACAACAGTGTCATATGCATGTATATATTTTATAGTTCTTTTGTGTTCACTTTAGTGGTGCAGATGTTCTTAATTCCAGACCAGTCTGATGCCTGTTGGCCAGTAACCTTTCCCTCCTGTATCATAACCAACAATAATGTACAGGTACAGGACTGTATTACAAATGATTACAATAATACAGTACCAATACAATAATGAATGGCTACAACATGAACGCATGACTCACTCCCATAGCTGCGTTGCAGCATATTTTGATTTAAGAAACTTCTGCTCGTTTTCAGCCTGAAAATGGATCAGCTGCTGAGTTTCCTCCTGCGTCCCTGTGTGATACAGGAAGGTAATGCACGTATCGGTGTCTCCAAAGCAAGTAGTGTTATCACTGATACCAAACAAAATTCGCTGCTAATGGAGTTTAGTTAACACTGTAGACATGCATGGAGTCCTTTCAATGCAGAGAAATGCGGGACTGTTGTGCAAATAAGCAATGTAACGTTAACGTTATACGTTAGAGTTAGCATAGCAAGCTAGCAATTTTTAAAAACATTTCAATTAAGAACATGGTTGCAAATATATATGTACAGGACTGTGTAGAGCACAAAACAAGACCGTCGTAATTTTTAAATCAATTCTTTAAGGCGAGACACTACAGGTGAATAGGGTAAAATATTTAACTTACAGATATCACCATAAAACTTTACCCGTTGATTACTCACATGAATAGGAGAATAAAATGTATTGCAAGTTTTCTGTAATTTTATGTTTAAATATGTTAATCAGGCTATAGCTAATTAAATATGCGCTAATTTGCATATATTTTGAAGTGACGAATCTGACCATTGAAAAAAACAAGGTTCAAAATTATTATTGCATTTTGTTGATATATTCAATTCAAAGACATTTACAGAGGGATTTATGAATATATCCTTTTGTCACCCAGTAAATCAGAAAATACTTCCAATAACCTTAAAAAATGGATTTTTGCCCTATTTTTAGGGATAAAATGTCATATAAATCAGGCCAAGAATGACATATCAACAAATCCCTTTTGTAAAAACCTTCAAAATACAGTTACGAATACAACTGTGAAGTTTGGTGTATGTAGGTGCAACAGAAGTGGAAAATTGTCACTAGGAGTGTGAGAAAAAACTCATTTTGAGAAAACGGCCTTTAAAGATTTTTATGGCAAAATTCCACTAATTTCTATCGAAAGCCATGAATTACAGACAAAATATGCCTTTAGGTCCAAGTAAGATCCATGTATCACACTGTTTAACATTCCAAACTAATTATTGCTTCATCCATCACTGATCATAACATCCAAAACAACACATCAATATGGCCATCAACTGAACACCATTATATCACAAACTTCAAACTGACACATCACAACCATTACACAGCCTGGTCTCCCCAATTTACTTTACAGTCTACATATCCATGCCAGCACCATATGTAGGGCCCTCCTCCATCTCCTGCTGGTGTCTTTTCACTTTTTTAACTGTGCTTACACTTTTTACGACTCCGCTTTGCACTGGTGGAATGGACACTATCGGCTTTTGACACTCCAACCATGTTGTCATCCTTCGTTGACAGTCTGTGCTCTGAAGCCACAATTTCTCCATCACAGTCATCATGGCAGAGGCAACCTCATTACATATAGAAACAGCCATGCTGGCTGCAGCCTCAACCCTGCTTTTCCCCCACATATGTGGGCATATAAGACATATGTCACTGGATATCCAGTGATACACTGGGATGAGCTTCTGATGAATCATTCAAAAGAACAATGGAGAAAGCAAACAAAGTAGACTAAATGGTTATTTGACAGATTATCTTAACACTGTGAGAGATACGAAGAAGAGACTGATCCTGACTAAACGGGCTCAGTGACCACAAACTGATTTACACTTTGGAAAAATAGCCCAAAAAATAAAACTTCCCAAAGTTAATACCAGAAAAGAAGCTGGTAGTTCTCCTGGAAGGGACAGCAGCTCCACTGACAGCTAGCTAAATATGTATCTATCTGCCTACCACAGCCTGAGGGACTCACAACCATAAGATCCCAACATTACAGATTTGTTTAGTATTGTATAGTAATTATATTAGAATAGTATATATGTGACACCTACATATTTAATATGACATGTAGGCTATGAATTTCTGTAAACTGCTTAGAGAGAGACAGAGAGAGACAGAGAAAGAGAGAGATGTTTCTCATTACCTCAGCTGTCTGAAAGCTGTCTGTTTTACGAACAACAGTTTACACATCGTCGTACTATGTGATGACATTTCATCATCTGCTGTCCTAGTTTGTAATCCACTGTGTCTTCTTGCTAATAACAACTGTTTTCGTCTTCTGAGATGATCTTCGACGCATTGTTTTTATTTGGAGCTTCCGCGGAAACTGTTAGAGCATGTCACGTGACGATTCTGAACAAATCACGTTGTCAGAAATTGGCATCAGCCAATGAGATTGTGCATTTAGAGTTAAATCCGCCCTTTTACTTTCACGATTGGTTGCTGATAAAAAGGAAGTGGCCATATTTGGATCCGACAGCATTGTACAGGAGAGAGAGAGCTTTCCAACGGTATATGAGATGACAGGGTGCAGACAGCGATCGCGGAGCAGCGCGATGATTTAGAACGCCAACTTTTGTTGAATTTAGACGAAATTTACAGACGCAAACAAAGTATAGTAAAATAAAGACCTAAATGTGTATTTTGGACTTTAATTCACCACAAGTCTGAAAGAATACATGTTATTGAAGACAAATAGCCCAAAATCTCAAAATTGACCAGTGAAAAAAAAACTATGTTTTTGCCTGCCGTGTCTCGCCTTAAACCGAGAATACTTACATTTATGGGTCTCTCTGGTCGACCTGGCAGCCACGTTCCTTGTTGCGCAATGTATCTGGATATCACTGGCTGGCCAAGTAAGCTTGCGTCCTTACTTGGTCCGAAGGGTCATCTGGCCCTTCCCCTTTGCCCTACCCCTCGATCAAGATGAGTATCCGGTTGTTAAGTCGTGACGTAACCACTCTCCGATAATACTGTTTCCGGGTCCAAAGGCCGGGTCCTCTCTAATGCTTTTGCCCGAGTTTTACCATGCCGCAGTGCTGTGTCCTGTGTTGTTTAAATACAACCCCAAATCAGAAAAAGTTGGGACAGTATGGAAAACACAAATAAAAAAAGAAAGTAGTGATTTCTAAATGTACTTTGACTTGTATTTCATTGCAGACAATGTGAACACAAAATATTTCATGTTTTGTCTGGTCAACTTAATTTCATTTGTAAATGTACATCCTTTCCTGTCATTCAGACCTGCAACACATTCCAATAAACGTTGGGAAACCTTTGTCAAGTACCACAATATGTAGTTACAGCCACAAATGCCAGTTAAAACTGCACTGTGCCAAAAGGAAGCCATATGTTAACAGTGTCCAGAAGCAACGTCGACTTCTCTGGGCTTGGAGGCATCTGGGATGAACCATCACACAGTGGAAATGTGTACTGTGGTCATTATTATTAGTATTTTTTGGGAGAAATGGACACTGTGTGCTCCGGACCAAAGAAGAAAAGGATCATCCAGACTGTTACCAGCAACAAGTCCAAAAGCCAGGGTCTGTCATGGTATGGGGTTGTGTCAGTGCCCTTGGCAAAGGTAACTTGCACTTCTGTGATGGCACCATTAATGCTGAAAAGTACAGAGATTTTGGAGCACAATATGCTGCCTTCAAGAAGACATCTTTTGCAGGGACGTCCATGCATATTTCAACAAGATAATGCAAAACCACATTCTGCACACATTACAAAGTCCTGGCTGCGGAGGAAGAGGATATGGGTACTTGACTGGCCTGCCTGCAGTCCGACCTGTCTCCAATAGAGAATGTGTGGCGCATTTTGAAGCGCAAAATGCGACAACGAAGACCCTGTACTGTTGCCCACCTTAAGACTTATTTCCAGCAAGAATGGGACAAAATTACACGTGACACACTTCATCACTTGGTGTCTTCAGTCGCTAAACGTCTTTTAAGTGTTGTGAAAAGGAATGGCAGCATTACAAAGTGGTAAATGCTTTACTGTTCCAACTTTTCTTGAAATGTGTTGCAAGAACTAAAATAGGAATTTTGTTTTTTTGACAGAAAAACAATAAAAATCATGAGGAACACATTAAATGATGTGCTGTTGTATTGTCTGCAATGAAATACAAATCAAAGTACATTTGGAAATTACTTTCTTTTTTTATTTGTGTTTTCCATACTGTCCCAACTTTTTCTGATTTGGGGTTGTAGATCGGAGTTTAAAAAACTAGTGACATTCATCTGTCTTTTTACCGCTTTCCATGTGACGAGAAAGAGAAGAGGAAATGGCTGCAGTTGATCGTTACAAATCTTAAACAAAAGAAGAATAAGATGAAACTAGCTAGCTACGGCTAGTTAGCTAACGTTAGCTTTGGCAACAGTCTATAGACAAGCCGAAGCACGAAGATGTATGTACGTAGCAAGAAAAACAAATGGTCCCTAGAAGTGGTGAGGATGAGGGAATGGATGCTGACATGGTAACTGCAGAGACCCCATGTACTTCAAAAAGTCTTGTGGTACTTGAAGTGGAGAATGACATGCTGAGGGAAGAGAATGACAAATTGAAAAAACACTTGAAGAAACAAAAGCAAACTTTTTCCTTCAGTCAAATTTCACTGTAAGAGCAGTAATGTCACTATAGCACAAGCGAAAGCGCCCCGTCACCGTCAAACAATTGCACAGGAGAGGGGAGCGAACACGCTGCCGTCACCGACACAATAGACTTGTAGGTGAATGCGTTACACTAGTAAGTAATACAGCTACCGTACCATTAGCACTGAGCGAACACGCTCACGGCAAAAACGGATTAGCGCAATATCAGGTAATGAAATAAGCGGCACATAACACAGCCAGAGCACCCAGCCAGGGTGAAATAAACAATCGTATAAAAAGGAGAAGGAAGCGAGGACACTCCCTTCACCGACACAATATGATAAACTGGTGGTTGTAATATATTGGTGTGGCTCTAGGAGCGCCTTCCAGTAATGTGGCATGTACGTAACGGTAGCCTACTCAGCCACTGTACAGTCGCTCTGGGTTTTGTTGTTAATAGTAAGAGTGGCAAAACCAGAATAAAGCAACACAGCATGTAGAAACGCACGTCTTAGTTACCGGGTCACGGTACATGACAGCGGTTATAGTTACAGTAAATAATAACACCGAGCGGACACGCTCACGTTAGTAATTGACGTTACACTGAAATCAGATAAGGCCATTAATGTCACTCAGCACATGCAGCGAAAGCGCTCAGCCAGTGACACAAACATTTGTACACAGTAGGGGGCAGCGAGCACACTGCCCTCACTGACTCAATAATACGTGTAGGTGAATATGTTACACTGGTAAATAATACATTAACACCGAGCGAACACGCTCCCGTTAATAAAGGAGTTACACGTTATCAGTTTAAGGACATTCACGTCACACAGCACAGCGAAAGCGGCGAGTGACAGTCAAAACAAACAATTGTACAAAGGAGAGGGCGGTGACATACCACCGTCACTGACGCAATACGACGTACAGGTGAATACGTTACACTGGTAATGAACACTGCTACTGAAACATTATCACCGAGCGAAAAAACGCTCACGTCGATAACAGATTAACACGGTATCAGGTATGGAAATTAGCGTCACGCAGCACAGCAAAAGCGCCGAGCCACAGACAAACAACAATTGTACGAGAGGGAGCGAACTCACGCCCATCACCGACACAGTGTGTATCTCAATGAAACAAATCTTACCAAGTGTAGAAGCTATGTGAGTGGGTCCGGAGCGTCCGCCGGTCCGGGGCTCCGTCCGAAGCCGAACGGCAAACACACCGTCCCCTTCCCTGGAGAGGGACAGCCCAGCCGCAGCTTTTGGAGGGCGAAAAAATCCGCAACTCCGACCGTAATCGCAAGGCTACAAGCGGCGAGCATTGTAATAATTCCAACTAAAGCTAATGCTAATGCTGCCACAGATGGCAGACGACCTGCATAGCAAGAAGATGAAAAAGGAATGAGCTCTGGGTGACACCGGAACTTAATACCTTGGCTAGGGTCACCCCGAGGTCACAGGTGACTTTGTTGATATAAATACTCGACCTGCGCAAGCGCGATACGGAATATATTCAGTGTAAGCACTGCCTCTGGCGGTCAGTAAGGATGAAATAGAACACCCAAGTTGTAACAAGGATGCCTGAGCCCATTCTTTGTCCTCCTGGGTGACTTTTGATGCCAGCTGAAATAATTTGTATAAAACTGGTTATAATGATAAAATGAGTAATGGTATGTATTTCAATTTAATAGCCTTTTTATTATGATCAGCATTTATTTATAGCACACAATCTAAGCTTTTTAAAAAAAAAAATCACAGTGTACATCTCAGCCTCACGGTCTTGCAACTATATTTCAATATGGCTTATGATCATGATTTTTCATCTGCAATACAACACACCGCGTGTATTTTAACTTAAATACGATTAATCTTATTAGCAATAGCTTTAAACCACATTACGTAGTTAAGAAAATAATTCAAAACCATGCAACATGGTGGTGTCATCTCAGACACTCTCTTGGCTGCAATTTTCAGAGTGTTGGCCTTCTTCCACACACATTCCACGTCAGTGCGGGACACAACAAAGCTGCCATATGATGGCACTTGTCTCTGCCGATTGGGCACTCGCATGTGCTGTACCTGACTGCCTGGCCCTCAACGTGCACCTGTATTGAAAACAATTTAACCCTCACCCTAACACTTCTAAAACACATTGCTGTCAGCGCTGTTTATCATAACAATACTTCTGTAGCTAGCCCGGGGCTATCAGATCATACTACTAAATTGACTAGCCTAAGTTCCCTAAACCTGGCTGTCACATAATTACTTTTTAATCTTTGTTTAGTTACATCCACAGTTATAGCAGTCCTGTACATTATTTTCTTTTGAAATACCTCATCCAGAACATGGAATATCACCTTATGTCAACTAGCTAGCTAGCTTACAGCTAACTCACCTCAACCTCGTAAACCTTCTTTTTCATTGATGCCTGGACTCTACCCTTAATTATGCCACCTGAATGATGCGCTACACTAACCACTCTGTTGGAGTTAAAGGAGTTTAAACCCTTTTTGACTGCCAAGGGTACCTCACTAAAGGACGTGATCGTAAATAAATTTACAGGTTCTGCCATTTGTTATTGGATCTGGCCAAGTAAGCTTACTTGGTCTCCAGGGGCATCTAGCCCTTCCCCTTAGCCCTATCCCTCGATCAAGACAAGTATTGGGACAGCACTAGCTCTCACGTGAACGCGCAAAACTAAGGGGAAGGGGTAAGTGGAAGGGGTAAGACAGAGAATTGGGATTCACCCAGTTTGGGAAAACAGCTAACATTAATATTATTTTAGAATACAAAGAATCCAGTCACATACAGTAAGATAGGGTGACCAAACGTCCTCTTTTGCCCGGACATGTCCACTTTTTACGTCCTGTCCGGGGCGTCCGGGGGGGGGGGGTTTATAAATTCATGAAAATGTCCGGTTTTTATTGTTTTTCATAGGACCAAAAGCGTGTACTTAACCCTTGTGTTGTCTTCCAGTCCATCATGAATTTGTTAAAAATTTAGAACGTTTTTTGGCACTTTTCTCAACACTTTTTTTAAATTCATGGTCATTAAACCTAATTTAAATGACATTATACTTAATTTTTGAGTAAAAAAAAGCAGGAATTATGAATTGTTTTGACTAATAGTAACATTTAAAATGCTATAAAATGGAATAAAACACTCAAAATTCAATGAAAGTAATCATTAATTGTACCTGCAAAGATTGTTATATGGGTTCCATACAATGTACATCATGCATCCAAGTTATTTTGGGGCAGTTTGGTTGCAAGAAACCCATATTTCTGATATAAAGAACTTTGAAAACGGATCAAATTTGACCCTATAGGACAACACAAGGGTTAAATTGACTGGCGCGTTGCAAACAATACTACGGTACCTTGTTGCGTGGCGTAATTCCCGAGAGGCCTTGTGGACGGCTCTGTGACGTGCACATACACCGGGAGCAGAGCAGACAGCGAGCAGCATGGACACAAAATGCCGAAGCGTGCAGCTTCACAGTTGAACTGCAAAAAAAGTTTTCCACGTACCGTCCCGGTCGGGACAATTGGGAGGCGGAGTGCACCGTGTGCAAAGCTGGCACAGACAGCAAAATATGGATGGGCAGACAAGGAGGATGAAGAAGACAACTAAAGATTAAAATAGAGTATTATAGTACTATATATCCTTTTTGTTTGTTAAGTTAGTATCTTTGTGAGACTGTTTTATTATTTATCTTATTACATTGAAAAGGTATTAAGTAAGGGTGCTCCGATCGATCGGCCACCGATCGGTATCGGCCGATAATGGCTTTAAATAGTTTGATCGGTGGTCTCCATAAAAGCCGATCAGATAGGCCGATCAGATGACGCACTACCACGGATGTATTAAGAGCGCACTACTCCTGAGAACATTTTCAAAATGGCGGCGTCCCTACATTCAGCGGTCTGGCAGTTCTACAAGGTGTCTGAACGGTGGCAGAACAGGAGTTGGCCCGCGGCCGCGGAACGAAGGCGGTAGGAAGACGGCTACCGCTTTTAAAAGCGTCTGCCACCGGTGGTGCTCCGGCAAACGTGTTTGTGATTACACCATTCTGACGCTTCTACTGCCTCTGGAGCACCGCTGGTGGTCCGCCGACTCGTTGCTATCTGGGAAAAAGACAATACACTAGCGATTAGCAACGTGTGTACCGAGGAAATACCACGAGGCGGAAATCTCCAAAGACATTTCAACACCACCAACCTCATCAGACATTTGAAGGTTAGTCACAGAAAGGAGGATGAGGAGTTTTCAGAGTTAGCTAACGCTAAGGCAGAGCGGAGTTGTGTAGCTAGCAGCTCCGGCCAGTGCTTGAAGTGGGAAAAAAAAGGTGCCGGTACTCTCTTGCATTGGCAGATCATCATGACATTTGAGATTTCTATAGTGAAAACCAAAACTTGGGAGATATTGCTGGTACAACAATTTATTGTCATTTATTAACAATATAAATGTATGGATTTATTTAAACAAGTTTACATAACTTTAGTGCGTAAGCTATTCAAAAAATCATGTTTTGATTTTAAACATACATGTGGCACAGTGAATGCTTATTAACTATCTATGGATGGCCTAAGCGACTAATTTACATATAGGCTAGTATCAATATTGTTTATTTTTTCCACATATAAGCTGATTTATATTTGCTAATATGTTGGAGCCATGTTAAGAAAAAAAAATTCATTCATTCATCAAAACTATACATTTTAACAATAATTTGGTGCTCAAACAGATGCAAAACAGTCAGTCTCAGTGAGTGTGTGTGTGACAGAGACAGGGGGAACAGCTTCAGTCCCCTCTCTGTCTGGGCAGCTAGTGACGGGATGCTGCTCCATCATGTTTTGCAGCCCAGTTTGTTATCATTAAAAACAAGCCAGCTGTTCGTGGAGCAAAAATCCATCATTTGGTCCTTTGACCAACAGTCAGGCCACCCGTGTGTTTCGTTACTCACGTTACTGTTGACGTCGGTGTAACGTTAAGGTTGGTAGCGGCAGACTCCTCATTAACGCCAGCTGTTCCGCTCACATCAACGCTAGCTTGAAGCTCATGAATCGTAGTACCTCCTGATGTTTCTGGTTGGACTTGGACCTCTGTTGACGTGTCTGGCTCTGGCACACACGTTCTTTTAGTACCTTTCTGAAGACAGGCGGCTAACATAACGACTTACAAACTCGACACTTATTTTTAGTTTCTAGGTTTTCAGCAGTCAAAAATCTGTTACGGTCAGGCTCACGCTGACAGCTATTTCAAACTAGCGTCCGTGGAGAAGCTAACTTCTGATAGGGTGGGCGGACTGCTTGCCTTTACGTGATTCGTCAAGATCTAAAATGTAAACACGTAGTGCCCTCTGGGTAGTGTAGTTTATGTAACGTTAGGGTCATCTCTCTGGCACTGACGCTTTCTCTGTCAGTGGTAGCGTACCGGCTGCATGCGAGAAGTAGCGGTACGCAAGAAAAAGTGCAGGTACGCTTAAGAGTAAAATGTAGAAGTGCCGGTACTGCGTACCGGTGCGTACCGGCCCACTTCGAGCACTGGCTCCGGCGCCGCTCAAACAGCTGTTTCGCCGTGTGTGTGTGTGTGTGTGTGTGTGTGTGTGTGTGTGTGTGTGTGTGTGTGTGTGTGTGTGTGTGTGTGTGTGTGTGTGTGTGTGTCGGTGTGACTGACTGTGTGTGTCTGTGTGTGCGCCGCTCAAACAGCTGTTTCGCCGTGTGTGTGTGTGTGTGTGTGTGTGTGTGTCGGTGTGTGTCGGTGTGTGTGTGTGTGTGTGTCGTGTGACTGACTGTGTGTGCTGAAGAAATGTGCAGTGATTGAAAAAAAAAAAAACTAAAAAAAAACTAAAGTGTGTGGCAAAATTTCCCAAAACTCCCTGATTGACTTAAACTCTCTATATGAGATAAGGACTCTGAAGAAAGCCCAGTCAGTCCTGGCTGATATAACCCCCCCTCCCCCCCCCCTCTGAACAGCGACAAGATGTTTCCGTCTGGCCGCAGATTCTGTCTGCCAAAATGCAGGACAAACAGACATAAAAACTCTTTTGTTCCTGCTGCTATAGGCTTTGTAAATAAGTCATTGCGAGATGTGTGTGTAGTTTGTATTTATTTTGTCTATTATTGATGGGGTTTGTTTTCTGTATAGTCTATGTGTTGTTTATGTTGCATTCTATTGCTGCACAACGAATTGCCCCTCGGGGATAATAAAGACTCCTTGAACCTTGAACCTTGAAAGGACATTTTTTAGATTTTGAGCTAGGACAGAAAGCCAAACAGTTACTGATACATTCTCTAAACATGTGTGACTGTTATGTAATGGCGTAATTTTCAGTTCATAAAAGTGATCGGTGATCGGTTATCGGTATCGGCCGATACGTCTTCCAGCAATCGGTGATCGGTGATCGGCCTCAAAAATCCTGATCGGAGCACCCTTAGTATTAAGAGATATTTATTTGAAGCTGACACAGAAGAGGTCATATTTAGAACATTATTTCATATTTATTTATTTGAAAAGAGAGCTATTATTTTGTTACAGTTTATAACAGAATTTATGTTATTTTATTACAGAAGTTATTTTTGTACCATTGAGGCATAATAAAGTATGTTCATTAACCTCTGAGAAGCCTGTCTGAATTTGTGTCTCGAGGCCGGGCCGGGGGTCCTCTTTTTTGGAAATCAAAATATGGTCACCCTACAGTAAACTGCCTCAGAACCACAGACTGACTGTATGTATGTGTGTGTGTGTGTGTGTGTGTGTGTGTGTGTGTGTGTGTGTGTGTGTGTGTGTAGGGGGAGGGGTGGGGGGGTGGGGGGTGTTCTGACTTTAATGTTTCAGCTTGACACTTTGATGACCTGGTCAAATAGAGGTATGATTGGCAGCAATCATACCTGTGATTGCTGTCTCTCTCCATCTCTTACTCTCTCACACACACTGTCACTGTCTCAGTGGGTTCATGATCTTCACTCAGCTCTTCTTTCTCTCTCTAACCTCTGTGGACTGTCATCCTCTCTTTCACGCAAACCAGTGCAACTCCGTCTTTTTCTCAGTTTCCTGCTCGCTTGCTCACACACACACACACACACACACACACACACACACACACACACACACACACACACACATAATGGGTTCATTTCACAGCACACTGCTGCCATTATTTGCCCTTTCTACTGATGGCCATAATCATGGAGACTGAGATGATGAGAGTGTATGGTGAAATCATTCCCTCTCCAGTCAGATCAGCCTGCCCTCAGTGTGTGTATGTGTGCATGTGTGTGTGTGTGTGTGTGTGTGTGTGTGTGTGTGTGTGTGTGTGTGTGTGTGTGTGTGTACACGTAATGTGCAATACAGTCGTTTTTTAGGTGTTTATTATGGAAATTCACATGCAAGTGCATGTGTATAAGAACGTATACTTCACATCTGCATTTATGTGACTTTTTTGTCTGTATATTTTTTGCATTCACATGTGCTTCTGCATGTTTATCTATGTGTGTGTGTGTGTGTGTGTGTGTGTGTGAGAGAGAGGGAGAGAGAGAGAGAGAGAGAGAGAGAGAGAGAGAGTACTGTGTGCAAGCATCTCCACAGCTGCCTGTTCTTATTGGCTGATATTAAGGCATCTAACGATATGCTACAATGCGATTGGCTAAAGGATAATTGTCTAATAGCTTCTCCACAGAGCAACAATCAACTGTAACAGCCTGTTCAGCCACTGATGGGCACACCATAGTATTGTGCTGAGAGCTTTATTTATGTGTGTGTGTGTGTGTGTGTGTGTGTGTGTGAGAGAGAGACAGTGCTGTTTCATTTTCCTTTGCACACTGTCCTACTTCGCACACTGTTGTTCAACAGACTTGTGTTGTAAATAAAAAAAAGTTTTGAGATGCTCCTTTGTACAACTATAATCCAATTAATTTCATGTCAAACTATGATGAAGTTATACCACGAATAATAAAGGGTTATTTTCTTTGCCCAGGTCAAGATGTTATACACAAATCTTTTCATCCAAACTGTTAGAGATAATTGCTCTGCTTGTTTTCACTGAAACATCTGCACTTTCACACTTTTTTTTTTTTTTTTTTTTTACACATGCTTATCTGTGCTTATCCATGCTTATCTTATTAAAAGTTAAATCACGAACAAAGTGATGCATTGGCCTCTGCCGGCCTTCAGTGACCAGAAGGAATTCCTCCAAAAGAGCAACAACCTTGCCATAGGATGTGTTTTAAGAAAGAAAAATAAGTACTAAACTCATTAGCAAACATCCAGATAGACAAGATAATATGACAGAGGAGAATGGAAATAAGAAAGCCACATATAAAGAGAGGCAGTAAGAGAGATTTATATGGAATCAGGACTGAAAGAGAGGGAGAAAATGGAGAGAGGAGTAGGAGATCCAGGGAATGCAGGAGCAGAGATGTACAATAGGACATCAGAAAAGGCCCCTTTTCATAAAACTATGTTTAGGTGGAATAGAGGGGTTGAATCTTCCCTCCGGCTTCGTCGCAGTGTTATTGCAGGACTAAATAGAGATGCAATTTTTTCCCCCAAAAGAGAGACAATTTTCTCTCCCATGCTCTCGGTGTGAAGGTTGCTGTAATTTAGCTGCTCGCCTGGGGAGGAACACGGTGCCACAGCTAGGTCATCAGAAAGCATCGGTTCACTAAAAATGCCAAGGAGATTATTCCTTGTTTCGGGCTGTTAAAAAGCCGGCAATGAGAGGTGGAAAAAGAAAGTCGGCGCGATGGAGAAAGAAGTGAAAAGAGACGACAGAAGCAGGAGAAAGGAGGAGAGGAGCAGGGAGGAGATGAGAGGGAGAACAAATGACACAAATGCTGAAGAGGTTAGAGGAAGACAAAAGCGGGTTGTTGCTGAAGCCATTACACTGATTTGTGTTTTATACTTCATCACATTCATGTAATTTATAATCATGCCAACACCTATATAAATCTGTCGATGCTGATCATAATTACTGTTGATCATGCTGATGTGATCTTGATGATGATGATGCAATGATGACGTCAGGGGTGTTAACTCTATATGTAGACGTCACCTGAGACAGGTGTGTGGGTGTTTTTGGCTAGAGAGTGGAAGGGCAAACTAGTTTTCAACCGCATTTTGTGAGACAAGCGTTTTTTTCTCTCTGTTGAAGAAGCTTTATTTACGTTGGTGTTGCTGTTAGAAAATAAAGGAACGTATCATTCTGACACTACGAAAGAATGCACGTTGATTTACTGACCGCTCCTACACGGGTAAAACATTCAATTCAAATTTTTTGTTGTTGTAAAGATAAGATTGAGTAGAGAGAAGGTGTGGAGACAGAGTCGAGGGGTGCACAGGAGAGAGGGGACCACGGGGCACAGGAGAGCAGAGAGAGCAAGAATGGAGAAGAGACAAGTGGGTGAGAGATAAAAGAAGAAATGTAAAGATCAGAAGCGGGAGCTAGAGATAAGAGGAATGAGAGGAGACAAGGATATGAAGCGGGTGGAAAGAGTTGACGAGGAACAGTAAGAGGAGGAAATATACAGCAGGTAAAACATGAACGCCTCTAGACATTAGATTTTACTTGGAATCTCCATTTTGTGGGTCCATACCACCACCCATTATTTTTTTACATTCATTGTAAGAGTACCCTACTCTAGGGATAGACTGATTATCAGCCCTGGCCCTTTTTTATTTTCAAAAACAAAAAAAAGCAGTGCAGCAAAACTACACAAAAATGT